>BLKR01000353.1:348406-570071 GCA_011170035.1 Teleogryllus occipitalis
GGGGCGGGACGGGCGGAAGAGAGGCAGGCAGCGGGCGGTAAAATACGGCCGCATCCATCAGGGGAGGGCGGCTGACACCTGTCGTCCGTGCCGCCGTGCGTCGCGCGCTCTCGTCCCCGCCCACAACCTCCTCCATCCGGCACCACCCGTTCCGCCATACCATTCCATGCCCGACGCCGCCCCTCCGCCCTGCGTCGAGACCTAACGCTCGCTCTCCCGACCCGGCCGCTCCGCTCGCCCGATCCGGCTACTCCGCTCGCCCGATCCGGCTACTCCGCTCGCCCGATCCGGCTACTCCGCTCGCCCGATCCGGCTACTCCGCTCGCCCGATCCGGCTACTCCGCTCGCCCGATCCGGCTACTCCGCTCGCCCGATCCGGCTACTCCGCTCGCCCGATCCGGCTACTCCGCTCGCCCGATCCGGCTACTCCGCTCGCCCGATCCGGCTACTCCGCTCGCCCGATCCGGCTACTCCGCTCGCCCGATCCGGCTACTCCGCTCGCCCGATCCGGCTACTCCGCTCGCCCGATCCGTCTACTCCGCTCGCCCGATCCGGCTACTCCGCACGCCCGCGCTTCACTTAACATATTTGGTCAATCCAACTCTCTTCGTAATTAGTCTTCCAGAACACCTACAACCATGTCTTCTTTCCTCTCTGCTATTTCAAACCGTGATTTCTCCCCACCTTTCTCCGCTAACATACCTCCCGGCAACTTGAAGCCAATATTTTCCCTGCGACGTCAGAATGTCATTTCTTTCCCTAAGCCACGCCGTTATTCCTGGATGTCGCCATGCCGTTATTCCTTATGTCGCGATTTTCCTCGCTCCGTAACTCCACGCTGCGCCACGATTCTCCCCCTGGCACGTAGCGATTCGTTTTCACCACGCTACACATCACTCTCAGAAACCCCAAGTCTCGCCAAGCGACGTCACGTCACACCACGCGACGTCACGTCACGTCACGTCACACCACGCGACGTCACGTCACGTCACGTCACACCACGCGACGTCACGTCACGTCACGTCACACCACGCGACGTCACGTCACGTCACACCACCCGACGAAACGTCACGTCACACCACCCGACGAAACGTCACGTCACACCACCCGACGAAACGTCACGTCACACCACCCGACGAACCGTCACGTCACACCACCCGACGAAACGTCACGTCACACCACCCGACGAACCGTCACGTCACACCACCCGACTCCAAGCAACGTCACACTCCATGTTCCCTTTCCATCACTCCACGCTCCCTGCCTAGTCTCCTTCTTGCTCCCTTTGCGCCCCAACCGCTCGGGACTGCACCGCCGCACTCCACCTCTATGGCCAGCGCGTCCCCAGGCCGGACGCCTCCCGCCACACCGCTGATTTACATACACCCCACCCACCCACCCACCCACCCACTGCAGGGGCCCCGAGGCCTGACGCATCATAGGCTTTTTTTTCGGCACAACACGTCCGCAAAAACATTTGCTCCCGGGTGGAGACCGGGAGATGCAAGCGGAGAGTTATGTTACGGCCGTATAGTTCACTCACCTGATCAAGAATTGAGTATACCGGTGCGAGAACGCTATTCGCGCCGAGCGCTCTCACTGAATTCTCATACACATATTTATAGAATACGTGCGTGCATTAGCGAGGAGAGCGTCAACTTCGTTTCCTGTCGCCTAGGCTGCGAAAATGGTTGCCTGGAGCGACTCGTGATCGACAACTCGTATTTGATGAATAAGAGATATCTTCATGAATTATTCCATGTGCGCGCATCATATATTGAAGGTATTGACGAAGTATGTAATCAAACTGCGCACGTTGAGATATAACCCTAACCGATGCGTCATGGTACCATCAAAACTTTGAACACAATGTACACACCAAACTTTCCATATACGACATCAGTTATTTTTATCAGTAAATAAAAAAAAGGTTTTAAGGAAAATGAGTGGAGTTCATTTTTTTCTTATTCTTGTTCATTTATGTTCAATGTTATTGCTCAATATGATTTTGTTCTTCAATATTCAGTTCTATATTTGTAAGTCAATGTTGAATACATACGTATTAAGGGGGGGGGGCTTCAGGGGTTTTTTCTTCAGCCATACCTTATGGTCTCTTTTCCGCGGCATTGATGCGATGGAGAGTCCATTTGGGGTGAATACCAGAATACGAAAGGTTAGAACGCGGTAGTATGTAGGTATTGGCTTAAAGGCTTTCGGCCTAGCCACCTAGAATCAAGTTTTCTAATTTGTATGTAATTTTTACCTATTAAATAAACAAATATTAAGGGAGAGGGTAGAAACAAAAGATGAAATCTGTGAAGTTTGCATTATGATGCATTTATACGTCAATCAGATTACATTCAATGGCTCAATAAGCAATTGCCCAAATTACTGCGAAGCAATACAGCCAGAAAACTCTTTCACATTTTTTTTATCAAAATCCTTTAATTCTAATATTTCGCTTCATTTTATTGTTCTGCAGCTGTTCTGCCGGCGTGTGCAGTGCGGCTTCAGTTCTAGGAGTCTGGAGAATGGGCATGCGCTCGTTTGCTAAAACTCCGAAAACGTTCGTCAAATGCAAGCGTGTAAATCGGTTTTGACGGTTACCTATTGCTATAATACATCTTGTACTCTAATAACATGTTATCAGTCTCTTGAAAACCTCACAAAGTGAAGTGAATGAATTTTGAGGGAAAAAATGTTTACTAATTTTGAAAGTGCACCGAAAGTGAAAAAATCTTTGAAACCTCCCGCCAGAAGTGTCTAATATTTGGAAAGATACGCAGAAACTCTAAAAATCTAAAAGAACTGATTCAATTTTGATTGAAAAATACAAATCTTTGTTTAATTTCGACTAGTTTCATACGGACTGAATTCTCATAGTCAGCGCGTTACCGCTTAAGACGGTATCACTTGTTGCTTCATTTTACATCATTTGTTCTCTACTGAGCATCAATACATAAATCAGTATTATCGGCTAGGACTCGCCTCCTAGGCAAGGATAGACCGATATATGTCATGCATGCTCGTATTTAAGTTTAATTTGTGCAATTAAGTTAATTACTATTGTTATTATTACTATTATACAATAACAGATACGAATGAGTTCATGCAATTTTTCGCAGGGAATGTATTGGTATTCTCGCAACATCGCAGAGAAGCTAACGTTGACAATGTTATGAGTCGCGTAAACACAGCCTCCGATAATGCTCACGATATGCCTGCCTGACCTCGTTCGCAGGAGAGCTCGCATCATCGGCGGAAGTCATCGAGTCAATAAAGCCACGCGCTCTACAGCACATCGCAAAACTGACGACCGATCGCCAGAAACGGCAACTAATCAGGAAACTCGTTTCAACGGTGATGCACCAGAACAGCGGTAGGGCAACCGATTTCAGCCTTTACTGTCTCGGGACAGGCCGTGAAAGTGTTTGACGTCAGAGGATTTTCATTACGTTACTTTCCCATAGCAGATGTTGATAATGTGACCGGCTTGTAAAACTTGTTAGTTCAAGTCTAGTCTAAAGAAATTATATTTCGAGTGTAAATGTATGATGCGCTAAGTAAAGGCGAACCTTCACATCTGTCAATAATATGTCCGAAATTGGCTCTCACGCCATATGCCACTTTAGTTTAATCCCTCGCTCATTATTCCTTTATTAAATTTACTGCACCAATTGTAAAACTGAAACATTACTGTAATTCAAAGTTGTAATTTCTTATAACATTTGAGTACCAATGCCATTTCGACTCCCGGAGAACACTAAAGCAAGAGGGGGGAGGCAACGACGGAACCCAGAATAATTTTCAATATAACAGGAGAATTCTTTGTTTTAAAACTTGTATATTTAGGAATATACAGAAATCATTTTCTTGCACGTTAGTTCTCTTTTTCAGGTATAGCAAGGGCATAAATGTTTTGAACTTTTTCCGTAGTAGCAGCTCTTTTCGCAAGGACAGAGACGGCAATGTCCATTTTTTAAAGAACTACTTCAATATTCTTTATGTTGCCAATTGCACAAGTGTTCACTACATCAACAGGTACTAAAAAACTGTTTCAACGAGATGATTAGAAGAACACGGGAGTTTCCATGAATAGATAGCGAATGGCGACGGTTTGGAATGGTTTTCTATCAAGAAGCATTGCAATTCAAAACTGTCGCTAAGAGCACAGAAAGTTTCAAATAGTGTAAATCGTAAACCATGGAATAGTAACTTCTCACTAATAAAGACAGAGGAAAATCAATTATGTCGGTGACGGACCGTTCACCCCTCCCCCGCGTCTCATTGGTCTGTTGATAGCTTAATAAGTTTGTTCATGAATATTTATGTAACCAGAGGTACGTTTTCATGAATCAAAAGTCACAAAACTATATCCTTCAGTTGACTATTGATACAAATAAACTCAATTTTAGCTTTCCCACACAAATATTTTCTAAGAAGGGACGCTAGTCTGTGCGCACAGGTCACATGTGCTGAACAGTGAGCGCGTTGCTCCGGGGCAAACTGTGGTTGCAGCTGTGGCTAGTCGGTAGCAGCGGGGACTGCTGGGTGGCGACTAATCGCTCAAATGCACTGGGTTTAAAATCGTGCGGGTGAAGAGATGGACAACGAGGCAGTTGCTTGATGATACGTAGGAAACGCGCAGCCTTTTTTTACTACGAGAATCAAAAAGAGAGACAGCGCAATAGGAAATTCTGAGAGGTGTACATTTCGAGCACAGTTTTATAATCATCAATATTAATGATACATTAATAAAATGTGAATATTTCCAGTTTTTAAAAATTTGTTATAGAGGAACTCGTCTTCATAAAGACTTTTGCTTTAAAAAAAACAAAAGATCAAAAGAATCTCATGTTTGAAGTTTGACGCGCTAAAAGCAAATTTAAGAAATGAAATGTAACATATTGTAAAGAAATTAAATATATTACATTTTAAACCATTTTAAAGAAATGGATTGATTTAGCAGCAGGTACACATTTATAAGCTTTAGCAATTAGTTTTTTAATGTAACTAATAATTGAAACTTAGCTTAATTTGTAACGTCGCCTGCACACCCGCAATTACATTGTTGACGAAAATCTTTGGGTCAGGGGGAAGTCCATATCTGAATGGCCCATAGTACGATACGGCATAATAATATAGCATATTCCATGTAATTTGATTGTGTCTAGTAATTGTATTGTCAAACATTTATCATTAATTAAATTATTTAATATTTGTCAGTTGATAAAAAAAACAACTGACAAATACTTAGGCAAAAAACGGTAGTCTAAAAAAAATATCCCATGAACAAAAGGCGCACCTCTTGATCCGATCTTGGTTTACTCATTCTTGACACGTTGACCAGTCGACGGGAGATACAAGAATAGCTGTGTGATACCTTAATTAATTAGCAGATACATATTGGGTGCCATAACGTGTACTCATCATTCCCTTCCATTCATCATTCACATAATAGGAGTGAATGCGTTGAGTGATTACACCACCTCCTAGTACAATTGTGCGCAGAAGCTGCTATTAAGTTGTATTTACATTCCATGCTATGCACGCTCTTCCGACCTATTAACAAACGGACGGCGAGAACGGATATCAACGTACACGAATGATCGATTTATGCAGCAGGAATGCATTCAATTTCGTTGAATCAGTACAGATGAAAGGAACGCAATGCGTAGCACACGAAGAACACAATAATACAACTAGTATAAACGTGTTCCATCTGATACAACAATTGTTCTCGTACGTCACGAAGATAGTATAAAATGAACAACACTGTTGTTGGATGAAAACTAATGCAACTAATCTTATTTCTAACAACTTTTCCCATATTCTGTTTATTTTGATACTAAAGTAAAATTCTATAAGTAGGTGGTAAAGAATTTGTCGATGAATGAGTATAAAACGTTCATTAATCAGTACCACAATAGTTATTTATGATTCGAGTGCTAAAAGTGACATTTTATTTTCCTAGTAGGAAAGGTTGCGACACGAGGCCTATCGGCCGAATGGCGCAATTCATCAAGCAAAATAAAATCACTTTTACCACGAGTGTCATACATTATTTTTCAGACAGCTTTACTGATTTTCATTTTTTTTCAAAAAACTGATAATTAAGTTATTAGTTGATACGACCAGACGAAGTTATTTTTTCTTGTTACATTCAGAGATTAATCTGAACACTGAAGCATCGTTTCACTTTCAGCACTAGTACAAAAATTGAACTATTAGCGCGCTATGCATGCTCTGAAAGAACCGCTTTACTAGTGTCTGTCTAAAAATAAGGTTTAAACATTAGCACTGCTATTGCGAGAGAGAGAGAGACCTAGATGTGTGGGAAACGGTTTCGGTAACAACTTGCACGAATATCGAATAATTTATTTCTAAAACTTGATATGTAAGTATACCTTTTCCTGATGAAATAATCTATCACAGCAAATGAGGAAATGTTGCTTGAAAGCTGAAGTCCCTGATGACTGCAAGTGTAAATAACATGTTTATAAGCGCTATAAAATATTCATAATTAATGTTTTAATGTCCACATTAAGCACAATCTGGCGGAGACGTAAATAACAAGATCTGGCTGGAGAAAGCGATGTCGAAGCGCTTATTTTATGCCTCGTGTTTGATTGTGCAGTTCAAACCAGTCTGAAGACGCATTTGCGTTTTTCAATGTGAGTTTCTACTACGCTTCTGAATTGGTAATTAATTTTCAGGATGATAGCAACGATCGTAGTGAACATGTCAGGGCAAGATGGGCAGGAATGGGCTCAGGCGAGAGACCGCAAGGCGAGGAGAGTGGTAAGGAGTGAGGTGGATTTGGGCATAAGACACGGCAAGCCAACGCGGGGTATACACCACAGGTAGAAGTGCATTCCTCTTTCAGTCCGAATAGATGAATTTGATACATACGTATCCGGACATGTAAATTTCAATTCTGTTTTATACTTCTTGTGCGATTCAATTGCACTAGTTTCCACTATTACTAATAAACAGAAAAACTGCAAACTGTATTCTCAAATTTCGTAATAAAATTCTCCTGTTATGTATATTTCTGTTTATGCCTCTGAGAATCATGGCACATCATTACTAGCTGCAAAGTTAAAAAAATATGTTTTACAGGATATTATCCGGACATTTCTTTTGATTGTAAGAAAGGTCCACGTTATTTCTTCGGAAATTCCCAGTTAAAAATTTACTCTTAAAGCCAGATAGTTAGGGTTGACGCTAAGTTTCTGAAACGAAATGCTGGGTATTTCGCATTTTAATTTTTCTGTAAAATGAAAAAGAAATTTAATTAATAGAGTAAGTCAAATATGTTACAGAAATTTCGACATGATCTGCAAATCTATGTATAAATAAAAGGGAATATGCACTTGTGTGTTGCACTTACATGCAAATACTTCAAGATCTATTTTTCTGAAATTTGTACACTTTCTTTTTATTATTAATGGGAGTGTTAAAAGAATTGTTTTAATTAAAGCGACATATGGGAGCGTTGCTTATGATTTATTTGTTTATGACGACTCAAGTGGCTCTGAACTCTATGCAACCTGTCATGCAGTCAAGGATTAAGCGCGTCTTCACTGCAGACAAGTATTCCGTCCCTGCAATTGTGAAATATCGGCCGGAATTATTATTTGAATATCGGACAAGTAAATAAAATATTTCCAAGATAGTGTCATAGCAAACGCATAGTCTAATTTCAGAAAGAACATCCATTTTAACAATAGGATACTTGATAACCATGTCCAAACGAGGACATAGAACAAACCCATACTTGCGAGAAAGTATTTCATCTATTAGAAATGTTTGAACAGCATAGATTAAAACGTGATTAACAATCACGTGACAAGAATTACCAGTTCCACTAGTACTTCAAAAAAGAAATCTGCAAATACATCCAAAAAGGAATGTTTAAAAATGCCCAAAAATGATCCATGTAATATATTTACAGAGGTATTCAATACGTCTCGACGATCCCTATACAGCATTGGTTTATTGGCAGCTTGTGAGTGACGGTTTTTCGTTAGCAACTCCTGTCACTTAGAAATTTTCCGCACAATACAGAAATTAACTTGGCAGAAATTATTTTGTATGAAAATAATTTTCATCTTACACAGGTGAGCATTTTCTGAATGATTATTAACTCATTATTAGTATAGTAAGTTAATTTTACATGATTAAAAATAAATATATTTAAGAATACAAAGTTTAAATATGTTATGAATTGTAGGTAGTAAATTTAGCTAATTACTGAGAAAGTAGCTTAATTTTATATTATTAAAATATATTCCACATTTAAGAATAAAATATTCAAGTATGTCATGAATAGTAGACAGAATAATTTAGAGTAATATTACACTAATAAATGATATTGCTTTTGAAAGTAAAACTATTGTTTGCTACTGGTCTATAACGTACAGATAAAATATCATTTTTAAATGAATAAATAGGCCTCAATGTTTCAAAAGAAATTCACAAATAAAATCTTATTTCTGTCACCTGTGATAAAATAATGAAAATGAAAATTTTTTCATGCGTATTTTTTTTCGTTAATTTGGTTTTAAAACGAATCAAATTATGTCTGAGTCACCTTTAATTGATGTATCGATGAAGAAACGCAACATCGGCTATTCGCACGCCATCCGTGAACACTATTACTCAAGCCTTCGTCCTCATAGTGACGAAGTAATTTTTCACTGCACGTCATTAAAGGATAACCTAAACAGAGATCGACATCCTTGAATACAGCGACAAATCAAGTCGTAAGTTTCAGCGATAACGTCGTGTTACAAACGCCGCCGTGCTAAATATACCCGCGCAACAGTCATCTTTCCGCGAACAGTGCCTATCGATTTATCGACACGGCCTCGCAGGTGTCGGCCGTGTGACCACAGTCGCTGCTCACCCGCTCACCCTCCCACGCCCTCGCTTTTCCATCCGCTCATTACCTCCCGCCTCACCCTCTCGTCCGCCAGCCTGTGGAATCACCACCTCCCACGCCACATCGTTACTACTCACGCAACTTTTCTTGAACGATGGATTGAAGAAATTTGGGTGGAGTTGGGGTATTAGTTATAAAGTCGGTCACTAGAGTATTTACAGTAATGCCAACTTCTAAAAAAAATCAGTCATACCTCTTCCGTGTGCGGCCAGGTCATCGCTCTGGGTAGGCAACAGTAGGGACGCTAGATAGGAGTTTTATGTGCCTCCCTTGAAGGACCTGGTACTGCCTAAGCCATTTCTTTAGATAATGGAAATAAAACTGAACAGAGGTTCTCGACTATAAAAGTAACTAGCTATTACTAGCTTCTGTTTCGCGTACCGTGTAATAGATATCTTACACCGTGGTTTCGCGCCAACGAAGTTTTAATACTTGAAATGTTGTCATCAGTGCTCGCTGCGGGCTTTTGCCTTCAACTGTTATTGCTCAAGGGACGAAGAAGCAAGGTCATCGTTCAAGAAAAGTTGCGCGAGTAGTACCTACCGGCGGACGTAGCTCAGGGCAACAGCTATTACACTGCAGTGTCTCTGTCCTGGATGTCCTAGGGTTCCACGCCCGACGGTGGCATATTTTGATGTTATTTACTTAAATGCCGTATTTACGTGAATCTAATGCGCAGTTTCTTTGACCAAATGTAGTACTGAAAATAGTGGTGCGCATTAAATTCGATGGCTCATTATATTAGATTGCAAATATGTCCCGTAGAACGGCAGTAACTTCATTTTTTCGTTTATTACGTCTCAATGAATTGTTGGTGATTTAAAATTCAACTTTGTTTCATTTATCATTGATGTATTATTGAGGATTTGTAGTAATGATATGGAGTACAAACAGAAGAACGCCTTATGATCCATTGTTGTATTATAAACATTTAAATAAAATACTGTACCTATTATTCTGTTATTGATGCGCATTATATTCTATACAAAACCTTTATTCATAATTTTAAGTTTGAAATATGGAGTGGGCTTTAGATTCGATGACGCATTAGATTCGCGTAAATACGGTAGGTCGAATTCAGCTGCTACATGGAGGAGATTTCTAGTTGGCGGCTATTCTGACCGGTTGTTTTTGATTGTTTTCCCGATTAATACCACGTTAATGCCGGATCAATACTCTAAAAACCTGAACAAAAAGCTGAACTCGCGCAATTTATCTTCCCTTATCCTTGTCCTCACCTCTCTCCTTTTACACATACTTACAATTACATGTACTCCACAACCCCACGTGTCAGGGGACCAGAGGGAGCTTAGAGCTTGTCCCGGCTGGAGCAGGGCTCCACAGGCAGAGATACATAGCAGGAGAAACTACAGCAAACTGACGTTTAGGATCTCATGTTACAGCGGGAGGAACACCACGACCTTCCAGGAAATTACGACTATTAAACACACAGGATCAATGACCATAACAAATGACGTACTAGAAAACACAAAAATTTAATAAATCAATCCTCCATATGGTCATTATTGGGGGCGGATTTTGATGATCAAAAAAAAAATCACCAAAAATTATCAATAAAATGCTCTTAAAATGTTTTCCAAAGGCTCTAAAAGCAAATAAAAATGAGGTAAAAAAGAACCAAACCTGTTCGGATGAACAACTTAAGCTTTTGAATACGTTACTGATGTAATAGAGTCTTTTTCAATTCGTTCCAGTTAATTCAGCTTGCAAACTGTTGATTTGGACTATACTTTACCAGGTAACCTGTCTTCAGTTATCCCGAAATCGGCTGAACCAACAATGGTACTGATGGGCGTCACAGGAACCTTAGATACCATACAACAGTACAATTTCTAGCTGACAATACAATTTCTGAACAAAGAATATGCTACTCAGGAATTCTGTGGAGAACATTTGTTGCGTCTCGTGAATATTATTTAAAGCAAATACCATTAAAATAATATTAAAATCTATTAATTTAACTAATATGCATTAAAAATGACGGAAAAGGTTAAGAAATCACTTATTACTCGAAATCGACGAAAATGCAAAAACAACGTCATAAAAATGATCATTTCCTTTTGTCATAACATAAAATCAATTTCTATACTAAACCGCATTGTTGTAGAGAGAAAAAAAACCTGACATTTTATTAAAATACGCCCCTTATACATTATGTAGTTGCCCATCACTAGCCATGTATGTAACCTCCTCGTTCGCCAGTCGGCGGAAGCGCATTTCGCCATCCAGGGAGTACCAACGACACGCTACCTACTCCATTCCCCTCGCGGCCACGTTCCATGTGATAGTTGCCCAATTCTTTGGATTCTCCATTGTATCATTGTTCCACGTTTCACCCACGATTTTAATTATACCGTCACACACATACTGTCACATGCGCTATGTCATAATTTATTCACATTGAGAACTTTTTTATTTCTCCTTTTCACATTGCCCCGTCCGGTCGCCCGCTTCCTGCTATGTACTTCATCCTGTCAATTGTTAGTGCACGGCAGGGTTGCTCAAGCAGAGAGAAGCGGGAGCGCGGAGCCGCATTGGCTACCGACAGCAAGTCACCGGAAGCGCCACGTCGCAGGGCTTGCGATAACCTCTGTTGCAGTGTCCCGATAACTCCAGTCGTGGACACATGACACCGACAATTTTTAATGCAGAGTGGCAAGAAATGTATCTTTTTCAGATGGCAACTGCTATGCCAAATGTTTGGTTTGCAAAAATATGCTTAATCACTCGAAGTTTAATTTGCAACGACATTATAAGGTTAATCATGCTGCATAATATGACAAGTACCCTAAAGGAGAACGTAAGAAAGTTTGCGGTGCTATGAGAAACAATGCATTTCAAGAAGTACGTTTTGAATATATTTTGATGTTCCTATATGCTTTAACAGTAAAATAAGACAATATAAAAGAGGTTCATTTTATTTATTTTAACTGTCCCTTTGGGAAAGAAGAACCTCTCATTCTTCTCAAAAGTAGCTTTAGTATCAAACGTTCACGAACATCGAATTTTGGAGAATCTGTAGATGTATTTATAACTCAGCGTTCGAAATTCGAAATCCAATTTAAGGATTAGACTTACAATTAGAATTTAATATAGTTGCTACGCCATTTTCTCTTGATATAGACTTTTTCCATGTGTTTTCCAATTAGAAATAACTGATTTGCAGGGCGACACTGAATTAAGAGAAACTTTTTAAACAAGAGAAACATTTATCAGATATTATAAGAACATCACTCACAAACCTTTTTCGAAACTGCATGGGAATTCTGTTGGAATATTACATAGGTTTGTATCAACGAACAATGTGAGCGGTATTTTTTTTGAAAATATGTAAATCTCGAATAAGAAGTACCATTACAGATCATAATGTGAAATGCAAGAAGAAAAATGATTGATTTACTATGAGCTTGATTTTTTTGTTTCTATCTCATTTACTGTTTTTATTTCCGTTATTAGTTTATTTAGTAACATTTTTGGTTACCTTTAGAATACTTTTTCATAATCAGTAGCATGATAAACTGTAATGTTGCAGCAATTACATTTCTTAATGTGCTCGAGCACTCTTTTGAAAGTAAAAAATTGGCATATCTGGCGCAATTTCCAAAAATAAATTTTTCTTTCCATGCTGCAATGAAAATTGCTTTTTTTACTTTCAAATCACACAAATGTGCGTATTATTAGTAACTATTTCCATTAATGTTATAAAAATATTTCTCTGTTTTTCTGTTGGAATATCGTTTCTCAGAGCAGTGATACATTTTCAATTCGATCAATGGAAAATACCCCCAAAAATCAAGACGCGACCCACTGTGTTGCAAACAGCCGATCGATAAAATATGACGTAATCTGCTCCGTCTGCCGCCGGAGCTGCTAGAAAGAGTAGGGAGCGAGCAACGGCTCCTCCTCGGAGCAGATCGCTGGTCGGCCCTGCCGTATGGGATCCCCCATCTGCCATCAAAGTCCATCACTTCTCTTCAGACCACTCATCCTTTCCCTTGAACCCTTCCCTACACTGTATGCATTAGCTGGTTTCTCTACTCGTCCGTATAGCGGCTCACCCATCCACCATCCGTCGCAACGTTGGTGACACACGTTGCTATTAGTACAGTTATATTCGCCACATTTTATTTTCTTGCTTAGATTCTATTTACATTCGCTCAAATTTGTTTTTGTACCGAATCTTTACTCCCCTTTTTGACTCTCGCCGCTCACACTCCCATCTGATCAGTCCGATCATCAGTCCCCCGTCCTTTGCATGGAGGTCTGGTCAGTACTTCATCCTCTGGCACGCGGGCCTATGCATGGAAGCACCCATCTTGCATTCACGATTCACCCACATCTCTAACCAGCATGCAAACGTTGCTGCCACTTGCCAATAATATCATACTTCGTTGGTATATTAGTAGAGATGGTAGATTATAGCAATTGCTAAAAATGCGAAATTTTACCAATGCTGAAAAAAATAATAATTGTATATTCGGCTGTCGGTGCAGTATATTTATGAAGGTTTTCAGTCTGCGAATACTTGTAAAAGCACGTATAAAGAAAGAAGTAGTCGTGAGTCTCCGGCTAAATTGGCTAAATTAAATTTTATGGTTTTCTTCGTGTTCGCTCTCTAAGGGATGCGATATCGAAGACACATCAATGTTTAAAACATTTAATTTCAGTGGCCGTATTTACTAATTTATAATTAATATTTAACTGATTAAACAAAGTAAAACATAATAAGAACAATTAAAAAACTTATCCTAAGAGTCTGAGCGTTTAGAGTTATCAAGGGGACTCCGTTTCCTCAGTTCGCTCTACAGAGGTCAAGGGAAGAAGAGAATGACCTTATGCCCACGGCCAACGCGTTACTTCTTACGCTGTATTGCTTCGTACGCTTTTATATTTGTTGAAGTTCACAAATGGAAAAATTATGAATTAGATTCCCTTATTTCCTCATTTTAATAGGAAAATTTAAAAAGTATCAAAAAAAATTATTTCAAAGATTCCTCTCTTGATAATTATGTTCTCAATAAATGCTATAAAATGCTAATTTTTAACTTTTATAATGCTATAAAATGTTTTAGCCTTGTTTGAAAATGCGATTTCTTAAAATTCAAAGTGCTAAATTAAACCATTACTATTGAATTATTTTGACAATTATACACTTTCGTTTTCACCACCATTTCCAGCACCCGCACTGCCCCGCGCCGCCCATGCGCTCCCTCGCCTGTAGTCGCCAGCGCCCTTCCCCGAGTCCATCGCGTTATCTCTCCTACCGCTCGCCCACCTATTGGCTCTCTCATCTCGCATTCACCTACCATCCTCCCAGTCAGTTACATCTTCATCCACATATTACCCTACCTTATTGCCACTGGTACACACTAATCGTCACAGACACGGTCTCTCTTTATTTGGGATCTTGACATTCACTTTTTTATGGCGAACTTTCGGGTGGTTATTACTTTGTGGTATTTCGTGCCCTTTATGATAATATGTAGAATACCATTCATACATTGATTATACAAACCCTGCTTGTAAAAGATTATTTACCTATGCTGTTGATGCTTGCACACAGCAGTACTAGATCTTTCGCGCAGTGGTTCTTGTGACGACAGAGGAAAACCTATTTCATTCGACGGACCCACTCTTCTCTCGTACTTCTCCGTTCAGTCATCCCCGCAGCCCGTGCCACCCCTGACACATCCATCTCTACCACCCTTATTATCATCCGTACCATTCCGGCTCCATGCCTCCCGTGCCACCCTTCACGTTTTTATGTCCTCCCCGCCACACGGTCCAGGCAACCTCTGCCCTCGCTGCAAACGCCGCCCTCGGAGCCGCAGTTGTTACCTCCACCGCCTGCGCCAGCCCAAGCCAGCCCGCCCCGTGCAAGTGGGCGGGGCAGGGGGAGGCGCTGCCCGTTAATTAAACAGGCGTGTTTGCGCGCGGTCGCGCTCCGTAGATTGTACTCTATTACAGCAGGTGATTACATTGATATAATTCGGATTATTAATTAGGGAGGTGCCGCGGGCATTTACTTGCCACGGGGCTGACGGGGCGGGGGTGCGGGCGGCGGAGGCGGCGGCGAGGGCAGTGGCGGGGGCGGGAGCGGGGGCGGAGGCGGCGGGGACCGTGGTGGTGGCGGGGTCGCAGAGGGCGGTCGAGGCTGCAGGAGCGGGCAGGAACGGGAGAGGCGGAACGTGTAGAAATGGGGTCGCAATTCCCATAGGTCATGATGATGATGCACCACTACTGTGCTAAACTGCACCACAGAAACTCGTCCAGTTGTAGACGCTTGATTAAACACACTCATATTACGATCGTTTAATGCTGCCGCCATTAGCATTGATTAAAAAAACACTTGTTAATTTGTATCTTTATTTTTAGCATATCTTTTTCGTACCTCTCTAGTTCAAAATGATCTCTTTGCACATATATTTTCACCTTCAATATTATTTCCATTTTGAAATTATTCTGTGTTCTGTACTCTGTGTTTGGAATCTCCAAAATAGGGAGTTCCATCACATTTTCCCTTACCCTCTGGTTTCTTTTCTTTGTTCTAAAATATCAGGCATGTCCCGTACTATTCCCTCGAATATATGAAGGACTTGACTCTATAGAGTCATAGGCCATATCGTTTAAAAAAAACAAGTTTGAATCCGATGTACTTCGCCGCATGGTAAAGAATATGTGTTTCTTGTTGAGATTTATTTGATACAACAGCATCACAATACTTCTACAAAATGTTATAATCGATTTGGTTTTATGTAAGTAAGGTTATCTTAATTTTAAAAATATTGATTTAGGAATATTTAGATTCACAAATATTATCATAAAAACTACCTACTCAATATCAACTAAAACATCGTGCCATCTTAAAATAGTTTTAAAAATAGAAGTGTAGTTAATAAAAACTTGAACGTTTCAGTGGTCGACTAACAGTTAGTCCACTCTTTCTGCAGTTTTTCACTTACAGTGACATCACATTTTTATCTTACTAACAAAGACATCTGCTATTGTAGTCAACCCTCGTAAGATAGACAAGGAAAAGAATGCATCCAAACACGCAAAGAAAGAATAAAGTCAAGAGGAACTCATGGAAGGCATGATATTGAAACATTAAGTAGAAGAGTTCACCAACTAAAGTGGAAACACTTCTCAACAACTGAAAGGTACAGATGATAATTTCATTAGTATTTACTCCCTTATTTTCTTAACTCCTTCGTACGTAATCCAAGATGAACATAAAACTATGAAGACATTTACTATAAAGCACGCATTTGTTATGCCCGTGCTTGGGTGTGATTGAAATTAGGAACATCCTATAAATACGCAGAATTGATTAGTGTATTCCGCAAAAGACGTTAGTGTTTTCATATTTTCAGCATGGAGAAGAAAGTAACAGGACGCCATTGCTTAATCCAGCAAATCATTATATTGGTAAAAACAGTCACCATCTACATTCGCCTAATTTGTTAAGAGGCGCCGGGTATGAGAACAAGCGAATGCGAGTTTCAATCCCGTTTTGTCATGGACGTTTATACTTGTGTTGTGGAATGGTGGGTACTATCAATCTCATTTTTCCAAGCTGCTCAAACGATAGAAAATAGATGTACACGTTGCATCTAGGCAACTTTGTTGCTGGAAACGAATTGTGGTCAGCGTGGCCAGGTTGCGCTCAACAACGGCCAAAGCGAACACACACTCAAAATTCGAACAAAATTCACATCTTGGGAAACTTTCCTTTTGTAAAAGAATAATTGGAGATTGGAACAGTTTACCCGCAGCAACTTTCAAAGCTTTTTTTTCTAAGTGTCCGAAGTTTCAGAAACAAGTTAGAACAAGCTGAGAGTAATAGATGTTAAATGAATAGCTTAAGTACTGAGAAGTGCAGTGAAGCACTGGTCAGTGTAATTCAAAGCAAAACAGTGTAGTGTAGTGTTGTGTTGTGCTGTGCAGTGCAGTGCAGTGCAGTGCAGTGCAGTGCAGTGCAGTGCAGTGCAGTGCAGTGCAGTGCAGTGCAGTGCAGTGAAGTGCAGTGCAGTGCAGTGCAGTGCAGTGCAGTGCAGTGCAGTGAAGTGCAGTGAAGTGAAGTGCAGTGAAGTGCAGTGCAGTGCAGTGAAGTGCAGTGAAGTGAACGCGATCAATGCCCTTTTCTTTAAAAAAAATCTAATTTATCCACTATCTATGAAGCTTGTATTAATTTTCAATATCACCAACATATAGTTATTGGATATAAGAGAGTTGAAATAATTGTTATAATTCTTAATATTAGTGATATCTGATTATTGCATCTTCGGCTTGTACTGTACTCCTTTATTATTATTATTATTATTATTATTATTATTATTATTATTATTATTATTATTATTATTATTATTATTATTGTATTTATTCTAATTATTGTTATTTAACTGCCACGGGGTCATACCCAATTGCAGTTCAAAAATATGTAGGTATGTATGTATGTATGTATGTATGTATGTATGTATGTATGTATGTATGTATGTATGTATGTATGTATAACAAGGGCCTTCGTTGAGCTAGCGTTCCCTTGCCGAAAGGGACATACGAGCTGTGCTTGGAAAGTGTAGAAGGAAGGGTCCGCGAGCCACATTCGTTGAGCGAAAGGGTCTTTTCGTAGGTACCATCGTGTTCACACTCGGGGGAGTGTGTTTAAAGACCTAAAAGGATAAATCTGACAAGACAAAGTAATACTGGAGATTATTTATTTCATAATGCACTGGAATTATCGATAGAATATGTTCTTGTTGCCTTCCAAACTGACTAAAAGTCTTGGAAAATTTACCGACTACCGGTGGATCAGAGCATCAACTGGTGACACTACAGTGTCTCTTACCGGGAAATCCTAGGGTTCGAGTACTGACGGGGGGGGCACGATTTTCGACACAAGTTAAGATAGCTGGATCGAATTCAACCGCTACCTAGAGGAGAATTCTAGCTGACTACAGCTCTGATCGGTAGTTTTCCTGGATTTTTCCGATCAACACCAGACGAATGCAGGAACAGTACCCCCTCCATTGCCACGGACCGCGCGCGATTTTTCCTTCCTCTTCCTTGCCCTATCCTCAAGCTTACGTACAGACACTTACACCAACACTAACACGCACGACATTAGCACGTATGTCGTGAGTTGAGAATTTGTCTCGACTGGGGCAATACCCCTAGTGGGTGATACCTGGTGGAGGGAAAACCCCGCAAGCCGACGTGCAGGTCAGGGTCGGTTTTCGCCACCAAGCGAGGTAAGATCAACCATGCACTAGACTTTCAAGATTAATGACCTGAACAGTTGACGTGCCCGGAATCAGTAATCAATCAATCAATCTTGGAAAATTAACGTCTTCAGGTGAAGGTCTCTGTCAGCTTCATTTATTCTCACCTAATTTTTATTTACTACCCAACATTAGAAATAAATGGCGAAAGAGCACGTTACGTCATAAGAAAACTCGTAAAACAGAGTCATCAACCCGCGCAGATATCGCGTTCCTCGGTCGCAACTTTCAGCGTCTCAGTTGCAGCACAAGCGGGATTTCGATAAAACGCGGTCTCATAACCCTTTTTAAGCCCCGCACGCAAATGCCCACTGGTGTAAAATACGAAGTGCGCGCGTCGCGAAATGACGACACGCAGCCAAAGCGGTCGACAGCTCCCCGCGAGAGCGCGTTTGAACGAGCTTCAGAGCGTAAAGTAGTCACTAACCTTTTTTGCGTTTGATCTCTACGAACGCATTGCCGCTACACGCTTGTCGTTTGATATTTCCCCCATCAGCTTAATTCTGATGAATACTTCAAATAGAGTTCACTGAAATAGAAAACGTCACCTGCAATCAAACTCTTCGATCAGTTCTGTCGTGGTGATTTTAATGGTAAATGAAAATTTTCGTTTAGTGTCACAGCGCAATATGCTCAGAAACTTTCCATTTCGTTTGATTTTGTTATTTATCCGTATTTTCACCCATAATTAGAATACTCGATTAAAAAAAATCAAGTAAATTTTTTGTCATTTTATCGATGTTTAGGTCTCCATAATGGCTCATAAACAGTACCATAACTTTCCGTAGTGTGATCCCAGGTTCAATTCCCAGTCGAGGGAAAATGAGTGTTGAAGTTTCAATTTAAAATTGTCTTAGTTTCTGTCACTAATTCTAAGAAAATCTACGGCCGACGGAGTTTTCTAGTCAAGGTGAAGGGAATACGTCATGTTCTCCAAATATCGCTCTTACTCCCAAAGTGTGAGAATTAATTAGGCTCAGGTATGGGGCACATCGTACATGCAAATCATGAAAACTTATGAGGAACCATTTACACCACTATTGAACTTCGTATATTCGTTAACTGGCCAGCAAAGTCGAACAATAGACCGAAAACACGAAATATATTACAACACATAACGATGTTTAGAGGAATCGAGGACACATTTTAGCATGACCGTGCCGACAGGACCATCAGTAACCCGCGAGATGCCCACCAGAATTCCGCAAGAGAACCATCAAAGAACCGCTAGAGAACCGAAAATGATTCAAGAGAGTATCTAAAGTGAACTGCTAAGGTTTTTTACGGGTCTCCTAGATTAATTCATTGATTGTTTGATTTTTTCGTGTTTCCCGGCGCGTCAACTGCTTTGGTCATTAGTCCCGTTAGTGTAGTGCATGTTCTTTTCTCGGGAGATGGCTGTAATCGTCTCCCCTTAATGGCGAGATCCGGCGCCAACCTACCGTCGGCTAGTGGGGTTTCCCCCTAACCAAAACCCTCCCACCAGCAGGGCACCGCCCCAGTCAGGACAAGCTCTAAGTTCCCGACCGATCACCCGCAATATGTGGTAGTGTAGTGCATGTTAGTGTAAGGGCAGAGGATAGGACAAGGAAGAGGAAGGACAGATCGCGCGCGGTTCGTGGTCCGTTCGGTAGGGTACTGCTCCGGCATTATCCTGGGGTTGATCGGAGAAACCACGGAAAACTACCGATCAGAACAGCAGGCCACTAGAATTCTCTGGTAGACAGTGAATTCGACGTAGCTGGAAAGCTAGTGACGAAAATCCTGCCGCCGTGGGGAGTGTAACCTAGGACCTCCCGGTCAGAGGCGCTGCAGTGAGATCAGTTGATGCACTGAGCTACCGCTCCCGGCACGGGTCTCCTAGATTTGTGCGAGGATTCTGAGAAGTATATGTAGCTATTTTATGTGATCCTATACGTCCGCGCTGTATCGCTGTCTTACCAGTTTGCGGGCAAGATACGATCCAGAACAATTTCTATCCAGCGGTGGCTTCAGTATCACCCTCTTCCCCACGGGTTTCGTTTAGCAGTCTGCGGTAGGAAGCCGGCTGATCTGCTCGCGAAAGCGAGATGTGGTCGCGACCTGCGAACCGGGATCGATACCATACGGATCCAACGGCAAAGCGACCCTGAAATTCATGACCTTCCATAAAAATCCTCAAGAGAATCTCACGTGTACTCCAAAAGGTCTTCTGGGGACTGTCGGACGTACGCGAAAGGTGTACGAAGGCTCTGGAAAGTGTAAATGGTTATTTATGTGATTCGCAACAACCGAAACGTCTTCCCAGTTTGAGAGTAAGATACGATTCAGAATGGAACAATTTCAAGCAAGAGCACCGCCTTCTTCCCCACGGGCTCAGTTCAGCGGTCTGCAACGGGCAGCGGCTGATCTGCGCGCGAGAGCGAGCGGTGGTCGATACCAGAAGAATCCAGGGCCCTGAAATTCATGACCTTCCATGGAACTTTCGTTGACCGTCCAACTTCCGCGCACGACACGGCGCGGAATTGACTCCACGGGGCAATCGATGCACTTTTCCAGACGCTTGCCAACAACTGGATCAAATGAATACGACGTTCGTATTGGAAAACAGCAATCATGAGAGTGCGAATCATGCACACTTATGAGGAACCGTTTACACCACTATTGCACTTTGTTAACTCGTAATTCGTATATTTATAAAACGGAAATGGAACATTACAGATAAAATGTTATTATACCTACAACATACAGCTTAAAGGTAAATCTATGCACTTAAATACAGTAAATTTTATGGCGTGATTTTGATAAGTTATTGTATAAATTAGTTATTAATAGTTGTTGAATTTTAAAAATTAAGAATCAATTATGTTTCAATTACTATTTAATAGGATCGCAGGTAAGACTAATGTTCCAACCAGTTAATGATCAAATATCTGTGTTAATAAATTCATTTAAAACTTACTAAATGTACAAAACATTACGATGAATACCATTTAGTTTTGAAACTTGTTAAAAATTTAAGTATTTGATTTATTTATAAAAGCTTGTTGGTGTCTAAACATACTTTCTGTTTTGAAAAATGACTAAATTTCTAAATGGCTTTTTCCACTTCCGTCATGCATTAAAGGTGAATTAACTGTTCTACAAGCAATAAGGCATATTTGAATTACTTTCGTGCACAATGTCTCATTTAAAAATATAATGGTTATGAATTTACTACTTCTAGTTAAAATGCGTTTTATTCCTATTTAGAGCTTCGTTGTATTTTACTCGTATATCAAACTAATGAATACTATTTAAATCTATTTAAACTGATTTCACTCTATACATGGCTTTCCATTCCTGTTTTAAATTTAACCTTTAAGTAAGATATTTTAAAGTAGAAATAAAAGAATTAGACTCGTATAAAATGTGAAAATTTTGAATTTGTTTTGTTTAAGATGAGAGACGTAAAAGCGTTGCTTTTGAAAATAATTTTTCTTCTTTTATGGAATGTCAGGAGATTGTGACTGAATCAAAACGCTCAGTGCTATTCGATGTTATTGTTTCTCGTAAAATTAGATCATTTAAAATACGCAGCAAAAATGATAAAAACCTGTGTTCATTTGAAAAACGAAATTCCATTTTTTTTAATTCTTATGTTTAATATATTTTTTGGTTAATTAATTTCTATTTGTACAAGGATTTCATGCTTTGCCAATAATATTAATTAAATATAATTGGTTGAGTGTCATTTTATGATTATGATAATAATGTTCAATATTATTGTGATGAATTATTATGTATCTAATGGCAAATATTCATAATGAGAGCTGGTTTATGGAACTGGTCGTAGACAGACGTTGACGAGTGAAGCTTGTCGAAACAAATAAGCGGAATTTAAAGTACTGAAAAGGCATTCTTCCATAAAATTGGGTTTCTATAGCAATATTTTATGTAATAAAAATGGAAAAATAAAAGATGGTTTATAGGTCGATGTGAATAAACATATTTCGAGAAGACGTGAGTCTGTGTGTATGTGTGCGGTACTTTTTTGGTGCATTGGGAGGTGCAATGTGTGAGGTGATGTATTTTATATATATTACCATGTCGCTGAAAAGTGACATAAAATAAAAGGACATAATTTAAAAAAATGTATGACGGACACATTAGATTTATTACAATTTCCCCTGAAGTTCAATAATAAACTTATATATCACTTATCATCAATAACTGGGTTTTAAATAATTAATTTGGAATAACTGAGAACTACCTCATATCTATGGTGATCACGGACATGACACAAAAGATCTTAAAAACCGACGAAGGACATGCAGGTCTCCATCCGACCGCAAAAATAACGATGGCACCAACAAATTTGCACTTTATACTTTTGATAAGTTATTGGACATATGCACTGAGGCGGCTTCAATCACTGCTTACCCGCGAGAGAATATATTTAAAGTAGTATTGGTAGTTGTAAAAATGTAATTAGTGTTTTAAATGTGATTTTTTGTCTATTTTATATTTTGTATTTTTATAACTTAATAAAGCACGTTGTGTATCTTCAAATAGTTTAATGATAATTTGATTAGAGTTGAGCTACTGTTGAGCTTCGTAAAGTAAATCACTCCTGTACATATATTTTTATTAGAAAAACGCGTTGTCGCGTTTAAGTGAATAACGTGGTATTTACTGTAACTGCATCGGTCATATGTTCCTTAATGTGATTGTTGTGAAGTAGAAAAAAATCAACAAACGGAGAAATGAAAATACCCAAAAGATGTGAATTTTCTTTTCTGCGTTTGATGATTAATTCTACATTCTACTAATACGATAATAATCAAGTCTACACTAGTTGGTAATGCAATCCAGCCAGCAGGATTTACTCAAAACACTGTACACTCATACATATTTTCATGTAATGCTGATATTTATAGTTTCAACACACGACGTAGAAATCATGTTCATCAAGTGTCAGGATCAACAGGTCACTACACGAAATCCACATACAATACATGTAAGTTACTTTACATCGCATTGCTAAATGAAATTAAACAATTAAAATTGGTACACGAATTTAAGTTAAAAGTGAAATTTTTTCTGCTGCATAACTGTTACTATACAATCAGAGACTATACTGATCGTCTAAAAGAAAAATTATGTTTACTTAAAACAATGATATAGTATAATGAATTAGTTTACATTTGTATTGTATAATTTTTCGAAAAGACTTAATATACCTGTAACAAGTAATATATTTCAGTTTCCGGGTCAATGACCCCCATCTTCATTGGGTTTTTGTCTTGTGTCCCTGATCCATTGAGCAAATGCAGAGATGGCCCCTTAATTTGCTTCTGGACGTAAATGTAGCTTCACTATGCGCACATTTTATTGAGCTTTCCTTTTACTTGTAGTTGTAGTAGAGCTTAGGGTGAGTTTCTATTTATTTAGCAATTCATAAAAATCAAATCTCCATTTCGTTTCCCGTTGCAAGTAAGTTTTCTATAACTTGGAAACGAAAATATCTAGTTTTTGAAATGTTAATCTCTCGCTTTTTCATTCTTTCAACTATTAATAGTTAAATTGTTGAGAAGTGATTCTGAAACTCAAGAAAGCGTGCGCAGATGATTTTCTCCCCCACACATCACATAGTTTTGTACTGTTTTTGACTAAATAAATATCTAATATCACTCTTGGCAAACTGTATGCCCGGAGAATGTACCGCAAGATTGATTGATTGATTGATTGATTTTTCGTGTTTTCGGGCGCGTCAACTGCTTTGGTCATTAGTTCCGTTAGTGTAGTGCATGTTCATTTCTCGGGAGATGACGGTGATCTTCCCCCGTTGGATGGCGAGATCCAGCGCCGACCTACCGTCGGCTATTCGTCGGGATTTCCCCCTAACCAGGACTCTCCCACCAGCGGGGCACCGCCCCAGCCGGGACAAGCTCTAAGTTCCCGACCGGTCTCCCGGAATATGTGGTAGTGTAGTGCATGTTAGTGTAAGTATATGTGTAAGGGGAGAGGATAGGACAAGGAAGAGGAAGGACAGATCGCGCACGGTCCGTGGCCAGTTTTGTAGGGTACTGCTCCGGCATTTACCTGGTGTTGACCGCAAGAAGAGAAAATATTTATAGTTGTTTATGATACGAGTGATAAAAGTGACATTTTGTTCTACTAGTAGAAAGGTTTGTAACATGAGGCCGATAGGCCGAGTGGCACAATACTACGAGCAAAATAAAATCACTTTTGCTACGTGTGTCTTATATTATTTTTTGGACATCCTTACAGACTTCCATTTTATTTTAATTGAATTATAAAACAAACCATTTAATGATACATTAAGGTCAGTAGTAGCTGATGGACCTACGGAATTTTTTTACATTCACAGATTTATCTGAACATTTTGGTCTCGTCTTACTTTTAGCACGAGAGCTAAAATTGAACTTTTAACACGATACGCATGCTCAGAATGAACAGCATTTACTAGAATCTTAGTAAATATATACTTGCGACCTTACCTAAAAAACTGGAAATATTTTAATATAAACTTGCAGAATATTATTTTAATAGGTTGCCAAATACCTGTTTAATTTGCTCTTAACTATGTAAAATGTTCCTTTGCAAATTGCATCGCAACTTATACTGAGGTTTACCGTCAACGGCCCTTATCCGCATCCAGGCGCTACAGATGGGCAATTTAATCGTGATTAGCACAATACTCGATTATTTTATACGATTAATTGAAAAAACCAAATCGATTATTTTTACACCGATTAATGTACACATAGATTATTTTAATTCAAATATTTATTTTCAAGACCAGCAAAATATGAAAGAACATCTCTGATTTTGAACTTCAGCAATGCAATTTCTCATCTCTGCACATTCATGTGTGTAGTTTATGTTTCTATTCGATATTGTTCATTTAAAGATCTCTTATTGAGAATTATATTATATCCAAATATTTTTGTAAAATATATTTTTTATTTCGTCGTTTATTAGAAGAAAATAAAAGAATTGGGATTTGTTCGAATAAGTAGTTTCGTTTTGTTGGTGCAAAAGTCGTGTGCATTACATTCTTCTGTATTTAATTTAAAAACGTGAACATTATTTCAGTGGACCAACATGTTTTTACACGACTTTAAAACGATTTTATGTATTTATGCATTATTTAAAACATGAAAATCAATTGATTATATAAGATAAATCGATTAATTCGGAATGATTAATTGATGCATATTAATCAAATGAAAATAATCATCGATTAGATATTAATCGTTTATACCTAATATTGCCCATCCCTAGCAAGGTTGAATGGCACAACAACGATACTGTTAAGAATCGCTATCCAAACGCGCCGGCTCAACCGTTTTCAGAAGAGGAATTCCAAATGTGACATGGCTGTTCGCGAAGGAGAATTATTGACGGCCAATCACGAGGCGAACAGGCCGTGCCGGGCTGAGGGTGTTGGCTGAGGAATCAATGGGCGCGGCGACCTGTGATGTTCGATTGCGATTCCAATCTCGACGCTCGTCCGGTCGACAATCGACCGGAAAAACAGCCCTCCGCACTCAAGTCACAACAACGAGCGTGATTACTGAAACAAGACCGACAATCTCTAGGTGACGAGTACAGTAGAGCGATACTAAGCTCAGTTGAGAACTGTTCTGAGTGGAAATCGGACAACGAATGCTTTCGTGAGTGATTTTTATAACCAGATGACAAACCCGCACCCTCAGAACACATACGAATAGAAGTAAAGTAATTTGTATGAACTGAAGAACGGTTTTATTCTGTTTTCCATTGATGAATGATTTCTGAAAAGACTTGCAGAGAAATGTGCACAATTAATCATTTCAAAATAAATTTGAATAACAGACAAAAGCAACTAACACTACTCATATCACTCAGTGCTCCCAGACAATCAAAATCATGACTACTAAAAAATCAAACAGACGACACGTATTAGTATTAAAAACAAATTAAAAACAAACGCATATAAATATAACAAAATTTTAAATTTTTCCGATATGATGAGGGAATACACATTTTCGACATTATGTTTATACTTAATGTACGTTTGCAAGGACACGGAAAGCAATTTCCTCTTTTTAAGAACGAGTTCTTCCTAGTTTCGCATTCACTATGTGTCTGCAATTGCAGAAATGCCCACTACATAAATACTAAAATAAGATTTCAACAACTGGTAAGCGTAGCTGTACCAGAATACCGGAGTTTCCAAGAAACGCTTACATGGTCGCAGATTTCAGATGTTTTCGAAAAGATTGATAAGCGTTGGAAGACGATACCATCACTGAGGGTTTAGAAATGTTCAGATAGTGAATTTCTAAGCAATAAAATATCAACTCTCCGCGTGATCAACCAGAAAGAAAAGAGCTTCGCTGGATGAGATTGGTTGGTTGTTAGTGATTCTGGGCGCGTCAACAGCTAGGTCATTGGTCCCGTATGAGATTTTTTCCTCGGGAGATGGCGGTAGTCCTCCCCCGCTGGATGGCGAGATCCGACGCCAACCTAGCGTCGGCTAGCAACGTTTTCCCCTAACTAGGACTCTCCCACCAGCCGGGCACCGCCCCAGCCGGGACAAGCTCTAAGCTCCCGACGGTCTCCCGCAATACGTGGTAGTGTAGAGCATGTTAGTGTAAGTGTGTGCGTGTAACAAAGAGGAAGGAGCCAGTGTATCCTATAAAGTGTGAGGATAACAAAGAGGAAGGGAAGATCGCGCGCGGTCCGTGGCCCGTTTTGTTAAAGTACTGCTCCGGCATTCGCCTGGATTTGATCAGAGAAACCACGGAAAACTTTCGATCAGAGCAGCCGGCCACTAGAATTCTCCTCCAGACAGTGACTGAATTCAACCTAGCGGAAAAGCTAGTGGCGAAAATCATGCCACCGTCGGGACTCGAACCTAAGACCTCCCGGTCAGGGGCACTGCAGTAAAATCAGTTAATGCACTGAGCCGCCGCTCTCAGTTCCGCTGGGATCAATCGTTAACAGCTCCTCTCTCCTTGGTAAGATTGGTTGTTTGATTGATTGATTATAGTTATTAGTCCCGTGCGTGTAGTGAATATTTGCTCGGGAGGTGACGGTGGTCTTCCGCCCCTCTACAATGAGATCCGATGCCGACGTACCATCGGCTACCTGGGTTTTCCCCAACCAGGTATCTCCCACCAGCAGGGACAAGATTCAAGCTCCCGACCGGTCTCCCGGCATGATTGGTAGAGTAGTGCATATTAGTGTAAATGAGTGTAAGGGGTGACGATAGGAGAGGGAAGAGGTAGGAAAGATCGCGCGCGATCCATGGCCCGCTTGGTAGGTTCCTGCTCCGACATTTGCCTAGTGTTAATAGGAGAAACCACGGAAAACTACCGATCAGAGCAGCTGGCCGCTAGAATTTCAGACAGTGACTGAATTCGACCTAGCTGACAAGCTAGAGTCGAAAATCCTGCCACCGTCGGGACTCAAACCTAGGACTTCCCGGCCTGAGAAACTGCAGTGACATCAGTTGATGCCCCGAGCCATCTTTCCCGGAGCTATTTGGTTATAGAATGTAACGAATAATTAGGATAAAACACCGTTCTTTGAAAGGATAATGTTCTCTAACAATCGTGCGAGCGTTGAAGTGCATGTGTGTGTACGTGCGTGTGTGTAGAGCGGGTGCTTCAGTGAGCGTAGTGAGCGTGTTTTTGTGCATTAGAGTGAGCCAAGAACCAAACTCAGCGTTCTTCATAATGAACTCGGGTAAAAGTTATAATGTGAATACGGAAGGTTTTATATATAACTCCTGGTACATTATGAAACTTGGAAATGCACATGATTTCATTGCAAAATAAGCTCCGAATGCCGTGTAGCATGATTTTAAAAAAGGAATCTTACTTTATTTATTAACTTATCAGTTTATGTAATCGCAGTTGGTGTTTTGTTTCCCATATATTTTTACATTTGTCGCGGCATATCATGGCGGGTAGAGAGCCGTACAGCTTCTGTAGCTGCTGAGAACTCTTTGTCATGAACAGCAACCCTTGTTGGCGACGGTACTTTGCGGAAAATTTCCAACAGAGGATGTGAAATTAGCCAGGGACATATTTACTTGATTCTGTAAGTAATATTGCAGTGTACGTTTGACAACAAAACAAAGAATAGAAGGAGTAGATAAATAGGAAAGTAAACAGAAACGACATGCATTATTAGTGAAACTTCAAAGAATATTCCGCAAAGTATTTTCTGAAATCTAGACACATAATAAATTTATTGTACGGTGCAACGCATTTGCAACTTTAACAGAAGTGGTGCTGTGAAAATTGAAAACAACGATATTAATTGCGTTTAATGGACCTAAATCAGTATCGCAGATTCCTTAATTAAAAAAAGCGCGATGCTACTAATATGTGATAGGTCTTCAAACGTCCTGCTCTTTGTGGAGAAGTACAATTGGACTAAAAGTAATTGGCCCAAATGCTCCAATAGACACGTTGCAAAGCGTTATCCTGAGTACAAAGTTTTGACAAGTTTTGTAACGATTCTGAATTGCCGGCGTAAAGGAAATTGTGCGTCCGGACTTCGTCATTCTTCTCCCATAAATCCAATGTGTAGTAGAAAATGTTTTAACATATGCCTTAGAATTAGATTTACAGACACATTTATCGGGTAGAAAAAAAGAACATTATTTCATTTTTTGTGAATTATTTTCCTGGTGATTGTCCATTCCAAACAGCAGCAGGATGGAGTTTCCAATATATTAAAGACAATAAAACAATACACACATAGACATATTCAAATCAAACAATGCCCAATATTTCATTCAGAAAAGGAAAAAGAATTCAGGTCGAAATAAATATTTTCCACTCGCCGCAAAAACAATGTATAACTTATGGTGTCTTATAAAAAAAACCACAGTAGTTACAGCAGGAGGTATTGAAGTATTCAAAGTGTAATGGTATTAAGCATCAGCCCATCTGATGCACGAATTAATGATATTGCAACAGTGCATTTCAAAACTTAATTTCATTGATGAGCCAAGTCTGGAAAAGAGCGGCTGGCTGCTGTAATCAGTAGTTTTACGGTCTCTCTCTCCGCCTCTCTCTCTCCGCCTCTCTCTCTCCGCCTCTCTCTCTCCGCCTCTCTCTCTCCGCCTCTCTCTCTCCGCCTCTCTCTCTCCGCCTCTCTCTCTCCGCCTCTCTCTCTCCGCCTCTCTCTCCGCCTCTCTCTCCGCCTCTCTCTCCGCCTCTCTCTCCGCCTCTCTCTCTTAGCATCCCAGTGTTATTTCACTCAGTCTCTCTCTTCCTCGTTTCCCTTCCTTCCTCAGTCGATCTCTTTCCCCTTAGTTATCCTTCCTACCTCTTTCTCCTTCTGCCCCTCCCTCGTCCTCTTGCCACCCTCCACACGTTTCAAGACCGCGTGCACACCCTGCCCAACGTTATGCTCCACCCCCGCTGCCTCCCCTCCCCTCCTCTGTCATCGCTCCATCGCCATCGCACACGCGCGCCTTGGAGCTCCCCCTCTTCGCTCCCCCCCCCCACGCGCCAGACACTCGAGAGCGCGGCGCGGCGCGGCGCGGCGCGGCGATTAGGGCGCAGACAATGCTCTGTTTCCGCCGCATGCGAAACGAGTCGTCTTCGCTTCCACTTGCGCGTCATCACGTATGCATAATTCCAGCTATCTCATCCTTTATGCAAAGTAAATTGCGGCGGCAAGACGCGTGGACTCTTTAAAGTTGGAAAGGGATTACGGAAGACGCGGAGGCGGACGCGGCGACGGCGGCGGCGATGTAAGATTGGGAGGAAGCGGCAGGGATGGCGAGGACGGTGGTGATGGTCACGCTCACGGTGACGGCTGGTGGCTGCGGATCCGGTGGAGCCGGCTGGGTCGTAACAGTGGTGGTAGTGGTGTTTGTGGCGGTGGCGTTTGTGGCGAGGGAGAGGATGGGGCCGGGGGCGGGTCTGTGGCGGTGATGGCGTGGCGATAGTCGTGGGCGGTGCGGACGGTGCGTGGGCGGCGGGGCGCGCGGCGGGGCGGCGGGGGCGGCGGGGGCGGCGGGGGGCGGCGGGGGCGGCGGGGGGGTGGCGGGGGGCGGCGGGGGGCGGCGGGGGGCGGCGGGGGGCGGCGGGGGGCGGCGGGGGCGGCGGGAGGCGGGGGCGGGGGTGCGGTGAGGGCGGTGAGGGCGGTGAGGGCGGTTGGGGCGGTGGCGCCGGTCGTGATGGTAACGGCTGTGGTGTAGGATGGGGAGAAAGAGATAGGAGGGGGTTTGAGAACTATGGTGTAAGTATGCAGTTGGAAAGCTAATAGGAAAAATGCAGACCTGAGGAGACAAGATTTAAAGAAAGAGTAAATGCGGTATAGAAAGAGGTTAGCAACTAAATGGCAAAAACCTCTTATTAGAAGAGGGATTGGTAGTGGTGAAGGCAGAGTATTACAAAGATAGAAATTCATCTGTGAATAGCAGAGGGGGGGCGAATGTCGACGAAAATAGAAACAATTGCAGTGATGTTCCAGGCTGTTCAAAGTTGGTGTGGGAAGTCAGCTTATAAGATAATAGCACAAAGAAAAAGCCCTTACAATGCAGGAAGTGACGCGAATGTTGAAAATGCAAGCAAAGCTTGACAGAAACTGACGACAACTGAGAATACAATAGAGACTGCCAACTGCAAAAGGAAAATAGGTGCCGCGGAGACTACGGTAAATTTAAAATCGCACTGACAAACACAATAAACATATTAGATGCTTGATGTGATAGGCAACACTGTAAGAATGTAAAATAACGGCACAGAGGATTATGACAGAAATAAATGAAATAATCTGGTGGGGGCCATTGCTGTAAGCAAAAGTAGAGAGAATGGTGGAGAGAAAGAAGGCAATAAGCAAAGTAGACAGCAGGGGAAGAGAAGGCAACGCGCAGAAGAAACAAACGAAGCAAAAGTTGAACGTAATGCGTAGAACGCTCAGAAATTATCGGGCTGAGAATGGCATCGCAAAAGAAGGAACCACATATATTAGAGGTGCAGGGAACCAAGGCAGAATGAATATGACGAGAATGAAGGAGAGTGACAGATGTAGATAGAAGGCGGCGGAGAAGCGACTGATTAGAGGCAGATTCCACGAGCGAAGTAATAGATGTTGCAGTGTTGAGAAATAAGGGAACGAAATGCTCGATGGCGAGCAGAAGTCGAAATGGTGAACGAGTGTGACGAGCGGACGGAGAGAGTTCCAGGGAGACATCAAATTACTCCTATATGGCTGGTGATGAATAGCGGACGTGCAAACATTGCTGTCGGAAAGGCGCTAAGAGGAGAAGAAGTCGGAAGGGGAGAAACGGAAGAGATTGCGAAGTGGGGTGGAAAACTTGGAAGTAACGAGAAAAGTGAAACGAAGGAATGAGGAGATGGGAATAATCAGAGATGGATAGGACAACAGAGCGGAGGAAAGCTGGTAGGAAGGGAAAAGCAAAAGGCAATGCGAGAGAGAAATGTAGAAGCGCGTGGTGTTGGAGGACGGTGTCGGTGTAGAAAAAATGGTAAAGACGGAGGAGGGAGACACTTGGCAGGATATGGAGAGAATCGGGACAGTTCTGTGGAAGTGGAAAGGGGATGTAGGAAGGCAAAGGCCAAGCGGAGTGACTGGAGTCGTAGGGATTTGGGGCGGGGCAAGGCGTGTCGGGGCGAAGAAAGTCGGGGCGAAGAAAGTCGGGGCGAAGAAAGTCGGGCCGAAGAAAGTCGGGCCGAAGAAAGTCGGGCCGAAGAAAGTCGGGCCGAAGAAAGTCGGGCCGAAGAAAGTCGGGCCGAAGAAAGTCGGGCCGAAGAAAGGCGGGCCGAAGAAAGTCGGGGCGAAGAAAGGCGGGCCGAAGAAAGTCGGGCCGAAGAAAGTCGGGCCGAAGAAAGTCGGGCCGAAGAAAGTCGGGCCGAAGAAAGTCGGGCCGAAGAAAGTCGGGCCGAAGAAAGTCGGGCCGAAGAAAGTCGGGGCGAAGAAAGTCGGGGCGAAGAAAGTCGGGGCGAAGAAAGTCGGGGCGAAGAAAGTCGGGGCGAAGAAAGTCGGGGCGAGACAAGCTAGTCAGGGCGAGATGAACGATGCGGGGAGCGGAGCGGCGGGGCGGGCCGAGGCACAAGGGCCGTGAGTGGGCGTGGGCGTGAACACGGGCGGGGGAGGGGGAGCGGCGTCGCTGCCGCGCAAAGCGCTGCGTCCGTCTGTCTCAAGCTGGATGGGCCATTAGGCTGCGACGGCTGCAGTCGATCCGCTTTTTTCTCTCGTTGGCTATGCAAGTCTCGAGTTGCTTGAAAATTTCATGCCACGGACATGAATACTGCAGAAATATGTTCTGCACCAGGAAAAAAGTGACTCTGAAGTAGAGGCATAGACAGAATAACTCAAATAACTTGAATGTAAATGATTAATTCTTTATTCACGTGTTTTTTCATTTGTTTGTCTTGCGTACATCCCGATGCATACTAAAACTATTATTGTAAATTAAATTATTAATTAGCAATTGTTCATGGTAATCATATATGGAGTTTTTAAATGTCGTATAATGACTATAATATAAAAAAGTATAAATTAATATGTAAACCTGATTTATATTATTCAAAATATTTATGGTTATTAGCCTTATTTTAAAAATACTGTTTTATACTTTATTCAACAGCATTAAGTTTTATTATGTTTAGTCGTCTCGATCCCTGATAGTAACTTTTTAACTTAAAAATAATTTATTGATTAAGTATGTAACTGACTGCTTTATAAAAAATAAAAAACAACTGATATTTTACAACTTCACAACGACGATGACATTTCCTCCCGGATCCGAGTATCTAATGTTATATACGAAATATCTAAGAAGACCTTCAAGGCAGTGATTATTCTCTGTGGAATTTAAATGGAAAAGTTTATACCCAGATGCAATAATGTGCGTAATAAAGTTGAAATTTCTCTACGAATTAACATTACAACACCAGTTCAGAACCTCAAAAAAATTAAATTTGAAGAATATTGTACTGATAAAGATTAAAAGGTATTATGTAATATTTCACACGTCTCAATTTCTTTCAAAAGCTTTTGAATCCAAACCCATGCACTCGTCTTTGAAAGCATTGAAATATATCATGGGAGTTCAGAAATATTAATTGCATAGAGTGCACATATTGATGAAACAATATAATGCATGAAATAACTCCCTCCTTTTCACTATTACTGAATATTGTATAATAATATTGCAAAAATATATATTTAAATTAACTACTGCGCCTGCTTGGTTATTCAATAGTGGCCCAATACATTCTTTTTGAACCCAAAAGTAATAGACGCAAACATCCATTACATTCGGTCCTGTTGCATTTATCACTTACTCTATTATCATACATGTTTCTATCATTCTCTTGACATCCAGTTTTTACTCGAGAGAATTCGGCTGTTGCAACGGCAACATTTGCTTTATTTATAATCTCTGTTTGCTTTTGACCACTGGTATTAGCAATACCATTTCAATTCAGTAGTGGCAACTGCTACCCTGAGGATAGAATGGCCGTCCAGCGATACAAAACCGCTAGTCCCAGAACCAATTCAGATGCAGTGCGAATGATTGTCTGCAGAGAACAATGCAGCCAACCTTTGGGGTACAAATTTCAATAAACATTGGAATGCGCGCTTGTTGCGAAAGATTGAAATTGCGAATGTGCCCTCAGGGGAGAGAAAGCACAATTTAATGACTTATCTTCCATTGCACGTTTTATTCAAAATTACATTTTTATGGTTACATTAAGCTTTCTCCTTATTGAAATTGTTAATAAACGAAATATATTTTCCCGAAAACTCGCGTATCCCAATATTTGAAGAATTTTCGTGCGTTTTATGCAGAATGACATTATTATGGTTGTATTAAGCTTTCTTTTCATTGACATTATACATAATGAATGAAACTTAATTCCCAAAACCCAATGTATTTTAAAAATTAACTCTTTATTTGAACCCACTTTCTAACATTAACAAGTAGAAAAAAGTGTTGTAAGACTTGTGGCTCAAGGGATAAATATTTCATGTAAAACTTATTAATTATTTGTAAGAATTTATTGAATTACTCTCTTTAGAAACAATAATAATAAATTATGATCGTTAGAAGAACTGATGTAAAAACTTTTCAATTTTTCAAAAATAACATACTATAATTTCGTTAGAATTTATTTGCTACATTACTTCTCATATATAAAATGGCTATTTACGCAGATTTGACAATATTCAAAATCAATGCTCTAAGCAGCTTTTTACGATATCGAAGTAAAATGAAAGTACTGTATAAAATCAAATATTTGTCACAAAGTAATTTCTAGCAAGTAGCAGAAATTTAAGAACATTAGACATGGATATATGAACGATTGATTTTTACATAGTTAATGTAAAAATCTGCATATCATTGGCGAATCCTGAACATTATTTCAAGAACACAGAACTTTGTGGAAGCTACCGTTGTCTATTATTTTGAGCTTATCTGAAAACCCAATACGATGAAATTCCGTCCATAATAATTGTTCTATAAGACAATTACACAAACCACTAACTTCTGGATCATTAACGCACTCGATTTTCACAAAAATGAGAGAGAAGCGTAACTTACGAACGACCAGAGGACTGCTCACCTCAATACTTTGCGGTGCCTACCGACCGTCCAGATGCGCATCCTCCCCTCTCCCCGCTATTGAAACAAGAGGAGCCCTGGGTTATCGCGGCCGGCATGCGGTGCCTTCGCCCGCGCCGAGCGAATTCTCTGGACAGCATTTAGAACTGTTTGAAACTTCTCACTCTACCACACTTCATAGCGCTTACGGAGGCCGAAGAATGACTGGTTCTCAGTAGCAAAACATAATTTATTTGTTTCGCATCTGTTTCAAAACAGAATTATCAAACATATTATATACTACTAATACACTTCGAATTACTAGGTATACCGGCGGCAGACGCGGTATATCGGAGAAGTCGCCACTGCCGCATACTGGAATCTAAAACGAGTGTATCCAATAAGTATGTCAGGAAAGCTCCCCGGGTTTTATGATATGAGAATGTCCATTGGAGATTTCATGAAAATGCCGTCGTTTTGTTGGAGAGTCATATGTAGCCACTTCCATCTTCCAACGCGATGCTCCTGTCGCTATCACAGCCACTCAGGACTTCTCAACTTCCACATGAAATCGTGGAGATAATTCCAGAGGTGTGCTCCATCCGTGTACAGTCTTATAGGAACTGAAAGACTGCTGCCATCCACATTAAGCCGGCGTGTGCTTCAAGCAATGGCTCGCGGGACTCCTTCAGTGGCGCTTCCAGTGCAAAGCCCACTCACTCGCGCTTTAAACAGCCAAGCGTTTTTATGAATAATTCATCATTATAAATAATTTCTTCGTATTTCACACAAATCTATCAATTCGTGCAATGATGGAAAACGATACGCAAAGACGCAGCAGATGAGTAGCGATTTTTACACCTGCAAACAGGTGCAATAGAGCACGTCTCCGCATTAAGTGCCCCCCCCCGCGCGTGTGCGTGTGAAATGCACGCCGCCGCAAACAAAGAATTAAATGCGAGTATGAGTATCTGCTGATAAAAGTCGGTCGGTCGGTCGGTCGCTTGTTCGGTCGCTCGCTCGCTTTGCTCGGGCGCTCGCTCGGTCGGTCGGTCGCTCGATCTGTCGGCCGGTCGGCCGGTCGGTCGGTCGCTCAGCAGTTCAAGCAGCCAGCTTAGCTTGTTTAATAGAATCTGCTGGTGCTTCATTCGCAAGGACCACTTTCTCTGACGTAGCTGTTTCAAGAAGACACGCACGAATGATTGGAGAGGTCAGAACGGTTAAAGCAAGGCGAAATGCTTTGTATGTAAACTTGTTAATGAAAATCCGTCCGCTTCAGCGCCATTACACCGGAAACACAAGAAAGAATATGATGGTGTTGAGAAAGACGGGTATGTCAGCGACATTGCTCGGGAGGGGGGAGGGGAGCGACTTACTTCCCTACTCCGTGGCGGTGGCGAACCGATGCGCAAATTATGCCGACCTCTGGTCTAGAGTTGGCAGGCCTGCAGACACTTTACCACCACCACCACCACCACCTCCCAACCCCATCTCCGGCGCCGTGGCGACGACGGTCTAGTGTCAACAGAAGGCACCTCATCGCGCCGGCCAGCCGGCCGTGCGAGGCGGCGAATCGCCGCCGCCGCCGCCGCCGCCGCCGCCGCCGCCGCCGCCGCCGCCGCCGCCGCCGCCGCCGCCGCCGCCGCCGCCGCCGCCGCCGCCGCCGCCGCCGACGACGACGACGACGACGACGACGACGACGACGACGACGACGACACTTCCGGAGCCCCGGCGGCGGAAGTCCTCGGCAAACATGGCGGCGGCGGGCGGCGACTGGGCTAATCTGGCGTAAGCGGATCGAGGGCAAACTCCGGCGGCGGTGGCGCTCACGCGAACGCATGTCGAACACGGATCCCGCGGGGCACGAGGCCGCTGCCGCGCCCGCGTTTTTTCCATCCGCGCGGGCTTTCCGGTGCAGAGGACATCGGGGTGCGTTGTACGTCTGCTTCCTGGCCAGGCAGGTGCACGTGTTGGTGGCAGTGAGAGGTATGGGGGCTGGAACATGGCCTATCTCATTTCTATGTGGATGTTAGGCTAACAGACGAGAATTGATTAATGATTGTGAAGTTGGGAGACTATACAGGACTAAGAGCTTGCAGTTGCTTGCTGAACCAACCCACATAAAACGGTTTTTCAAAAGGTACAGTGCAGACTGCTGAATAACGATAAATAAACTACTCTAAAATAACTCTGCAATAAATTACAAAATTTTACATGTAGTCTTCACGAATATTACAATAACGCAAAATAGTAAGCAATACAGTATAGCATTTTATATACCAAGAATATCGACGTTTCTGATCTGTAACGCCAAAAGGGCCTATTCTTTGAACACTACTGTCTCATGACGCTATAAGTGTTGCAAGCAGTGACGCTCTGAGTATGACAATATGGTCGATAAGCACAGAAAAGGTGGAATACCACAATCATATATTTGCATTTTTCAGTCAAAATAAAAACTATATAGTTTTGGGATTTTTCGTGAGTTTCTCGGTATCGGACGAAATCATAGACACCTATCTCATGGATGGATACACAGAATTTTTCTTTTAATTACTGCGCGCATTGAAAATTATTAATAAAAACGCTTTTTGCCTCCTGACTTCTTCTACAATTCTTTATATAAAGAACATTTATATTTTATTGTATTGTATTATTGCATTTTTTAGATATTATGTAATTTATAGAAGTGAGTAATTCACTAGCCTAATTTTGCACAAATCTATTTTATATTTTGAAGAGGCTTGCCTTTTTATTGACCTTTTATCTGTTGTGATGGAAGATGAAATGCTCGGAAGAAAATTTGAAAATGCAACATATTCAGCAAGATGGATAATATTAACCAATGTATAATTAACTTACAAACAGATTGTTCAAATAGATAACGTGTCATCAAGGATATTTCCCATTTTGTGATGCGTCACGTCACGTAATGGGACTGTCTTATTATTGTTACCTTATAACAAGGTTCAAGGACAATTCATGTGGTCTTTTGCCTAGTATATATCATTCTCATTTACCATATTTGCTTTTTTTCAGTTTGATACGGCATTTACTATTTTTCAGTTTGATATGGCAGCTAAGCGTTAAATAATACAAGCAGGTTCATAATAATCCTACATCCGCAGACACTGTCCCGAATAGAGAAAAATTATGTTAGGAGGAATTGCAAATGAATATTCGGAGCTTCAAGCTCACGATGAGAAGTGCGTAGCAATAAATAGACGGTACGTAAAAAACTCTATAAAGAGATAAAAACATCGAATTCAATGAGTCTTTATACGAATAAAACACTCGTGGAAATACGCAGTTGAAATCGTTACTTTGCACGAAACGATGTTACAATATGATTGGAGACAGAGTAACAAATGAAAATGATACTGATCATAAACGAGAGTGGAATTATCTAGGAACGAACTGGTACTCACGCGAGATTAACTATTTCCTCTTCCATTTCTCATCAACTATTCATCATCGGTTTTGTTTTGTTTGCAATGAAGCCCCATGATATCACGAAGATGTCCGACACTTGTCGGAGAAGGGGTGGGAAAGGTAGCTTGAATGTTGACTTGAACGTGGCCCGTTGAATGGGATGCTGCTCCGGCGCTCTCATGCAAGTGCTCGTGGAATCCACGCAATTACTGATTAGTGTGGTCAGCTGACGAACACTATTTTGGCTCGCTGTTACTCAACTGATACGCCACATGCAAGGGAATTTTGCAAGATTCCTAAAAGAAGGAGTTATGGTAGTTTTATTACTTATAATAGACCAAATAACACATTATTTCACTAATAGTGAATTTGTTAAATTGTATGATTATGGTCACATGCCTGTTAACTTACAGATGTAAAAACCTTTAAGCTTTCATTCATAAAACAGTTTTCAGTATTTTAGAACATTTTTCCAAGCAAAAAAAATAATAAAAAGAAGTAATAATTCGTGATTTTGTTATTAACCGAAGTAGTAAACGGCAATATTTTTTAATTGTTGGTGATAAGAGTTAATACGAATTTTGAATGTTCTGCAAAACGAGCAACAACTGCACAAATGTTTTCCAAATTCAATGAGTGTCTACTGAAATATAGCTGCAATATCCGTTTGCTCATTTTTTGGTTTATCAGATTCTGATAGAAACCAGAAAATATTTGTTGGTTTATTGAAAATAATTTAAGGCTACTTGTCTTAATACAGTAGGGGCCTTATTCATCAAGAAATATTAGTGTAAAAAAGTGTTGATCAAAGACTCCGGTATTATTTAGCTGTAAATAAACGTATACCGCTTTGTAAGAGCTAAAGATTAGACTTTCATTTGCTCGTAATTTTGAATTTAAACAACATGCGCAGTGGTTAAACATTTCTTTATTCGGCATCATTGATATCTAATTCGACGAGTTCTTGTTTTTAAAGTATATTTTTAACTGCATAATACATGGAAAAAGAGGTTTGTTAAGTGAATTCGCTGTTTGTTAAGAGAAATAATTTTTATACTGCGCCAAGCCATGAGTTTTACGAAAAAGTCTGCAAATATGCTATATAACATTTTTTTTACTACAAATATTATAAAAGCATCGAGCGAGTCATATTCTCATACACCGCATTTCTCAGCGAATCTTGAAAATTAAAAATATAATCTTGTGTTCCTAATTCAGGAAAAGGCGAATCAAATAACTTAAAAAACAGAATTAAATAATCTCAGACACGAGAACAGCCCGTGTTTATATTTAATACTCTTCAGAGTATTGTTTTAGAAAGAAACTTGAGAAATCTACTCAACTAAATGTCGTGATTTTTTTTTGTTTAAATCAAAGATAGTGAGCCCTATATGTCATATTGCCTGTTATTATTAACCGTTTTTTGAGTAAACACAAACTTTTATAATATTACAATATAATGGACCCTTATCTGGCACCATTTGTTCATTCTACCGCTTGCAATCGATCTATCGAAAGAAATACGCGTTTAGTAGTCTTTTGAAACATGTGTCCTTTTACTCAAAAAAATCGGTGACTCTTACTATCGAAATTAATAAGTTGTTTCTGGTTTCCTTGAAAGGAGGTACCACTGAAAGGAGGTTTTTGCGAGTTGTAGCATTTCGCGTCTTTGTCGCTGATATGAGAAAATACTGTCATCTGCCTGACCTTTCAAATTTCGGATGCCAGGAAATTTGAAGTAACATTCTCCATTATCTTCTTTCTCGTTCTTTTACAAATTGTTCGTACATTTTCGCGCCATCGGCCCTGCGGTTCAAAAGTTGATCATACAGTCATTAACATGTTAAGGTTCAAGCGTCAGAATCACAAAAAATAAATGTCGGTCATTTCTATTACGCCTTGCTGCCTTCCAGGCGGGTGAGTATAAGTATTACACCAGCAACATGCTAAGATGACAAATGTAAACCAAAATGCCTGTATTGCCTACCTCTTTCAATTAGTTTGCCTATCAGTTGGAACATATCAATGGATTGCGATAAGATATAAGATATATTTAGAATAAATAAATTTATCCACAACACAATTTACTCTGTTAAAATTTATCCTTGAGAATGCATAGTTTAATTCTATTTAGCTCATTAATGGTTTGACCATGATAACACAAATATTTCTGGTTAGCAAGTGTTTCATTCAAACCGAGGTCCATTACAATATAAACTCTAAACCGCAGTCATTTCTTAAGTGCGTCACGTCGCCAAGCAATGAGTAATTCTTTGAGCACTTTGACTTTAAAAACATGAAGGAGTTTTTGAAAAAAAAAGGCCTACAAATATTCATGGCAAATGCAACCCGCAACACTCCGACAGAAGTTTTAAAAAATTTAGTTTAATAACTCATAAACAATGCGTTCTAGGGACTTAAAAATTGAAATTTTGGGGGCAAAAGTCCAACAGAAACGTTATTCACATCGCAATCTATAGGATGAGAACGTTTTGGACGTTCTATTAAATTTTGCTGGTCCAGCGCTTCTCGAAACAACCCCACCTATTTGGAGACGTGAAGACGCTGTAACGGTATGTGAAATTAAACTAATTTCTTGATATCCCAAGCGACTGAATTGCAGTGGTATATCTCTCAGTTCGATAATAAAGTTAAATAATATTCCAAAGAGTGGGGTCGTACTTGTCCGATGCTGTATTTTCCCATGGCCAACTTTACGTAGATTTCTCAAGAGTCAAAACCTTTTATAATAGTTTGTGACCATCAAGCAAAGCAAAAAGCTAAGTACGTGGTTGGCGGGTGGTTCTTTGAACCACCTGCCACCTGCGCCAACCGCATGTAAGGAAGTGAACTTTTTTCACAAAAATATAATAGAACTAACGTACCCATGTAAGAACTCTCGCAGATTAAATTACATCCTCTTCCGTATGCTTCCATGTCCATATTAAACGGGAAAAATTGTTTCCAAAGCGCGCTAATTTGTTTAAAAAATGTATAAAGGTAACTTCCAATGTATTTATAGAATATCTAATAAAAATAAAAACAATGAAATTTCTGTTTGAAAACAAATTTTGAATAAAGATTCATTCAGTATTACAGACAAATGGTCTTAGAACAATTCACAACACTTACTTAAAAACAATATTTGAATTAATTATACAATCGTCCCTCACAGCTAGCTTCCCGCTTCCCTTGATGTTACATATAACGCCAATGCAGTGTATTTCGGGTTATATGCAAGACAAAAGTCGTGTAAAGAGCCCCTCAGGTCTAGAGTCGGAAGAACTCTTAGACGATAGCAACGGGTGGCAATGTCCACCCGCGATCCTCCTCTGCTAAGTTTGATTGATTGATTTTTTCTTGTTTCCGGGCACCTCAACTGCTTCGGTCATTAGTCCCGTTAGTGTAGTGCATGTTTTTTTCGGGAGATGGCTGTGGTCTTCCCCCGCTGGATGGCGAGATCCGGCGCCGACCTACCGTCGGCTAGTGGGGTTTCGCCCTAACCAGGACTCTCCCACCAACGGGGCACCGCCCCAGTCGGGACAAGCTCTAAGCTCCCGACCGGTCTCCCGGAATATGTGGTAGTGTAGTGCATGTTAGTGTAAGTGTGTGTGTGTGTGTGTGTGTGTGTGTGTGTGTGTGTGTGTGTGTAAGGGGAGAGGATAGGACAAGGAAGAGGAAGGACAGATCGCGCGCGGTCCGTGGCCCGTTTTGTAGGGTACTGCTCCAGCATTCGCCTGGTGTTGATCGGAGTCCTCTGCGAAGTCATTACGTATTCGACGCAATTCCGACGACGTGGTTGGTTCATCCACTTTCCCGATGGCTGGTCAGTTTATCCACTTTGAATGTGGATATTAAGCAATTGAGATGAATTGATTGTTTCCATGCACATTTACTTCTATGATCACCGGTCCCGTTAGGTGCAGGGCATGTCATATGCCCTGCGATGTTTTGCATTTTCCTTACCTATCTGTCCTTGCGGAAAATGGCGGTGTTCGTCCCTCGCTAGAACGCCAGAACCGGCGCCGACCTACACGTCGCCTTGCGGGGTTTTCTCTCCCAGCGGAGCACCGCTCCAGACGGGACCAACTCGACGTGTGAGTGTGAATATGAGTATGAATGTGTGACTGTGTGAGAGTGAGAGTGAGAGTGTGAGTATGTGAGAGTGTGAGTGTGAGTGTGAGAGTGTGAGAATGAGAGTGTGAGAGAGAGTGAGAGAGTGAGAGTGAGAGAGTGAGAGAGAGAGTGAGAGAGTGTGTGAGAGAGAGAGTATGAGAGAGTGTGTGTGGGTGAGTAAATATGAGTGTGAATGTATGAGTATCTCTGTGGATTTGTGTATCAATAAAGAGGAAAGGAGAAATATGAGGAAGAAACGGTCCGTGGCACGTTTGTTAAGAAGTCTTCGGACATTCACCTAGTATTGGTTGAAGAAACTACAGAAAACTATCGATCAGAGCAGCTGGTCGCTGGAATCGTCCTCCAGACAGCTGTTGAAATTATTACGGAACACAAGGATTTTAATAATGCACGGTATACTAATTACTACTAAGAATATTAGCATGTTTCCCAACCTCTTCACAGGCTTGGCCTGGCTATCTCATTTGATATTTCTCGCATCTCGTATTGTAATAAGATGTCCTACAGCTCTTGTATTCTACTATTGAGTTTGCTTCCGCCCGTCTCTCTTGGTTAGACTTCCGGTTCACCAAGAAAGTGAGCAAGTGAGGTACTTTTCAACACAACTGACTAGTTTTTTCAAATCATACAGAATTTTCGAAGAGAAAAAACATTTCGCGCGAAAAAGAGAAAAAACATTTAAGCATTTAAAATATGCATATATCCTCAAGCACATACAGAAGAGATCATTAAGGCATTTTATTATTTTTTAAATAAATAAATCCTTTGGCCCTAGTCAGCCGGGTAGTTCTAGAATGTTTTGAAAAACTTCTAGAAAGAACGTGTTTTGAGTGTTTAAATGCTACTGTTAGGAAACGCTGTAAAATACTATACTGCCTTCACGATATACTACGAAACGTTACGACCTGATACATCAGTCGTAATGGTTTGTTGTATATCAGTGGTATCAAAAGTCGTACGTTATAGGGCTTGATTCATTCATCATTAATCTGGTAAAAACGTAAATTTAACAGATATCGGCATTTACATTCTTTTTATTTCTAGTCTTCATTTACAATTCATGACAAAAAAGATTAATCGTAAATAATAATAAATTTACCAAAATAAAAACATGAAAACATATAAATAAAAAATAAAAAAAACAGCTGTATCTGGATACTTTACCTACATACTAAAATGTACCCACTGAAATGCATTGTAACACCAAAAGACGCGTTAAATATTTCATGCAAAAAGAGTTTTTATTGCTTACAAAATTCTTTTAAAGAATAAAACAACTATCTTTAACTCTACTTTATAATTTTCAACTCTAGTACTTCTGCGATCAGATACGTACGTGTATGAACACATTATATTGTACTGTTTTGCGAACACAACACAAAACACATGCTCTTCAAAATTAGATTCATGTTCGTCACACACGAACGTTGTTACAGATAACTGTTTGTTTAACTGATGATAAATGTTTCACTTAGAGACTGTAAACACTGCCTTGGGGTTCATTAAAAAAACTAAAAATTCATTTTAGGACGCTTTTCAATACCTTTGTCCTTAGCAATTTGGATTTAATTCACAGATTTTAATTTACAATAAGGATTAGTTTTAGCTTTTGAATATATGTACTTAGTTGAACATGGATCAGGATCTGATTGTTTAAATCAAATAATTATTGCTGAGACTGAAATGTCCTACGCGAGGTCTCATTCGTAGAACTTGCTCTCTTCTATTTATCTTTATGTTTGAAAGTGCGTAATCCAATATATTTCTTTTAACAATAGATAGTACGTTCGGAGAAGTTGTATAATTGATTTCAAATGTTCCTAAGCAGGATAATATATTTTTCTTATGGTTTGTGTGAATGGTTGATTGTGGTTCGTTTCATTTTTACCATATAAAAATATATTAGGGACAAAGTTTTAATACGTCAACTATTGAATTGCGGTTCTATCATCTCGGTTTTAAGAAATATAAAAATATATATTCAATATTCCGAAGTGTAATTCAAAATATATATAAAAATGAAATTTAAAAACACATTTAATTTTGTATCTGCGAATGTTTTCTTTATATTTATGAAAGGAAAGCCTTTTGAAATTCTGCGCATTTTGCGAATTCATTGTATTTTGCGTAATTTTGTTTTCTTTTCGATAGTGTTAGGTGAATTACGTTGCTATACAAATGTTAATTTGCATGTAGAACAGACGTGGTGAGAAGAATTTAATTTAATTATAGTATGTGGGGTGAAACGGTGTGCAAATCCCTTTTTGTTCCCCGTACGTGTCAAAACTAGCTAATATATCATAATCGCCGCGGTTTGAAACAGACTTACTGGTAACAATATAAAATTGAATTATGCAGTGTAATTCACACAACTGGTCTCGTTTGTTTTAACAAATTCCGATGAACACCAATTCGTTTACAATAATGCATCGCATTAAAAATTTGATTGAAAATTCATACGTACAGCATAACGTTCGTCATTGATGTTAAAAAATATGTCTAAAACTCTTGACAATCTTACGAAAATGTTGAAATACTTCTTAATAAGTGTCAGTAGATGATTTACATTAGAAATATTTAAACTAATTTCTTATCTAAAATTAAAATTACGTTTGTCGTAGTAATAATTTTATTTTTCTATATTAGTTAGAAATATTTCATTTACACGTTTACTAAAATGGAATAAAAATTTAATGTAACTATAAACTTTTTGAACACCATTATCGCATCACATAATTGCGTAAGAGTGGAAATTTATCAAAAAAAAGACGCAATTTATTTTGTCCTCCTCTTTACAGACACGAATTGGAATTTTGGTTCATGTTATCTATCTTGTGAGTGCATGTAAACAGTATCTACAGGTTTTGTAAGAAAGCCTTTTCTTGAGAGCCAGATAATGTTGGCGAAAAGCACAAGTGAGTGAAGGTTCATGGTCAATAAATAGAAGCTCTCAAGCTAAAAATAGCCTGCAAGTTCTTCTGTGGAACCCATATTTGAAGAAAAGTATTACTTTGTTATTGTCTTACATTATAAATATTGTCAGTGGATTTCAAGCCACTAAGCAACAAAACGTAATCATTTTTCTTACGAAATGGAAACATTGTAAACATGCACAGACGGATCGGTTTTGAATTACAATGTAAGTTTTGAAAAATCATCCAAATGCTATGCGTTTTATTTATTTCGGTCTTGTAAACCATAATTCATTTTGATTCTGCTTGGCAATTAAGATTAGTTAGTGAAATGAGGAAAAGAATGTTTACCGGCTGTGAATTCTATTGCACTGCTAATAACAATTTGTATACTAAAACAAAATGCGTAAGTATTTTGTCGTAAATTTCACCAATAAAGTTTCCGTTTGAGCTTTCATACATAATTTAGATATTTTTATTTTAATTTTCTTATTTTTCTTTAAGTAGTAATAATGGAGTTGTTACCGGAGTATCTCATTGTCGCCTGAGGAGTAAAACTCTTTCATTTGCACATGAAAACTTATTTTTCTCTCTTGTATCATAAATGACCTTTACAAATCTAGTAATTCAGGTTTTCGATTTCAAAACATTTGATAATTTACTTGATGGGCGTAGTCTACTAATTTCCATACAATTTCTTCAAAATTTATTACCATTTCCATCTTTTAATTATTTTCCCTTCCCAATGTTTCCCAAAATCCACAGCATTCAGTCTGCGAGGCTTCCAGAGGGCCATGGAGGCCGAGGCGGCCAGCAGAGGGCGTTGGAATGGCGGCCGCAGCGAAGGTCATGTCAGCCGGGCCGGCGCGGCGCACCCCTCGGGATGGCCAAGGTCTCTGCGACGCTGTCGCTCGCCCCGCCCGACACGGTGCGACCTCTACCGGCCATCCTCCGCTGGCCAAGAACAGCGATTCGCTGCTTTTGCGGGGAAGCCAGTCGGCACACAAAATAAGCAGTGAATTTCTTTGCGAGAATGAAACTTTCGCAGTCGATAGCATTCTTTTGAATCTCTGCCTACCTGAATTATTACCGACAACGCCATAGTTTCGTGGCGATGACGCAATTTGTGAAGTAAATTAAACAAAAATGAATGTTCTAATACGAGCACAGAACTATACATAATGGCGTGAGTCGAAAAATGTTCACCACATTAATCACAGAATTGGTCTATTGATGGAGGAAGGTTTTTGGATCAACATACACTTTTTATATATTGCCACCAAAGAACTGATAATACGAAGCACAAAAAGTCGCAACACAAGTTAACGAGAAAGAATTTCTCAGAGAAATTTCTCTGGATAAAGCTAATGATTTTAAGGAACGTCACCAACCACTATTAAAACTAATTACATACTTTAAAACTTTGTTTGAGCCATGAAGTCACGATTGGAAGTTTCCTTGATCAAACGACACACTTTTTGTGTGTCTTCAAAGATTTATACTGAAAAAAGATGTAATCATCATTATATATGTAGGGCATTCCTAGAAGCACATATTAAAACTATTCATCCTGACTGATCCTGATTACAATATTCACAGAATATTATCAACACATCAGAGTGTTCTGTAACTCAAATACACGCAGCAACGAGTTGTTGAAATCACTTAACCGAAATCACTGAATTTTCAAATCATTATCACTTTTTCGATGAAAAATGTATTCTATTGTCGATAACAGAACAAAATAATCCATTCGCACAGAACAAAACATATCAATTTAAACCTGACTGAGGATCGTGCAGGACCCACTTAAGTGGTCGCCAACCAAAACAGAAAACAAAACACTTCCTCATATTTCGTGAAACGCATCGCAAGATTTTTAACGCACCGTGCAACACTCGACGTGTCATCGAACCCAACACATAACTTGGCACGACGTAATGAACGACATGACACACGAAGAAGCAGTAATCCATGTATTGATGATTTTATACACAACTCATTTCACTTGCCCTGCGAAAATTAGCAGCACGTGACGTAACATAGAAAGTATCGAGTAACAGCAATGCGTGTCATCAAACCCAACACATGTCGTAACATGGAACGTACTGAGCGACATGACACACGGAGAAACAATCAGCGATCCTCGAATCGCGGGTTTCACACATGACCTTGCACTTGCCGTGTCAAAAAAACTCAACACATGAAGTGACATACGACGTGACCAGCAACCTGACACATGACGTGATCCTGGCGTTGGAGTCGCTCACCTGGTTCAAGCAGAAGCAGCAGCACGAGGCTGAGAGCCAGCGCCGGCAGCGGAGACGACGTGGGCGTCTGCTGGGGCGGCGGGAGTGCCATCTCGCTGGCGGTGTGCAGGCGATGCGTGGAGTTGCGAGGGCGGCGGCGGCGAAGACGAAGGCGACTGCGACGCTGAAGGCGGAGAGGAGGGCGGCGGTGAAGGGCCTAGGGCGCGCGGGGGGCGGCGACAGCGGCCGCGGGCCCCGGCCCGGCCATCGCTCCGGCGGTGTGCACCACGCCCGCACTCGTCGGCACTGAGAGCACGCGGGCGGGGGCGGGGGCGGGCGGCGCGGGGCGGCGAGCGGAGGGCGCGATCAGCCGGGGGCGAGGGAGTTGGCGGGCGCGAAGCGCAGAGGAGCGGAGCAGAGCGGCTGGCAGCGGAGCGGCCACGAGGCAAAGCACGCGCTCGGGTCGACGCCTTGGTCGCGACTGCGCGGCCGGCCGCGTCGCGGCGCTGCGCTGCGGCCGCCCCTCCCGCCGCGGCGCTGCCACCCCTCCGCCACCGCCACCGTCGCCGCCGCCCTGCCGCCGCCGCCGCCGCCGGCGCCGGCGCCGCGGGCCGCGCGGGCGCCACCTGCCGGCGACGCGGCCCGGGACGCCGCCCCCCTGCCCCCCTGGCCAGGCCCCCCGGGGGCACCCGCAGCTCCGCGCCGCGACCTACCCCTTTGTAGCCCCGTCGACGCAGCCTACACTCTTCCGCCCTGTGCGATCTCCCTGCTTTGGCAATTGGGGCATCGGGCCTTGCTTTCCGATGCTAATACATGTCGGGTATCACCAATGAATCTACGTAAAATCCTACACAGAGCAATCTGTAACCTGTCTGTCCGTCGTCTCTCCGTCCCTACTTTCCTCAAACACGTTAAAGCCTCTGTGGTTCACTATTGTGGGCAAGCAAGGTACCAGTTGATACTTCTCGGTGTCATCGAAGGGAAGAGCCCATTTTTCATCATATCAGTTGAGGACATTATTATTATTATTATTATTATTATTATTATTATTATTATTATTATTATTATTATTATTATTATTATTATTATTATTTTTAAAATAGAATATGAAATGGTAGGGAGAGTAAAGCATGGGAAGAATAGTATATTCTGCAACGAGCGTAGAATGATGGCTATTATTCACGAGTGGATGTTTCCGACGCGAGCGACGTAGGAGCGAGTGTCGGAATTTTCACGAGTGAATAATAGCCATTCTACGCAAGTAGAAGACTATACTTTCTCTACCACTTTGATATTGAAGTTTTAAAAATACTGAATGATAACATGTGAAAAGTTTTTTTTATTTTTTGAAATAATGTTACATTAATTCTACTTTTTACTTCATTAATTCAATATTTTATAACATTAACGTCAAACAAGTAAACAAAACAAATATTACAAATATAAATAGTATAGATTTACTTTTTGGAAAAATTAATTGTAAAATTAGAACAATGGTTTCTATTTATTATGGAGGGAGTTGACTCTTGATTTGAGTCGACTTGATTTAAAATAGATTTGCTAGCAGAACAAGATGATTTTTGTACACGAGTATTTTCAATTATAGTCGTATTATGTTCTACCGATTGCAGTAGCGTGTTTGCGGTAAACAACTTGTTTGACATTGAATCATTCACATAACCTTCCGCTACCGATGTAGCTACGTAATCTTCATCACTATTACTCCTGGAAGAAACCATAATTATAAATCAATGTGAGCGTTTTAACCTTACAAAGTGGCCACAATTATGTGAACTCGCATACTGTTTCGTGGTTCACCTGTCTTACGATAGTTGCGGAAGAGCACGCAGCGCCTATGTAGGCGATTGCGAGAACCCTAAGTTGTTGTGTAAAGAACTAGGACGAATGCGATTGGTCGACAGGTGTGTTAGAATAATATTCTCGCACGGCTTGTGGAATTGGCATGATTACTGCATCCGATAACATGGAGAAATGAATACATTCTGCTATAGTCGTAGAGAAATGATTTTATTCACTCCTTCGACTACACCATTTGGTGCAAACAAAGAGTCATACCACGCTTCTTGCTCTGTTTGAGAGGGTCCATATTTTGGCCATAATTAGGACGCATTTTCTTTTCTAACCGAATTACAAACTGTAATTAATATATATGAGAGTACTTCTAAAATTGTGAATAAAATTGTGAGGCTCCACTCCAATTTATTTATTAATATTTACTATTTTGTTATACTTGTGTTTCTTTACATAACACATCAAATACGTTTACCGTGCCGTACCGTAACTTGCATTTATTATAACAATAGAATTAATTAGTGGAAACAATGAATTATACAAAGAGCTATACAAGTTCCAAAATTAAATATTCCTTCAGTACCTTATAAATTAAAATTAATAGTCTAAGGAAGACCTGGATAAACCCATTAAATATGCATAAAGCAACGATGATATGTTGTGTCTTTTGAAAACTTCATTATTGATTCTTAAATGCAATAGTTTCATTATCTATTTACTATTTTGAAGTTGATAGGAACTTCTATAAATGTATATTATCTAAGACTTTTCAGTCTCTCAGATTGCACATATTAACCTATGTCGTCTGGATAATACCAACAAGGTATTCTTGAACCTTGGCATGTGCCTTCAGAGGCTTGACAGGAGCACTAATTTTGCTGACCGTCTAAAGTTTCTCTATTAATTAAATAATAATACATTATGCAACTAGTGTATAATGTTAAGATTTATTGGAAGTGTTCATGTTTTGAAAACGAGTGACGTTAGGACCGAGTAATCAAATATGCACGAATGTGATAAAGCAATATTATAAACGAGTGGCAAACGTTATTTTTTATATAACTGCATTATGAATTCATAGGAGAATAAAAGTTAATTTTTGGCAACAACTTCATTGTGAAGTCACGGGTATTTCGTATCTGCGCGAAAACACAGTGATCGGCTGTTTGGTTTGCCACTTCCTCCCCCCACGATTCTCTCCTGCGATTGAGTGTTTAATACTATAGCCAGTGGAATCCCACACAGGGCAAAAGCCTCTCCAAGATGGTGGATAGCTCATTCATTTGAAGGTCCACAACTGAGCTACGTGATTGTGGGATTATTAGATTCACACTTTAAGTTAACACATTTTCATAAACTGCAGTTCGGCAGTCGTGCAGTTCGGGTCCACACAGATCCTACATTCTTCATTTCGTCTGCCCATCTCCTCGGTCTTCTAGCTTGCCGTATATCTCAGACCGTTGTATTATAAGCACAGCGGTCATGCTTCATCCTAGCTACATGCCACGCCCATTTCTACTTCAGTATTTGGGCCCAGTGTAATGCATTTTTTATTTCCTTTTTCTTCTGATTTCCGTGTTTCTTTCCAGGTCTTTTAGCGATATTCTTAGTATTTTCCTTGCCATTGTTCTTTGAGTTACTTGTAATGCTTTCTTTTGTTGCGAGATTATTGACCATGTTTGTGTGTCATAAATTAGTAGAAGGAGAACACAACTGCCGAGGATATCTTTTTTAATTTTTGTCGTTTGTGTTTTGTTCATTAATATAAAATTCAGACTCCAAAACTGTGCCCAAGTTTGTGATTCTTCTATTAACTTCTTTGTTTTTAATGGTTTGGAATGAAACCGTTGTCCCAGATATTCATACATACATACATTTATTTGAACTGCAATTGGGTATGACCCGGTGGCAGTTAATTAACAATAATTACAATAATAATAACACTTAACATTAATAATAACAACAATATTAATAATAATATCAATAATAATAACAATATTAATAATAATAACAATAATAATAAAGGAGTACAATACAAGCCGAACATGCAATAATCATACTATCATTAATATTAAGTATTATAACAAATATTTCAACTCGTATGATATATAATAATTATAATTATATGTCGGTGATGCTAAAATTTAATACAAGCTACATAAATATTGGCTAAATTTATTGTTTTTAATTCATTGATCGCGTTCACTACAATTAACTGCACGACACTGCACTACACTACACTACACTACACTACACTACACTGTTTTTGCTTTGAGTTACACTGACCAGCACTTCACCGCACTTCACCGCACTTCACCGCACTTCACAGCACTTCACAGCACTTCACAGCACTTCACAGCACTTACTCATTTAATGTCTATTACTATCATATTGTTCTAACTTATTTCTAAAACTTCGAACACTTAGAGGAAAATTTTTGAAAATTGTTACGGGTAAACTGTTCCAATCTTTAATTGTTCGGTTACAAAAGGAAAATTTCCCAAGATCTGAATTTTGTTTCCTTGTTCGAATTTTGTGAGTGTGATCGCTTCGGCCGAAATAATTTGGTTTTTCTAGTCTAACCTGAATTTCCTTCCAAGCTGTTTGACCTACGTACGATTTATAAAGAGCGCAAAGCCTCGCCCTTGTTCTTCTCAGTTCTAGAGGTTCCCATGCCTTTTTTATCGCATACTACTGACTCACATACTACTGAAAATAATATCTGGTGACTGAATGTATAGTAACGAAATTTTTCGTACAATAAAAGGCAAGTACGTCACAATCTATGTCGTAAGATGTCATTTTATGAACGATTTCTTGCAACGACAAAGGTCGTTCATGATGCTTGAATACAAAAAACATATTTACCATAAAGTTTCATAATTCGTCAGTGGTCGCGCTCGAAATCTTAGCTCGTGTTCGCATTTATTACAAAAGTAGTTCATTAAAATTCTTATTAACTTCTTGTTATGAACAATATCATATTTTCATTAATTTACAGTCATCAGAGGGCATTTAAAACAATGATCAGTGCCAAACTATCACATAATTTATCAAGACGTTGACAACGCCTTGAAATGCTACACAAAATTGAATGTTTTGCTATTAATATCGATATATATCAATATATTATATATCGATAAATTAGCAGATGTGTGTTTTTGGAACGTCTCGTGTTCTATTCTTTTGTGCATTAGGTAAACTTCTCATGTAAATATACCGGATACACTGGGCCACCCTCATACCTTCTAAACAGTTCGCGATATCAAAATGCAGTTTTCGCTCAACAATGCGAAATCATCGGGAAAGTAATATCTTGTGTATATTATTCGTAATATTTTTAATTTTCCATGAGTTTAATCATCTCCGATATTTTAAATGAAACTACAAATTTGTCTCAATAGCGATTAAGATATCCTAAAAAATCAATACAATGATGAATCATTTGTTAATGTTTTGACAGTAGTTTTACTATGAATTAATACTTTTTGACACCTGATTTTAAATTAAATCAACAAAATTTCCATTGGTAACTCTTGCAACTGCTGCCTGTCGCGAAGGTGGCCTTCGCTACGCGGCGCCGAGGCAGTTACAGAGGGATGGGAGGCTGTGAAGGGTTGCAGCGCAATTTCAGCAATATCTGGTTTTGACTAGAAGGATACAAGAACAAACATCATTATTAACGATCAAAATGAAATATTTTTCCATTCACTCAAAGAATTTAACTTACTTTTCACTGATTGAAATTCCAAAACTTTGATAAAGAAATTGGCAGACTAAGGAAGGTAATTTTCAAACTTAACAAGAAACGAGCTTGATGTCTACTGTCTTTAAGAACAAACCAAAATTTTGAAATATTTCAAATTCAAGCACAGGGAATGAAAGTTTGAATTATTTCCCTATAATGTCTCCAGATAATCAGTTGATAAAAATGTAGAAATGTTGTTATTACTGCCGATGCTCAACTCCTCATTGTAAATTTACAAAAATAAAATAAGGCATAGACAACAATAGAGAAAACAAAAAATAACGTACAATTTATACGTGCATAATTTACTGAGCTCTGGGTCCCCCCCTACAGCAATGCATATCTACTATCGTGTGCGCTACGGCCAACGAACTGACTGCAATGATATGTGACGCTAAACTGTACATCAATGCTTTGGCATTTCCACCAGAAGTTTAGTTCTGAAGAATTAAAGAAAAATACCTTTCATTCTCATCGTATCTATTGATATTTGTTCCTGCGTCCGTTGTGACAAGACCATGGATTGTTGTAGTTACACCTCTATCCCCTATTGCCACTCCCGTAACAGATTCGTCGCCACGGTTACCTTCTCCACACCTTCCTTTTATTCCAAATTACATTGAGAGCCGACTACAACCCCAGTAATAATATCTTGAGTCATATTTCGCAATAAATTAAGAGATGGGTCGCCAAAAAAAGGTACTAAAAAATGCATACCAAAATTATGTGAGCTTTCGTTGTAATCAGCTTATCTATGAAACTCGATTACAATAGCATTACACTTGTCCACTGAAGGGTTAACTAAACGTAGAATTTCTTATTTCTCATAAGTTGTTTCCCACTGTAGTTCTCAAGGTTGTTGGCAATATCCTACCAAATTGACAGCTACAGGAAAGCTGAAAATTGAGCCTGCGCAATGTTATTTCCTCAATAATATCTTCAGTTTCTACTGACTTCATTTTCTATTCTGACTTTGCCAACCCTTGAACATCCTCTTTTACTTATCTCCATTATTTCCCTTTCCGTTGTGAGTCTTCGATGTTAAGAAATAAGACATAATATCCTGACAGCAATGCTGTATAACAAGTATTGAAATGTATTACCGAAGTAATAGTGCTATATAAGATGCAATATAATTATTAGAACTTTAAGTAACCGTCACAAACATAAGAAAAAAAGACTGTTCTGCTGTCGCACCACTAGAGTCTTCGTAATTTCTTCTCACTTGCCTCTTCGCATCCGTCCCGTCCCTTTCCCACCCCTGCAACTGCTCAGCGCATCAACGATCTACCCCCTTCCCCCACCTCCCCCCTCTTCCACTTCCTGCTTTCTCTCACATCCGGAGCTTATTATTTTCACGAGTGTTTGGTAACGAACTGCTCGCGTCCGCTGGCCGTGTTTTGTGTATTTCCGTTTCGATAAACACAGTTCGTAAATGTGTTTTTCTAAAAAAAAGAATACGGTCTTCCTCCCAGGAATAATGTCTCTGTACTGCGAACACATTCAACCTAATTCACAAAGTAAGTGTCTATAAAATATTTCGCAACCAGAAAGACTAATGAAGAACTGTGCGTAGTTTTTAACTGCCACAAGATTGTCTGAAAGATATTTCAATCAAATATACAGTTGCATAATTATAGAAGCGGCAAAGACAATTTACCATTGGTAGGGTTTTTAAGTACATCGATAAAACATAAAATATATACCTGAATGTGAGACGTTCATGTTAACCTTGATACGCTTATATGCTTTCTGAAAAATTCACATGAATTTTTGTATTATTATTATTATTATTATTATTATTATTATTATTATTATTATTATTATTATTATTATTATTATTATTATTATTATTACACAAAGAGAAGAAATGTAGTTCATATAACAAACTTAGCATAATAAGAATTTAGCAATGGGAATAAAAGCAGCCATTGCGATTATTACAAAAATATTTGTAGCCGCAATGTGAAAGAGATTATTGATTTGTTCCGATTTTTGAACTTATTAAGCACTTTGAGCACATACTGTTTACTCGAATACTGTTTGATTGAATTCCAAATTTTACAAAGTTATGAGAATGTATAAAGAAAACCATCTCCAATACAGGATACAAAAATGTATGTATTTGATAAATTAGCAAAGCGAATTTTAATTAATTAAAACACATTATTTTTTCTATTTCATTTTAAATTCTAATATGACCTTTTAACGAGCGTTATAGGAATTAGTTTCAATAGAATTTTAAAAAATTATGCATAAAATATTTTGCTTCAACGAGTATATGTCAATAACTTGAGCGCTGCCTAAGTATTCCGCTTTTCTTGCTAGTTGCTTGAATATCCATCGAAATCCGGGTGCGTACCTGAGAAAGGAGGCACAAATTGAGAAGAAGCTTTGTATACCAATAAATTACCTTCACACTACCGAGCGTTTCTTGCTGTATCTTCTCATATTCCATTAGCATAAACCCCGAACGCCAATTTACTTCACACATTATTCATGGAAATACTGGACAGAAGAATCAAATTCTAGTTGATGGTAAACAACGAGTTTGTGACGTCAATCGTCAATTGTAATTCCGAGAAGAGTTATCTGTAATAACCAATGTACTTTTGGTTTTCACTCCTAATGACACTAACGCATCTATAATCACAAAACTAATAAACTTCTCTGAAGTTATCGACAGTTCGAGCTCAGCTCTCGTAGAGGCAACACCTCTCCGAGCGCTCCGCACTCCTTAAACTTATCGCAGTCTTATCAGCAAAGGTTTCGTTTATCGGTGCCAATAGTTCTCTTTGTGCCTCACGAACAGTGTCTTCAATTAGTGTAAAAGTGTTGTGATTTAACCAGTGTTTCGCAAAGTGACTTGTGAAAACAGAATTAATCAGTTTAAACGTTTTCGTAGTACGCCATGGCTTCGGCCATCGCAACTACGTAACATGCCGACTGAAACCATCCCAGACGCTACTGACGAGCAAATAGCTCGTAAGATGCAAATAGAGCAGCTAATTCAACAACATCACTACATCCAGCAACAATTAGCCGAGCTCCAACATCAGCAATGGCAACACGGTCATCCGAGTCAAAGTATGCCACTATCGATGTCATCCGGTCTCCCCGACCTTCAACAGAGCGGCACGGCCGCCTCCCACGTCATGGACACCAACACCGAGGGTCAAGGTAGCTTCACTGATAACGAACATATTCAACGATTAAATCAAGTAAGTAATCTGCATACAAATGTCGGTGCAGACAGCAAAAAACGCAAAACATTCCACCCAGATGAAGGAGATGTCCAGTATAACGTGCCTGTGTCTTCCCGGTATAAAGCCCTAGAAAACTTAGCCCACGATCCCCCTGTGCGCGAAACAGACGCATTTAGCGAACCAGAACCAAATATAATTAAAATTCCCCCAATTTTTGTGCATGAAGTAGACGAATATGAAAAAATGATTCAAGACATTAAAAACATCGCCCAAAAAGAGTTCTTTACCAAAAATATTAAAGACTCGGTGAAAGTGATGTTTAGTGACATTGAGGACTTTAGAAATTATAGAAATTTTTGTGATGAAGAAAACATCGCTTATTACTCGTTCAGAGATCCTACGGCCAAACCTTTATCAGTTATCATGAAAGATATTCCCACATGCTACTCCGTGGAAGTCATTGAGACTGAACTCTTACGTCTTAAATATCCAGTAACTAAAGTCAGCCGATTATATAACAAAGACAGAAAGCCCATTCACATCTGTGCGATAGAACTAACTAACAATAGTGAAGCCAGGAAATGTTTTTCTCTAAACAAATTTATGTACAGTGTAATTAGAATTCAGCAAAGAGCCAATGCTAGAGTAATCATGTGCAAAAAATGTCAAAGGTGTGGCCATTCTCAAGCCAACTGCGGTTTCCCGGCGAGATGCGTGAAATGCGTAGGTAATCACCACTACAAAGAATGTGGTAAAACCAGAGATTCCCTCCCTCAATGTGTTAACTGTCATGAACACCACGCCGCTAATTACCGCGGTTGTAAATATTATAAAACTTACATTAAAGAGAAGACTATGCTCCCCCAAAAATCAAGAGACAACATTACAAACAATTTTGCCACCCCAAAAGCTACTCCCATCAGAAATGATCCTGAAACTTATAAACAAAATTTCCCATCACTCCCACGTCGCTCCTATCGCGAAGCAACCCTACCTCCAAGTACGGCGCCACCTTTAGACTGGACAAATGTCATTTCAAACATAGTTTCTCAAGTTGTAACAGCTATTGTTCCCCAAATACAAAAAATGGTGGAGAATATGGTTAGAACTATGACATACAATAGATAAAAATCTCGAAAAAGGAAATATCCTCAACTGGAATGCAAACGGCGTCAAACGACAAGAAAACACATTAAAAATTTTCTTACGTCATCACAATATCAAGATTGCGTGCATCACAGAAACGCATTTAATCCCAGGCGAAAGATTTAACATTCCTGGATTCCAGTGTTATCGCCATGATAGATTATCATCACATGCTGCTTCAGGTGGGGTAGCAATATTATTGAACAAGCAAGTAAAACAGGAACAAATCTCCACCCCCTTCTCAGCCAACTTAGAATCTGTCGGAGTAAAAATTAAATTAAGTAATCATCCAGTTAAAATAATTTGTGCCTATAAACCTCCGAACAAGGCATTTCCCCAAAACGCTCTTCACGAAATCTTCAAAAGTAACTGTCCCACCATCTTAACTGGTGACTTAAACTGTAAAAACAGCATATGGGGTTGCAACGTTACGACTTATCAGGGCAAAAAACTGCAGGACTTTGCAGTTTCCAATAACGTGGCAATAATGGGTCCTAACGAACCAACAAGATTCCCCTCAAACCCAAATATCATCCCAGATATTCTTAATATTACTTTAACAAAGGACATAAACTTCCCGCTTCATCACAGTGTTTTACCAGAACTACACTCCGACCACAATCCAGTGATCATATCACTCTCATCACAGATGTCCAAAGATTCTGGCTCATCTCAAAGAGGTATTACCAACTGGAATAAATTCTCCAACTTGATGAGTATCAACTACAAATTCCCTCTAAAACTCACCACCATCCAAGAAATCGATTCAGAGATAGATAATCTAACAACATCCATAATTTCTGCGGTAAAACAATCTACGATAATGCTGCCTAATTCTAAACCTAAACCAATCCCGTTCAAAATATTGAACTTAATTAAATCCAAAAATAACTTGAGAAGATACTGGCAAATTACAAGAAGAAGGGACGTTAAACAGAAACTAAATAAATTTACAAGGATAATAAAGCAACGACTTGACCAATTTCGATATGACAATTACAAAACGTACCTATCAGAAATTCACCCAAACTCGAGACATCTGTGGTCAACAGTAAAACGGTTATCTCGAACCAAATCCATAATTCCGCCATTAAAATTAGGAACATCAACGGCATTCTCAGACGAAGAAAAGACGAACGCTATCGCTCAACTTCTGGAAAACACTTTCAAACCTCACCCAATTATAAACTCTGCCTTCAACAACCAAATAGAGGATTTCTTTAAACAAGAGAGAACCACTGTTGCCGCTGCGACTAAGTACATATCACCTTCAGAGACCATGAATATAATCAAACACATGAAAGTCAGAAAATCTCCAGGAATAGATGGAATTAGCAACCTTAGCATTAAAATGCTAAACGAAAAAGTAATCGCGGCTATAACAGCGATCTACAACGCTGCTTTACGGCTCAATTACTTCCCCACAAAGTGGAAGAAGGCTGTAGTCCTACCAGTGCTTAAACCAAAGAAAGATCCTAAAATTCCTGAAAATTACAGACCCATAAGCCTCCTTCCCACTCTATCTAAGATATTTGAGAAGCTGATTCTGAAGAGGCTCAATAATTTCCTAACAATCTCAAATGCAATTCCACCTTTCCAATTCGGTTTTAAACAAAATCATTCAACCTCGCACCAATTATTAAGATTAACGGAAGACATAGCTCACGGTTTCCACCGAAAAGAGCACACAACATCAGCTTTCTTAGACATGAGCCATGCCTACGACAAAGTTTGGCATAGAGGTCTCGAGTATAAATTGCACGACCTGGGTATTCCTGATTATTTAATAAAAATATTAACAAGTTTCATCTCCAACAGAGAATTTATAGTTCGAATAAACAATGTCACTTCAAGAACATTCCAAATCAACGCAGGTGTTCCTCAAGGATCAGCTCTCTCTCCCACGTTATTTAATATTTACTGCCACGACATTCCATCTGAAGGTGACGCTAATTTAGCATTATACGCAGATGATGTAGCAATTTATGCTACAAACCCCGATATTTTAGTAGCAAAGGATCACCTACAAGAGTGCGTGAATAACTATGTAGAATGGACTCAGAATTGGAGAGTTAGAATTAATCCACATAAGAGTATCTGCAAAATCTTTACTCTCCGGCACCCCAAAAATCCTCCAGAAATTATAATCCAAGGAACAAAAATCCCTTGGTCAACCTCCCCTATAAAATACCTCGGGGTACTCTTCGATAAAAGACTCACCTGGAAACCCCATGTCAATGCAGTCATTGACAAAACAAAAATTAAAATTTCCAATTTATCACATATTATAAATCGCCGTTCACCCCTGAGGTTAGAATGCAGACTATTAATCTTTAAGTCAGTTATATTACCAACCATGTCCTACGCATGCCCAGTATGGGGTGGTGCTGCACCAAGCTCCATCAACAAACTTAGTGTTCTCCAAAATAAATATCTGAGAATAACTCTCAATGCGCCATGGTTCATCCCCAACCGACAAATCCGACGGGAACTAAACATACCAGAATTTGAGGAGACAATAAAAAATCTTGCCAGCAATTTCTTCAACCACCTACCAAATGCTCCCTGCACTGCAAGATTCAACCTAGGAAGAAACAATAGCAGTCCGCGAATCATATCAAGATTCCCGAAAGATAAACTTAGACCTCCTTAACTTGGCTTTCCCCTCGTACCTTTCCACCAGTATACCATCTTCAATCACAGAACAATAATCTAAAAAAAAATAAAAATAAAATAAAAACTTCAATAAAGTTCAGAAACCTACCGTGACTTAAGGATGGCCATATCCTAAGAAGCTATGTAATATTTTGTATTCTCAAAATCCTCGAAAGACATAATTGTCGAACGAGAAGTAATAAATTAAAAAAAGCAAAGCTATCACTTGAGTCATATTTCGCTATAGTTCGATAGCTGAGGCCTTCTAGGAAAGGTACTGAAAATTTCGTGCAGAAAGTTTGTCAACTCTCGCTGTAAACAGAGAATGAATATGACTGGATTACAATGGTAATCCACGCGACCACTGAAGGGTTAAAGTAATAATAGGTCAAGTTTAGATTTAAGGATTTTTTCTAATAAATTCAGATATTGGAAATCATTCCAATGTTTCACTGCGGTATGCATAATACGGCCTGATACCACGCATTCTTTTATTCCCCCCCCCCCCGTTGCAGAGCAGCTGGGCAAAGTCACGAGCTCGACAATATACAGGGAAGTAAGGTGTGGATCGCCCGAGTAATGACAATATGCCCCGCAATATGTCCCCAATTTTAATGTTTTAGTTGTGGCCCTTGAGACCTTGCAAGTTGGTCGCTCCTGAAAAGGAGGAATGGAATCAAATATTACGATTGTGAAAACTGATTCATATTAAATGTACTTAATTTTTATATTTTATATTTATTATTACTAATGATATGTCAGAAAAAATAATAAAATACATACTGTGAATAAATAAATAAATACTGTAAAAATAAAAATACTGTGAATCAAAAAATCCTTAGTAACTAGATTTTCATTTCATAAAATAAAATAAAACTTTTTGTCTACAGTATATTATATAATTCACAATTTTTGAACGGTTTATTTAATGTTTCTAAATTGTTTAGTCAGAGTCTTCTGAAGCTCCTTCTAAATAATGTAATGAATCCTTGTTCTAATGAACATCGCCGAAAAAAGGAGGTGTCCTCTTTTGTGTCATTTCATTGGTCTGTGAAATAAGTGAATCAGAAATTAGAAGAGTATTCGTACGTTTTCAAACAGAGAAGAGTATTCGAAGTTACGTTTTCAAACAGAGCTCAAAATGCTCAGAGCTCTTATTTTAATGTCATTATTCCCAATAATCCTCAGATGGTTGTCGAGTCGGCAAAACGTAATGCGTGTTCAATAAATTTTGCGCCACTTTATGAATGGAGAAAGGTATATAATACCAAGGGTAAACCAGTGTTGTAGTACAAAAGGGTAAATCATTGAATGCTTCGGTCTATTGCGTAACCAGAAGATGCCATGGTCACAATTGTTGCAAATCGGTGAATGATATCTTAGTGAATTGTAACATTTACAGATTTTTGAGGTCTTTCAATAAATCATTTAGAATGTTTCCATCATTAGTTGAATCAGAGACACTTTGTGTAGGAGGATCAATTAGAAGGCTCATTTCTTCACGAAATATCATCGTATGTAATATAGAAATGGAGATTTCAGGCGGTGCCAGCACTTCTTAGAAAATCCTCGTAATTTCTCTCTTTCTCCTGTCGAATTTTTCTTTATCCCTCCCCCTCATTTGCCACATCCTTATTGTTAATTGTAGGTGGTATATATTATAATTCCCCATTTTTGCTTAACTTCTAACTTTTTTTTGTTTTGTCAAATTATTTCCTACCATATACCGAAGGGGCTTGCGCAGTAAATGGGACTGGAGAGGTTTCTTACATGCCTTTTTAATTCTAGTTGCTCCAGTGGGAGTTGTGGTCACCTCATGTAACATGTTGGAGGCATCTCTTTGACCGGACGTATGCAACGATCGTCTCACTGCGTACACACATTCTACATGATGTTATTTTCATGTATACCGATGTCAGACCTTGACTGGCAGCATATAACCACCACCCAGAGAAATATTTCAACGGTATTTTCTCCACCTTCTTATAAAGTTGCCATAATGTACTCTGAAAATATATTCGAGACATTTCTCCGTTCCTTCTCATTCTAGAAAACCTCGCATATTCTTCTGAAAAGACAGCTCAGTTTTAATGTCTTTTTTCCAGTGCGCAACAATCACGGTGTGTGACAACTGGATGCGCGCCGTGATCTGAAATGAAATACAATTTTCTTATCAGGACGTTGTTGGACGTGAACCATAAAGTTCACATTTGAAGCTTTGTAATGGTACATTTTTCATTTAATACTGGTTAATCCATGTAATTGAAAATGTACATGAAAATCAGGAATACGTAAAATTAGCTCGCGGGATACTACTTCATAGCTTATTTTACGCCAAGAGAAGCAATGAATTAACGTTATATTACTGCTGGAGACAAGTGTTTAATTAACTGAACACCTTACATATCACTGAGCTTGACTACCAGGTTTATTGAGAAAGAAGAATGTTTGTATTATATTGTTTAAATAATTACTTTGTCAAGAATTAGATCAAACCATTCTAAATTAACTCATAAATTTTTAATTGAAAAAGTTCCTTAAGCTACTTGTACTATCTGCAATAGAATTCTATCAATAGAGCTCATCCTTCTGGTACACATCGAAGACAGAAAAATGTGCCTGGGAAATGAAAATTTCAATGCAATATCGCATACGCCGCACGCAGTTTTTACTGTTTTTTGACGTAAAATAAATAAATATTATCATCGCCAAGTTTCCAAGAAAAAGTGTTACAATTTTGTAAAACTATAGATATTTTCTCAGAATTGTAATTGTATTACTGAACTAGTCGTTCATGACCTATGTTGTTTATGCGACTGAAAATAAAAATAATGAAAAAAAAAGTTTGATTCGTCGAGTGGCGGCCGACTCAATCGCGCAGAACTTCCTTCAAAATAAGACAAGAAGGCAACTCTCTGACGGTAGCAACGTGAATCGAAAAAAACAAACCTGCTCTCAAATCTAATTTTTTCAACATCGATGATTAAATTCACTAATACAAAAGGTCGATATTGAAATGTTGGGGAGGGGGTCTGGTTCTGCCTTTTTTTAGCTACTGTTCAGTTTGCTTCCGGACAAATTTTTCGAGTACTTTAGAATTAGTCAGGAGGATGCTAATTGGGCGGTATTCAGTTGGATTTCTGGTTGATGCTGTCTTGGGAATAGGTTGCACGAGCGCAGTCCTCTTGGATAAAGGATATTGTCCGCTCATAAGTGAGAAATTTATTATTTCGGTGACAATTCTATGGTGACAATGTGACATTTATTATTTCGGTGACAAAGATAACTCTGCGCCTGCCTGCACCTCACTATTATAGCCTGATTCTCGACGGGAGAAGAAAACAACGATTATTGCGGCAACGAAACAGAAGTCTCCTCTGCCGAAAAAAAACACAAGCAACCGTATGTATACGTGGGTTTTCGTAACGTGGCGCGTGAGGGACTTGTTTTCACCATGGAATATGGCTCAGCTATTCGCGTTCTTCTCGGTCGTGCCGGTAATGTCGCTTGATCTGCAGCACTGTTTGATACAGTCCCGATCATGTGATATCTGGCGGCACGACCGAGAAAGACGCAAAAAGGCCGAGCCAAATTCCATCGTGAAGACAATTCCCTCACGCGCCACGATATGAAACCCCCAAGTATACGCGTGTGAAAGTCATGAAGTGGCACTTCAGTGACGTGATAAGTGTGAATATGGAATGCTGCGGAGAGTGAAAGTGGTGATTGCGATTGTGAGATAGCGCAAGTGTAAATAGTTGTAATCTCGGAAGAATATATAAATTAGAAATACTAACAATGGTTTTGGACAACTTAGGTTTAAGGAACCCTAGCTTTTAAGCTAGGTAGAACATAAACTAATGCAAATCTTTTGGGCAAAATTAATTACTACTATCCACATCAGTCTCTCATGATTTTTAAAGATGAATCTATATGAAATGAAAGTGGAAAGTCTGTCAGTGATTTCAGAATTACTGCTTCTTTTAATTCCATATACTTATTTAAATGATATAAAAAACGGTTTAATTGTTTTTACAATTTTTATGTCTGTAAGAATTAGGACTGAATTTGTAATATGATGTCTGAACCTATTTCCAATCAGAATAACCAATTTGTGAAACAATGAATCTCAACTTGTCTTGATATTTTTTCCTTGAAAACAGTAAAGGGTACCTTAAAAAAAATTGCAAGGTCTCTTTTTCATTGGACTCATTGAATTTTTTAAAATTGCAAATATTACAAATATTGAGAGACTGCTTTTGTAGCACCACTAGTTTTTTATTTTTCTGAACAGGTTCATTGGCCATGAAAAGCTTGAACTCCATGGGGCTGTTTTCACTCTTACCCCAACATCCCCTTTGCTTGTAGAAGATGTGAAGAGTAATTGAGAATTATATTCCATAAAATAGAGGAATGGACAATGAAAAAACAACAAAAACACAAGTAAATAAATTTAATAAATCAATTCTGCTACAAAAGTTGATGACAATGTTATTCTTCAAATGGTGATACACCATTTTCACAAGCATATAAATACCATTTAAAATTATACAAAGAGACTGTTTATAAACAACAGTATTATTATTAAAGATTCAGGTCACTTAAAATTCATTTTGCAAAGCAAAATATAGCACTTGCTTTACTAATAACTCCATCTAATATGTACAATGTCATTTGTACTTTCCTACAGAACAATATTTCTATTCAGTGACTGTTTTCATTTCTGACTCTTTAAAAATAAAATCTTCCTTTATTGTTAGAAGAGGTAAGTAACTACTTGGTCATTTCATCTTTAACGGTAATATTTCTCAAAAAGCTGCAGGACTGAAAAGGGTAATTGCCTTTGCTTTAATTTACCCTTTGAGGCAGGTAACATTCTGGGAATAAGTACTGTTCCATTCTTCAACCTTCAAAGAATACAGAAATGAAACAACAAAGAAAATAATAATAATAATAATAATATGCACACACAATACAGTCTTTCTTAAAAAAGGCACGGTACAGTTTGCACAAATACTCAAATCATTCTCAAATTCAATGTCATCCACTTCAGATTTTTCATTGAATAATCTTAAATTAAATCTATAATAATTAATCTAGATTGTGAAATAATATGAGAATGTATCTTAATGAAAAGTTTAACTTCACATTCTTCAGTAACTAATCTTTTCTTGGCAAGCATTTAGATTAGTTGAGATGCTACTATTGTTTAAAAAGTTCTTCTTGGTTCTTTGAGTTCATGATCAACTATAAGAATAAATATTGTACTTTTCCATAATATATATTAATATGCAAATAATTTTTTAAAAATTGAATAAGTGAGAAATGGAGCAATGATTAATATTTTGGTGGGCTTTTATACACCATCACTAACCAAAAGTAGTCATATTTCCTTGAAATCCAAAAATACTTTCCATTTTCTCAGATCAAAAGACACATTATGTCTATCAAATGTGAAACATAGTAAATCTGACATTTCTTTGTTCTTGCAATTACAATGATTGATATTCATGCTACATTAGTTATATTAGTTACAGAAGGCAATGTGAGATGAAAGGCATTGAAATATCACTTTTTTAAGGCCATTGAAGTACTATTTTCATGTATAAGCTTTACAGACATTCATTTCAGTCAATTTCTTAATATATACAATATCTGGTGAATCCGAACTGAAAAGCAGCATTGACAATTGCACTTCTTGAAGTTGGCAGGAATTATACTTCATTGTTTCATTCCACCATTATTAGGAAAAAACCAATATTTATCTTATGGTTCATAGAAGAGAGTCCATAATTTTGTGTCAGCGGCAAGAGCACTGTTGCCAGTAAGTTTCATATTTCAATGGAGAAGAAATCGGGAGTTATGTCAATTATTTAGTTGTTGTGTAAAGAAAAGTTGTATTTTTAACATTTCACTTGTTTTTATCTTCTACAATATTTAATTTTATAATTATGATTTTTTACTGAGATGTAGATCTTTCTACAGATGTACAACAAATGAGGTTTCCCTTTCAGTAAAAGTGAGATAGCCGAGGAAACTGTCACACTTAAACTGAAACATATGATTATATTAAACATACAATGAAAATTTATTGTATAAAATAATTATCTAATTTGTCTAATTATTAATGAGTTGAATTTTTCAATCCTTCACTTTCGACTTGAGCAAGAGCATCTTGTTTTATTTGTCTTCTCTTCAAGCTGATATTCTCTGCTTCTTCTACTGTGTCTGGAAGTTTAGTGCCTTGAGTTTCTGGAAGTAGCAGGGCAAGAATTCCGGATGCAACAGACATGCTTCCAAATAATATCAGAGGTAATGATTCCATGTAGTTAGACTGAAAGAAGAGTATAGAATTTAATTTACATGGAAAAGTGAATTTACAAATCCTGAATAGCCATAACTTAAATTTTTGAACTGATAACAGAAATGAAAAACTTAAATAAAAAAGAAAAATTAATTTACCAATAAAGGCAGTTGAGGTGCAAGAATCTGTCCCATGCCTCCAAGTACAGAGCATGCAGCCAAGCAAGTTTGCCTTAATTCAGTGGGAAACAATTCAACAGCAAATATGTACAATACATCAAAGGATATTGTAATGTTGAATTTTCCAAACAGATATAAAGCAATTCGCAGCCATATCCAGTCTGTAAAAATATTTAACAATATCAGCAACATGTTATAAAAATGTTATGTACCTATTTGTCACTATCTAGATACTTAAAACAGTAAGGGTTTTCATTTAGAAAACTGAGTTTTCTCCTCAATCAAATTTCATTATTTTTCTTTAAATGAATGGTAGTGGGCCCTAGATATGTTATCACTTGCTCTTATTGACCTTCTTTGTAGTAAAAACACTAAATCTTAATAACATCTTAAAATTAATAGAATATATACTATAACTTATATTAATAGAATATCTTCCAGTAATAAAATAAGCATTGTTAATTTTCAATAGAGTATTTAATTGTTTATTTCAACTGAGAAAGTGAATAGGAACTATATTTTTTCTTTTCCTTTGCAACTGATTTGTTATTATGAAAACAAGATATGATTGTAGATAAAAATTCTTGCTTCCTCTTTTTCTATAACTCTTACTTACCTCCCGGAATTCCAATGAACAGGAAACAGCAAAGGCCACTAGCAAGGAGAGATGAACACAGTGTTTTCTTCCTTCCAAATCTGTTCATTCCATAATACGTAAGAATTGGAGAAGGCATTTCAATGAGACCAGTGAGGATGTAATTTAAATACTTGTTACCAGCCATGGAGGTAGAATTTAGTGTCATTCCAGCAAATACAAATGCCACACTCATCCTGAAATGTTAAAAATAAGTAAACCCATTTTATATTGTAAAACACACCATATTCATTTGATAATTTTTTACTAACCAACAAAAAGAACATGTCAAGAGTCTGCACAAAAGAATTTTAGACTGAGCAATTTTTACTAGTGCATTTTTGTTGTCTGCAGGTGGTTTCTTCTTTTTCTTCTGAGTAAGCTGAAAAGAAAATATTAAATATTGCAAATAAAATGTTTCTTTCATTGATGACATTCAAAAATCACTTCAAGATATTGTGTAACTTACATCAGTTGCACTGTGAAGAGATTGAAAACTCTTGAAATAATTTTCATTTAGTTCAACACCATTTACTTTAGCTGCTTTTTCCACAATTTTCTGAGCTTCATCCATACGCCCTTTAGCCATCAACCATCGAACAGATTCTGGCAGTAACCTGAAAAAAATTACTTGTAAGAGGTGCACGAAATAAGTCGCTTGTGTATGTAAATTAATTATTTGCTACATGAGAAGTTTGAAAAATTTATTATAACTGAATAATGTTCATCAAAAAATCAAATTTTATCAAATAATTACGGTTTTGTAACTCCAACATTATTTATTTAATCTTACTAAACATTAACATTCTGCTTCTAATTAGTTTCAACTTGCTGTTTATCTTCAAATACATATGAAAATTCATTATAGTTGGGTAAACTTAACATGAAACTTAACTACATTTTATTAATTTCCTCAAAAGCAGTTCCAAACTTTTTGTGCAATTAAGAAAAACGATGGACAAGTAGCCATATTCTCTTTGTTTCATTATTGCTGTTACATTTTCCTATTCGTGATACTATCTTTTGTCTCAAAAAATTCAATTACTTACCAATAATAAGAAGCAAATAATATTGCTGGAATATAAATTACACGAAGAATCCTTCGCCATTTCTGGAAGTACCATGAGATGCATCCCATAATGAGTTCTCCAGTGGGATTGTAAATGCTCATTATTGACCCACCAAGTGTTCTTTTCTTGGTGCCCATGATTTCAAGGCCTAAAAAATACATTTTCAAATTTAAATGTCAACAATGTCAAAAGTGTTCACAGAAATGCTCAAATGAGGATTCATTAATTTTACAACATTTTTAACTTACCCATTACAAAACCAGAAGTATATATTCCACCTCCAACAATGCCCTCAATTATGTTGCATATTTGAAACATAGTGTAATTTATGGAAAATGATCGCAGAATGCCAGAGAAGCATGTCATCAATAAACCACCTAATAAAGCTATTTTTCTTCCCCATCTGCAACAGAATAAAACATTTAGGTTTTACCCCTTTACTTGAAAAGGGAAATATTTGAGTAAAACATTATAATGTACATTATCACATTACAAAACTTCTCATATTCATCTTACAAAAAAGAAAATTCAAGCAGCTCTGTATGTGTTTGCATATGAATACTCCCAGAAAGCATACATACTCCCAGAAAGCACAATCGTCTACTAAGCAGCCCTATCCACCTTGCACTCTTCCTCTTAGGAGTTATTTTTTTCTTGACCACTCAAAAGTAAAGAGTGTCCAAGGAGGAAACGTCGAAACTTCGAAAATAAGCCCTTAAGACAATTGTAAGCATATTTTGTTTAATAAGCTACAAGGATATTCGTAATGGCTGAGCTGCAATAAGCACTCCATGAGCTTATCCTATGAGGATTTTGATGACCTAAAACATCGCCAAAAATGATCATTAAAATGCTCTTAAAATGTTTTTAAAATGTCCTAAAAGCAAAGAAAAATGACGCAAAAATGTGATCAAAACCAGTTTAGATGAACAACTTAAGCTGTTGGATATGTTACTGATGTAATCGAGGCTTCTTCTATTCGTTCAAGTGAACTCAGCTTTCAAACTTTTGGTTTGGACTGCTCTTTACCGGAATATTTCTCTTTAGGTATCCCGAAATCGGCTGAACCGCCAATGACGCTGACAGGCGCTACAGAAACCTTAAGATTACATACAATGGCTGGCACTACAACTTCTGAGCGAAGAAGTCGAATAGGCTACCAGGTATAGGTACTCAGGAATTCTGTGGAGAACATTTGTTGCATCTCGTAAATATTATTTGAAGCAAGTAGCATTAAAATGACATTAAAATCGATGAAATCAGCGAAAAATGCATTAAAAATGACGGAAGACGTTGAACAATAACTTATAAGCTGAAATCGATGAAAAATGCAAAAATATGACGTATAAAAATGGGTCATTTCCTTTTTTATAACATAAAATGAATTTCTATACTAAAGAGCATTGTTCTAAAGTGAAAAGTAAAAATGATTTTATTAAAATCCGCCCCCTACTAAGCTACACGGAATATCCATGTAGTTTATTTGACAAAATATGCTTAAAATTGTCTTAAGAGCAGATTTTCGACGTTTCCTCCCCGGACATTCTGTATATGTGCAAAATTTTAGAGCTATTGATCCAGTGGTTTAATTGTTACTTCCTCGTATACGTACATATACTACGTATTGCTTACATAACAATCACATCACTTACATAAACATACTTCCTTTTTATAAATTCAAATTTATATGTGCCATTTCATCCACTCAGAGCTATAATGTGAGCATTATTTTCGACTAATGTAAAGTAATTGGGCTGGACAACGCTTACCCCTCGGTGAGAATTCTAACTGGCGCCTGCTCTGAAGGGCTGCTACCGTTTTAATTCATTGATTATTTCGTGTTTCCGGGCGGGTCAGCTGCTGGCGGGGTTAGTCCCGTAAGTGTAGGGCATGTTTTTCACGAGAGGTGGCGGTGATCTTCCCCGAATTATGAGAACCGCCGCCGACCTACAAGTTGGCTTGCTGTGTTTTCCCTTATCACACATCTCCCATCAGCGGAGCACCGCCCTATCGGGGAGAAGCTCTACGCTACTGACTGGTCTCCTGACTGTGCGGTATTGTAGTGCATTTAAGTGGAAGAGTGTATAAGTAAAGAGTGAGGGTAGGACAAGGAGAGTGAAGGAAAGATCGCATGCAGTTCGCGGCCCGTTTGTTAGGGTACTGCTCCGGCATTCACCTGGTGTTGATCGGAGAAACTACGGAAAAGTACCGGTCAGAGCAGCCGGAAGCTAGAATTCTCCTCTGGACCTAGATACCTAGCTAGTGTCGAAAATCCTGCCGCGTCGTCGGGACTCGCGAACCTCCCGGATATGTACTGCAGTAACATCAATTGATGCCCTGAGCGATATAGATTGGGAAAATGTGACAATTTTGAGGAAAGGATGGTAGTTGAAATGCTTGACATCGAATACACTGATCATAAAAATTGCGAGAATTTACTTATTAAGTAGGTTCTCGGGGTGTCCGTATTCACATTATTCCGTGGTGGAAGCTTTCCTCCCTACTCTTCTTCCCCTACTCCCCCCCTCTGCCCGCTTCCATAGAGTTAAAACTTTTTGGTTGGAGTTTATGTAAATTCCTGCACAGGTCTTGCGGTTGGAAACATGGTGGAAAGATGTGTTGACATGTAATAGACCCACGGGCGAGGACCGAGAAATTGGAAAATGTTGAGTACGATTGAAGACATTTTTGTTACGGTTTGTTAATTGATACAGTATATGACTACGTTCTGGGGTAGGTACAGTTTTACTTACTTTCGTAGTGATTGTGTTATTAAACCTGTTTTGAGTGTTACTGGTCCATATTTTAGCGGTCCTCAAATTATACTGAATACATTGTAAACCTACTTTTTATTGTGCGGGTAATTTTCATGAATTTTTTAATTCAAATTGAGAGATTTGTGCGTCATTAAACTTAACTTTTATGTAGAAACTATTACATAACTATTAAAACTCGTATTTAAAATAATTATTGTAATAAGTTAAATTATTTTATTTTGGAATTAGGAAATGTTCTGAATGAGTTTATTTATCATTTTCCTACCACAGAGAAAGTATACAAAAATAATTTATCCAATTTACAAATGAATTTATTCATACTGTATACACAATGTAGAATATAGTTGACCAAACATTTTTTTTAGGTATTTATCCTCCCTCCCCTCCCTACCGAAATAATTAATGTTCAAAAACCGTTATGGATATAACACGAACCTTCTTTGTAAATTGTAAATTTTGACATGGAATGTCATGAAGGGTAACTCAAACATAAATATGTAGTTTCTGGCCTAATTGCCAAGGCTTCATTCGCGTACGTCAGGGATGTCTTATAACACAGTCCGCTAGCGTCCTTGCGTGCTACGCCGCACCTCGGATCAACAGGTCGGAACCAGTGCCTGGGGCAACTAAATACGAATGTGCAAGCAGTTACTGATCTCGCACCCCAATTGCGATGAACAGGGTTCATTGTTGGAGATTTGCAAGGTGAAGTTGTCGGCGCTAAATCCAAGCACACAGAAAACGGGTCAAACTTCAGAAGCAACGCAGCCGACATTTCATCGTACGTTAAACGAATTTCTAATTGAGCTTCTAAGATATTCCATGCTCATATCCCCATAGAAAAGATTAGTGAGTACGACGAAACGTCGAAAATGTGACCGGAGTATCACTGTGGTTTAAGGTAAGTAGTGTACATGATAATTAAAATTAATGGCATGTCGGGTGTTATGTCAGTTGATCAAGGGCGCCGGGAAGGTGAAAAGGAATGCATTTGCACTCCCTGGATTATGAATGACACTGAGAGGAAATGTGTGATCACATTAGCTTCAGCCATTAACTTTTTACATAAACATATTTTGCACTTTATCTTATTTATTTATTACAGTAAATATAACTGTCATAATTTGAATTGTGATTTGGACCGAAATCTATTTTCAGTGGATTATTCTTGGGAGGTTTGCCAAGCATAGTTTTCTGGTGGTGTCGATGGGAGTGGTGGCATTTCGTTAAATAGGGCAGTAGTTCTAGAAGTCTCACAAAAATGATACTTTTTAATAAATTTTAATAGTAATATTAATAACAATAACAATGAGGATAATTTTTCTAGGGCCAAGATTAGCTAACTTTTCACTATCTTGTATACGTACGTATATACGGAGTAATATACATAGTATAGAGAAAGTTATGTAATGCTGCGCATTTTCAGCAGAAAAAATTCAATTCCGCGCCCTGATAAAGAAAAAGTGGATAAATCCAGTTGCTAAATTAAGGGGAAAAAATCCTGAAAAGACAATTGACGCCCAAATTGACGTCCGTGAACACTACTAGCGCCTGAACCATGCGTAGGATTTTTTCCAAATTGAAGAACCCCCTGTCCATCTGGCTCAAGTCGAAGCGTTGCGATTTTGAAAAACATTCTTTAAAATTTGGGAGTACTTTACATGAAACACCAGGGACATTTTCAAAATTTTCTCAAAAACGGCTCCAAAATTTTTCTTTAAATTTCACGTAAGAATAGAGTAAAATACACTTATAAAGGTATCATAGGTCCGATTTTCGCGGTCACTCTAAATTTTGGAAAATTGCAAAAGTTTGAATTTTTTTCGGCGTCTTCCTACAACTACAAAATTAAAGATTGATATTTTTCCTTCAAGTAAAATTTGTTATCCATATTTAGTTCGTCCACTAAGGTCATGTACACTTTTTGATAATTTTAGTAGTTTTCGCGCAATACTGTGTGGAATATGTGCAATTAAAAAAAATAATTTGTGCAGATCAATGTGCGGATAAGTGTTACTATATTTCAGCAACTGCAAAGCTATACCAAAAATGCGGATCGCCAAGGCAAAGTGTGTATCAAAATGTACTCATAAAATTATGTACTTTCAGCTCTGAAGCCAGTGATTTGATTCGATTTATTAGTAAAAACAAACAGTAAGAGCTGTGTGTGACGCACGGGTGAGAAGTAGCAAGCGCAGGTCTGAGCTCTCACCTGTCGGAGATGTAGCCAGTGAGCGGTTTGCTGAGCAGCGCGCCGATGTAGATGAGGGTCCCCGACAGCGTTAGCTTCCACTTGTTCTCGTCGCATGTCAGCGACCACTGCAACAGTCAACAATCGTCGTGAGTCACACTTTCCTCCTCTAGCTTAAGCGAGGAGCCAGTCTGGTGCAGAGTTGATCCGACAAATATCTCAGAACTTCAAGTTGTTTAATATCTGCTGAGTTTGGCTCAGGGCAACAACTGTTGCCCCTGCAATGATTCAGAAGGGAGGTCCTAGGGTTCAAAACCTGACAGTGTCAGATTTTATAAAGCTAGATCAAATTCATCAGGAGCATTTGGCGATCGTCCTCTGATCCGTAGGTTATCCGATCAATACCAGGCGAATGCCGGAGCAATACCCTAAGAAACGGCCATGGACCGTACGCGATATTTCCTTCCTCATCCTTGTCCCCTTTCTTTTCACATACATACATACATACATACATACATACATACATACATACATACATACACACACGTCGGGAACTTAAAGCTTGTCCCGGCTGGGGTGGTGCCCCGATGGCAGTTGACATGCAGGGCCCTGTAACTTTAATGCCAGTTGTTGTGCCAATATCTCCAAAATTACAAACGTTAACAATTTGCGTTTTCTCATTTTTATCATCTGCAACAACTTGACGCAAAACGCACCTCAAAAACATTTTTCAAAATATTTGCTGTGGCAAAGGCGATCCACTCTAAATGGGGCAGTCCCACTATAGTAGTGAAAGCTGCGTCAAAATGTAAATGTTATTTACTCAATATTTCATAGTAACTGAGCAAAGTGAAGTCCTGTTTTAACTTCACAATTCAGAATTTCGTGAGTCTAAATTTGTTTGTTTCGACAAAATTTCACCTTCTATATTATTCGGATTTCGTTTGAATGTTCCTTGAAGTCACTAAAAACAACGCATATGTAAGAAGGTTGTATTTTTAATCCGGTTTTAGAATGGCGACTTTTTTATTATTTTCTTGTAACGTAAAGTTTTTCAGACAAACAAAACTTGATAGTGGCACACAAGAGGTATAATTTAAAACCTGGTATCTTACCAAAATCTCAATATATATCTACGAGGGTAAGTCGATAAGTACATGCACTTTCGTTCTAATCATCTGTAGGTGACTGTTCCGATTAATACACTTACCATAGGAGGTCATATACTTAGTACAACTGGCACCTTATCATCTAGAATGTCAATGGGGAAACTAAGAATATCCCACAATTACGAATTACGTCATTCTGAACCATTTTAACGCATTAGGAGCTCAATCGGAAATACGAAAAAGTGGTTGAATCACCCGATTCGCTGATGTTGATAAAAAGGGAACTAACAAAATGAAATATTTCCGAATGAATTAGTTCAGATTCTATTGAAGTTCTCTCTTACCTCTCTGGCAATGGAAGACTCTTCACCCTTGAACACCCAATTTTCACAACGCTCCTTGGTGTAGTTGGAAAATGCCTGTGTCGGGCAATTGTCATTTGCTACACTATCGTTCGTTGTAGGCGTGAAGCGGTAACACTGACTAGGCATAAGCCCCATAGCCTTTTCTTCGAAGGGCACGGCCCTGTGAAGCCACGAGGGGATGAAGTTCTCCTCGCTGGCTTCCGTAATGTTTCCCTCGCACTCCGGGACTTGACATCTGTGGGCAAAAGAAAACAGAAAATGAGTCAGAAAGAAAAGCAGAAAAAATAACCTGGAAAGCATATATCACAAACACAGTAAATAAACCATACACAAAAATGACAAAACTCTATCCCCTACTAAATCATAAATCTACACTTTGTATTGGATCCGCTATAAATCATGCAGTAACAAGACTCTTATTAACCTACGTGTGCCTCGTTTGAATAAAAGCAGTCCTTAGCCAGAAAAATAAACTCTAAATTCCACAAAATAAATGCCTCAAAAATTTTTCCATAGCTCCATGGTTTATAAGCAACCAACTCAGAGAATTAAAATTAGAATCCGCTCCCGAGTATATTCGTTCGTTTCAGGAGTATGTCAGAAACTACCGGGAAATTCTGAAGATCATATATGATACAAACTGTAATTTTTTATTTTATAAAATAAAGTGACGAAAACATTTATTAATTGATGGTTACCGGGCACGTTAACGGTTATGGTCGTTAGCCCTGTTAATGTAGAGAATGTTTTATCTCGGGAGATGGCGGTCAACCAATACGGTGCGCGAGATCCAGAGTCGACCCACACGTCGCTTTGCGGGTAATTAATATCTCCAGGCGGTGGCGGTTGGAGGCATTGTTGCAGTGTTGCAGAACACCCAGAAATTTTCGGCCAATATCCCTTGACACGTTAACATAAAAAATAAATCACTTTAATTGTGCGAGTGATCTACCTTCGAATGAACTTATCTATAAGCGTTAAGAGACGGAGAGGCCCCAGCGAGCGTCCGACAGCTGACGTCATCGAGGGAGTTGGATTTCAGCTACAACAACCGGGTCCTGGCGAACGATAAGAGCCGAACTTCTTCTTTGTATTATCCCATACTCTTTCTAATGTGTTGCAAATGATTCCCAACACCGACACCTGGAGCAGCACCTCCCAAGCCCGTAATGGATTTCAGCCACCGATGTTATATGGAATAAAGAAAATAGATGGCATAAAATAGACAGTTGCGTCTGCTGGTATGCCTGTGTGAGCTGTTTTGAGTGTGCAGTGAATTACGGTGATTAGAAGTAGTCAAACGTCATTTATTACGTGTTTACACAAAGTATTAAATGTGTAAAATACTCAAAATATTAATTTACCCACATTAAATTGCCTGAAATATGCAATAACATTTGTTTTGACGAAAATATTTATTTTTATGCAACTTAATTAAAATATTTATTTTTTAGTTGATGTGCAATTTGATATACGAAAACCACTCGACCCTCCTTGAATTTCCGTTGAACCGTTCCAGCTTAGAGGGGAAACATATGTTTTTATCTGAAAGTCCGAGCCCTAGTAATGACATGTCTGCAACAACCTGGTTCGTGCAGCACCAGCCGCCACTGCCTCCAGATATGATCCCCAAACAGGTCAGCGCCCCAGTCGAGACAAGCTGCCGACTGGTCTCCGTCAAAGGTGGTAGTTCAGTGCACCTAAGTGTAAAGAGTGTATGTAACGGGAGAGGTAAGAACATAGAAGAGGAAAGAAAAATCGCGCGCGATTCATGGCCCGTTTGTCGTATATCATTTCTAATGTTTCACAAAGTACTATTAGCAATATCTTTCAATTATTTTGATTGAAATTGTGGAACAATTTGAAAGCTATTTTTGTAGGTAGTGACCCAAGATGGATACAATAATATTAGTTCGGCTAGGCCAATAACATAACATTTTTATGCTAAAATATAATATATTATTTATAAAATTTCCGCTGCAAACATGCAAGTGGAAATATTTTCTCCCTTCTGTGCCTCGTCTCTTAGCTTTTATTTTCATTGAATTGCAGCAACATGTCAAGACCAGTCTCATTGTTGCTGTCCAAAGGCTTGGAAATGACAGTTTCCTTAGAAGACGCCTTCCTGCTTTTTAGTTACGTAGAGGAGCGACAGCTGTTTCTACCGCTTGCTTTCATCGAGCGCACGGCGTGGGAGGGAATGTTGAAGTAGGTGGCGGCGGCGGAGGAGGAGGAGGAGGAGGTGGTGGGGTCAGAATCCGGAGCGTTCCGGTTCTTTTCGGTTCACTCTCGGCTCGCTATCCGCCTTTTGCCAGCTCGGCCGCGGCCCCTGTCTCGCCGCGGTAGGTGGGTCGAAAAGTCCGCGAAGGCGTGTTTATTTCCTTTTTCATCCTTGTTTAAACCCATTCATTACCATGCACTATTTATGAACCATGGACGTTATGTAGATTTTAATGACAGAGGGCGGAAGGGAAACGGTCGAAGAACCTTTGGCCCGAAGGGTGTCTGTCGCGTGAGATCATTAAAAAATATAACGAGGCGCGTATTTTCCTTGCGTGTGATTATTTTTACTGAGAAATAGAATGTCCTCGAAGACAGCTTAGGGCGATTCGAACTGAAATTGTTAGTATGGAATCTTAATATGTGTAACGAAATCTACCATGCAAACCAGATACATTTTCGAGATCTTACTTATTCCTGGAACAACTTGCGATGTGTTTTAGAAAGTGATAGGCTTCTGTCGCTCGTCGAAAGTGATAGACTCGCGTCAGTTTGGCCGAGAACATGAGAATGAGTGTTACAAGAGTGTTCTCTCCTGAGCACTAGCACGTACAGTTCTTGCACTATCTCCAAAAATGTTTTTATGATTGCAGATTTATCATCTAAACTCTTTCCGTCTTATGCTTTGAGATATTATTTTCCATGTCGCTTTCATGAATAATGGACTCACATCTGTCAAAATTTTAAGTACTTTCGACAAATTCGACTCGATGTTACACTATGTACGCCCAGAACGGCTAGACACAATTTAAATGAAAATTATTCGGAGATACAGCAGTATATATTTCATGGTGTATACACCTCCTGATTGTTTTAAATAAATGCATTATGTCCTTGAACAAGTTTATAGTTAAAGTTGCTGAGTATTACAGCGTAACTTGTTAAAGGAGAGACGGAACGTTAGAGGCGACAATTACATAATTGCTTATTCAAACTCGTACAAGGAGTAGAATAATAAATAGAGAACTTCAAAATACAAAAAACCAACAACAACAACAACAACAATAAAAACAAAACCTTCATATCTAGTTCAATTTTCTCGTTTAGCCGAAATAAGTGTTTCGTCCTAGGTCATTTTTTAAATACCAGGTGAAGTATCAGCGTCGACGGCCTCTGTGTGGTGCTTAGGCTTGGGGAAAAGTTTCAGAACAGAAGACTGCAGTAAGGCAGGGGGGTGATTTTCGTCTTCTTATTCTGGCGTAATTGCCTCTTTCAGTCCCTTCTTCCCTTGCTCAGAAATGAGGAATGCATGTGCCATGCATATCAGCGACGACGCGCAGAGCCCCCACCATCGTATTCGACCCATGCGGTGACCAGAGCGTCGGGTGGCCCACTGTGCGCTCGTGGCGCCTGGGTTTCGCGCCGCGAACAGGTTTCCCGGGCGCGCCCACTCGCGTCCCGTTAGTGCCCTTGGCATTGGGCGGCCCACGCCCAACGACCCGCTCCGTGGGCAAGGGGCACCGAACGGACTTGCACTGAGGTTTCGAACTGGCAGTCGTAAACCAACAGAATCGGTCCAAGCCAGAGTCACATTTCTTTCACAGATTCTAAAACAGCTGAGAGACGCGGAAGGCCGACCGGTTCGCTTGGCGAAACGTCCGCTTCTGCCCGCCAGATAGCGTGGAGCGTCAGCTCGCCAGATGGCGTGGTGCCTCGGAAGTGTCAGATAGGCGAATGCGGTTAGTGCTTACGGGTAGTTTTCACGAGTGAGTAATTTTTTTCCGATTTCGCCTCTAAAAAAATATTGTAAGAATTGATGCTAATCAGGTCTACAAACATATAAGGAGACTGCATTGATTTCTACATTTAAAAACGGGGCGATGCCCTTGGAAGGGTAACGAACAGCCCACAATCCTCGAAAATAAAAGAATCGGACTAGTACCATTTTTAATGTCTTTTGATGACACGAGGAGAAAATTTACAGGAAAAATTTTGAATATTTTTGAGAAAGTATTTTTACAAAGTGCGTTTTGAGAAAAAGTATTTTTAGAATTTAGAATATATGATTATATTTATTAGGAATATTTTTTTAGAAATTGCTGTATATTTATAATTTACTATTTTTAGGAACATGATTTATCCACATTTCGTAAGCATGGTCCGACAATAAGATTTTTCGGACAAAAATTTGCTCTTTTCCTGCGCACGATACTTTCCATTCTTAAGAAGTAAGGAAGAGAAAGTAAAAAGTAAGCCGTCCGTGGAAAGAACATCAAATGTGTTTAAAAATGATGCACGAGAAAAAATATGAATAATAATAATAATAATAATAATAATAATAATAATAATAATAATAATAATAATAAATTCAATTTAATAACAATGAACTTAAGAGGAGCATTTCAGCGTTTCCACAAATGTAAAAAGGTTGTGAAATATTGGTTCAGACATACATTTCTCTGTCATAAAATTGTAGGCACACCCCGGTATTGAACATTCACTTTACAAGTCGTCTCGTGGCTACTGCAAGAGCCGGTGCGTGAAATAACCTTGATCTAGATTAACTCTCGAGATTTATACGAACGTACGAAAAGGCTTTCAGTACGTGTGAGTTGGCGATTTGGCATCGGACCTTTTAAGCTGTGGTATCGTATCCAGCGCAATTTAAATACTCGCGTTCTAGATTCGAAATAGTGTTACCCATGCGACATGCCAGTGAGCATGTACAATTGCGAAATCGGTTCGTCAAGGTCTCTTCACGATATCGCCATACTTTTGCGTTTTAGCTCTAAATTCTGCGCCCTCGTGCCAAACCTAAGCCCAACGAATGTTCATAGACATTTTCGTTTGGAAGAAATCGTTTCGTCGGTCAAGTAATATCGTGTTGTTAGCTTGATCAACGTACATAAGGGCTCCATGTCTTCTTATTGAGTTCTGTTAACCTTTCATACTCGCCAGCTGACGAGGATCGTTTTCGTTTGACGTTAGAAGTATTACGAGGCGGCTCGATTTCCCAAGCGGCAATATGAACCTGATTGGTTCGTCTACGTGTCAAATATCTTTGAAGCCTGTGTAATATTTCGTAAAGATGTAAGAAATTCATCTTAAATGAAAAAAAAATAAAATAAAATAAAGCTATTACAATGAACATGTAATGTTATAATTTCACATAAGGCCTTTCTTACTAATGTTTGCATATATGTTCAAGGCAAATCTAAAACATCCTTTAGATGCACTGGAAATGATTTTTACTTCAAATTGAAAATTGCTCCGCAACCAAATTCTTCGCCAGCTCAGAGTGTGGAGCTATGAAGGCAGACCGTTATCACTTATGTCATGCACTACAACATGAAACATTTTTGAATGTTTTATTACATTTTTGGAGTGTTTCACCACTTCATAGCACGAGTTGAAAGTAATATATCGAAGTTGATTCCAGTTTGAATCTACTTTCATATTTAAAAAATGAAAAAAAGTGATCTTCAGGAGATAACGATGTTTTGCGAACACTTTTTGGAGCCTTTTATTACTTATTGGATGTGTGGATTTTTGGGCGCCCGAGCTAATCACATTTTCTTGTTTCATCCGCTGGGAGAACTGCACTGTCTATCGATGTAAAATTAAAAAAAAATTTCGTTATTAAAAAGAAACGCAAAACAAATAAAATGATACATTTTAATAGAGACGCATGAAAATTATTTTTTTGTAATTTCCAGATGAACTTTGGGGAGCATACGGGGCAACAGTATGTCGAGAACATGCCGGGAAATAAGTGAAGAATATATGCGAAACATGGGGAAGAATGTGCAGGTAACATTAGGGGGGGGGAATATATATGGTACACGTGAAATGCATGCGGAGAAATATGCCGCGGGATATGCGGGAATCATGTGAAGGAACATGCCGGGAACACGCGAGAAATATGTGGAGTAATCTGTGAAGAACGCGCGGGGAACCTCCGAGGAAACATGCGGAGAACGTCCGGGAACGTGTGGGAAAACGAGCAGGGAAACTTGTAAGGGACACAGGTGGGGCTGAGTTACGTTTCTTAAGCAGTGTTCTTCAAAATGAGATGTTTTAAACTTCCTGTAATCGCTGGAAGATTTATCTCTTGCGGATACCCCCCCCCCCCCACTTCGAAGCACGGACGATTAAAACGAACAGAAACTCAACATCTACGTGAAATTAAAGGAATCGAGAAAATAATCTCCCACGATAAAATTAAAGCGAGTATGTATATGATTTTGTACGTAGAGAAGGAAACACACAATGTTAACCCACGCACAGTACCGGGCCTATATGATGTATCGCATGGTTCAATTCCTAGTTTTTCAAAGTTTGGTGCCGATAAGAATCTATTTTCTTGTCATATTGAAGATTTTTTTAATCAATGCTTTACAAAGTGCGGAATGTTCACACGGATCCCGATAATTGTTTTGAGTATTAAATTTATAAATATAAAGGTTCTTGTATAATTTTCGTATACATTTTGGCTGTATGTGTTCAAAATTTAAGCATAAATGGAGGCCCCGAGATTGGGGCCACTGGAGAGGACGCCTGGAGATATTAATTCAGTCCATGTCCCTTCTATTTGTCATTTGTGTGTGTTGCTGAAGAATGATTTGCTGATTTCTGACGCCGAAGAACATTCAGTAGTGATCGTGTCTGTCGAAAAAGACTGTTACACTTCCCTAAATGCTGTTTTCTACTGTGACAGTCTTAGTACTAAACTAATTCCTATATTCCTCATACTGAAAGTTTTTCTCAATATTTTCAAAGCCAAAGGAACTTAACAGAATATTATAAGCTGACTTGTAATGAACATTCGAGTAGTAGTGTAATAGTATAATAGTAGTTAGTGGTTGAACAGAGAATGGTTGAAAATGAAGTTCCTTGTTTATTGTAACAAGACTAGTGGAAAAATTATGTCCTCGATTCCGCCCGACCCTAGTGGCAGCTGTGTGTCATGTTGTAAATTCTGCCAACGTAGCTCCGCAAGTCATAACCATAATAAGCACCCCTCTAAAAAATAATGTTAAAAACGTGGCTTCCTTCATACACGCCTAGCTACATAGCATAGACAGTTGCGGTGGCAACAGGCTCCGCGCGGAACGAAAGGTTGTGGACGCGATTCCCGCGTAAGGCCTTGAGGTTGTGGAGTCGAATAAATAGGCAAACCGGCGCTTACCCAATTACGTCGGGGCTTGGAGCAAGTTGCCCCAGCTGCTGTCCCTTGGGATTGCCTCTGTTGAAAACTCTAATTACTTTAACAACAGCGACGTAATAATAATGACAAAATAATATTTTAAAATTTAAAAGCAAAAGCGGGAATCATCCGTTTTTGGTCCATCACTACTGATAAAGAAATGTAATGTTGTATGATACCCGGTTCTAAATGAAACGTGATTGATTTGAAATACCTCGAAAAACACAAAAAAATATATGAAGTGCTATGGTCAACACATGATATCGTTAGATTCCATTTTACACAACCCTGTAATATAATTATTAGGCTTGTTTTCAGGGCACTAAAACAAACTTCCATCTTTTCCAGGCAGATGACACTGTAAGCAACTGCAGTATGTAGTATTACACAAAAACATTGTTTGCGGTTTTACACGTACAAGGAAATACTTTCCAATCAATAAACAGTGAAGTTAAATACCAGTTTCCATGAAATAATGCTGAAAAATACTTGATATTTGAATTTTAAGCAATTACATTCAACTAATAATGAACATTTTAAAATGTATTGTAATTGACGTTGTTATTCAGTTTTTTTTTTCACAAACTTGTATTGGTTTTTACCTGGTAAACGTGTTTGCTAAATTAATTCCAAATACTTCCAATCAATCCTGGCCTGTAAAGTTTTAAGGCCCGCGCCCGGGGTCTTGTAGATCTATTAGTTAAGTCGGGCGTGGAGTCGATCCTTTCATTAACAGGAAGCACTTTCGTTTAGAAACCTCCGCTTGCGGCGTAAATCATCCGCTGTGCGTGGCGCGGCGCATCAGCTGAAAGCGCGTCCGGCAGCCTCCGCCCGCGCGTAAACAGGCGCTGTGGATATGCGCTTTGTCCGCTCTGACTTTCATGAAGCCCGTTCCAAATTCTCCCCGAATAACAAATCTCGGAGTGAGGCCGCCTCCTCTCGTCTCGCCTCGTGGCGCGTCTGGCAACCAGCCCAGGTCGAGCGGCCGCGGCTCGCCGGTCAGCTGGGGCCGGTGCAGCGACTTCCGCCTGCCCCCGGACTGCGAGGCGAGTGCCAGCGGCCAAACCACTCAATTCCAGGGTTTTGCGTGGCTTTCGATAAAAGTAATATTGGCATGCGTTTCGGCGCACGAGAGTATCGACTCTTTGATCATCGGCCATCGAAACCGACCGATCCAAAATATCCAGATATTGTAGATTTACAATCTGTAGTTTTGATCAGTATTGAAAGAAAATTACAATCATTTTTAGCATTATATTTGAAATTATAATTATCCAAATAAATTATATACAAATATTAAAAATATATCTGAAGATATGTGAATTGTAACTTCGTATCAAATTCATTAAAAGTATTATTTTTTAAATTATTCCTTACACTAATAAGTTTTTCAATTTTCGGGCGTAATTCCATTCGACATCGTAGGGTCGATATTGAGTGGGACAATGTTTCGACGATAATTATTCGTCTTTTTCAAGTACTGGAAAATATTGTTTACAACAAAATTATAAAGGCTTGTACGTAACATGTTACACATTTTAGGTATTATTTTTGAAATGTATTACTTTTAGAATCTTTGTGGGTATTATATTTAAAACCTCTCAATCAGCAATGAACGATCACTCAATGAGCCAAAAAAATTTTAATATTCCTTTAGGTAAGCTTCAACCTTTTCCAAAATAATACCTAAAATATGTAATATGTTATACACAATCATTTATAATACTGTCGGAAATGTAAAGTACTTTTTCAAGTACTGGAAAAATAATTTTTTTAGTACTTGAAAAAGACGAATTATCGTCGAAACGTAGTACTAATTAGAATAAAAAATGTTTATCATAATTCTGGTTCTTTTGTCACTGATACGAATTAAAGATCACAGAACAGAAGCAATCGTCCTGAATGTGAAATTGTTGACCTGCATTAGTTTAAATTTAATTTAAATTAATTACCTTTTGCAACGTTTCTATTTGAGGAAGTTGCCAAAGAATTTAATTTTGTTGGTTACTAGAAAGTGTTGACTGAAATTTTTAGTCGCAAAAAGCAACACGATTAAGGAGAACAAACATTTTGACTGGAATAATCATTTGGAGAATTATTATTTTTTATTAAGAGAGAAGTCTTTTTTTTCTACAGGAAATGCGGACCAGAGATAAAACGAACTCCCAAAGAATCTTGTAAATTTTATTATCACAGCCTGACCTCTCATATAAAACCTCTATTAATCAACACAACAATATGTCGCATAATAAAATGCTGTTGAAGTGTTTAGTGTGTGAATAAAAGTATCCAAATGAAAATAGGGTTAACCCTGAGGAGTCATCAGTTATAAGTATTTTGAAATAAATATTTTTAATGTAAAGCAGATTTAAATATTCCTACATGGGCCTGTTTTAGGTTACGATTTATCGGATAACATCTAAGTATTCTTCTTCGAGTTACCTTTCTTTTGATATTCAGACTTGACAGACCGGCTCAGGTCGCCCCATGCACAACACGTATATACAGTTTTCAAACGGCACGACACGCTCTTTTGTGAGGGCTGGTAACCGGGTTCCAGATAATCATTATCTTTTTCCTCTTGAATTCTACGTACTACATTGAGAAACAGTCCGTGCGCCGATATAATGCGTATGGTCGTCGTACCGAAAGTGTGTAAACAGCTATACGACCCGGCATTTGTTGTGTGGTGAACGGTGGTGACGGTGCCTTTTATTTCCGTTTTACTCGTGTATTTGGGGTGTGTATAACCACCAGAAACATAGTAACCCGAGGGGACATTTGCTTCGTATAGGCAAATATTAATATCGCGCATAGGCAAATTTTAATAATAAATAGAAATAAAAAGGTAAAGAATTATAAATACATAACTAGTAGTGCTACGGAATGGTACAGACTTTCTCGTATTAGTTATCTATTTTCTTTGGTCTGGGCTAGTTTATCAGACTTGCCACATACTCTAGCGAGCTGCCATCCATCTCCGCCCAAAGTACATGATTTTGAAATTTTCTCAATTCTTCGGTTTCCTAATAGTAGAACCGAACTATTACTTGAAGATTATTACTGAAGAGTAAAATCACCTAAATGACAATTTTCATAAAAAAAGTTTGGAGCCGTTTTTAAGAAAATATCGTTTAAGTGTTACTAAAAATGCGAAATTGAATCTCTTTTTCACAGAAAATTTTTGAGTTTTCGAAAACTTTATTTGAAGTCATTTAAAGCACTTTAACTCACAAATGCAATAGTGTTAAGAAAACGCTGGAAATGTGCGTATTAACGGCATGAGAGATATTTGAAAAAAAAATACATTTGTGTAAGTTTTGAAAACAACAACAAAATAATACATCAAAATGAATTTTATGTCATAATAAAAAGTGCAATTTCCAATATCCGGTGGGAAGTTAGAAGAAAAAATTTGGAGCCATTTTTGAGAAAAAGGCGTTTGAGCTGACTCTAGCAGTTTCATGATGGAGGTCTGCGCTGCGCGGTGGCTCGCTGAAGGAGCCGCCCTCGCCCTCTCCTTCCCTTCCTGAGTAGTATCTATTCTGTGGCTAGGTTGCGAGGAGCGCTGGCCCGGGAGTTTGCACCGCGCATGGGCGTACAAAACTCGCCAGTGGGCCACGTTAAGGGCCACTCATTAAGAAATCGTAAATGTGAAATGTTTGGAGGAGAAAGAAGATAAGCCACAGCAAACCTCTCGCGACTCGTAAATGTTAATATCTCCTATTTGGTGGAACTCTGGCTTATCTTGTTACGATACGTGTATTGTTAACATTTATGAGTCTTGGGGTACCAACAAAATGACACACTGGGCCAAAATCGAGGTATTAATTTTTACGATTAACGGAATCTTATAGTGGCTACTGTGGTTTATCTTATTACTGCCCCAAGCATTTTGTATGTACTTTTAACATAAGTGTGAACGTACCATTTATAATCACCGTGAATGTAAACGAAGTATCCCACAAACAGATATAATCACCCATCGAAACAGTAACTACTCGGTGCTTAAATTGTTTATCCATTAAACAACATGAACACTAACATTTTAGGGTGGAAAATATTTCTCATACTATGGTCGGGACTATTGATTCTACTCTTACAAGTTGCAATAACTTCTGTGTAAAGAAAATGTTGACCGTTCTTTGGAACATCTTGCAGTACACGGTAGTGTCTTCTCAAACCATGTTAACGTAAACAGGAAATCTTGCACTTGGCGAACACTCACGTGACGTCTTGACACGTTCATATTTATGCGCTTCGTTCGGAATGGTTCCATCGAATGGCAAGGCGCCAAGTTTTTGATTTACTTTAGGAGTACTTTTAAGAGAAATTGTGAACGAGTCTAAAGACAATTTACAATCCTGCACGAAAGGATTTGTGGAAAACATTTCTATTCCCTGAATGAAGTGCACGCTATATCCCGGGAGGTAACTGGTTAGAGCTTCCACCACTCATATGCGAGATCCGGCGCCTACCTACACGTCGGCATCTTGGTTTTCCCTCCTCCAGGTAATCCGCCAAGCGGGGCACCACCCCAGCCGGCACAAGCTTTAAGCTCCCGGCGGGTCTCCCGAGTTGTGTTAGTATAAAACGTGTAAGTGTGTAGGTGTAAGAGGAGGGGAGGAAACAAGGATGAGGAAGGAATGACCGCGCGCAATCCGTGGCCCTTTTGTAAGGACACTTATCCGGAAACACTCCCGGTAATGGTCGGAGAAATCACGGAGAACTACCGCTCAGAGCAGTCGACCGTTAGGGTTCCTCTCCATTAGTGGGATGATTTCAACCCAGCTATGTAACTAGTGTTGACAATCAGCCACTGTCGGGATTAAACCCTAGTACGTCCCGGTGAACTACGCTGGAGAGGGAACAGGCTGAGCCATTGCAGGCAGTGTGGGCAACAGAGAAGCGATCTCTGGGGGAGAACCTTGCGAGTCGCCGGCCATCGGCCTACCTCAGGGACTTGTGAATGAGGAACATTCCCAAGGGTTATGAATGTGGAATTAATTATGATAGACGTACGTGGATGAATGGCAAGGGGCATGAGAACGCTCTAGGGGCACTTGCCGCTGTCCTATCTTGTGCACAAACAGTTCCTCTAGAGGATAATCCAACTGTACCAAAAGCATAAGGAACGTTCAAACTGCGAACGTTTCAGTGTTCATGGAAAAAATATAGAAATATTTTAGTACCATCAGATAGTACTGTTTTTTACAATATATCATAGTCATAATATTGCCTCCATTGCAATGAAACACAATGCAAAATGCCTGAGGCATTTTGTTCAAGTCTATTAATCAGATTTCTTTATTAAAAACATGTTTCTAATTAACATTCGATAAATATTTTATGGCTAGTTTATTAATACAGATGGGTATTCAATCCAGCAAAAAATACTTCAGTCAATCGGCAAATAGATCGAATTCAATTACAAATTAAATTTATTTTATTTAATTGTTGTCTTCAAAGAATGAGGAATCGAAGGTGGCAGATACGAGTCTCGCGTGAGGCATGGGATAATTTCACGATATGGTTGTAATGCTACCCTCAAACCCCAATGAACCACAATCCCATTCATCTCACATCATCATTCACATGTCCCTCCCGACTATCACCATCATCCTGCTCATATTAAAAGGTAAACGCACATTCATCACTGTGCTCACCTTCCCAAGAAAGATGTACAAAATTGAAATGATTGAAGGCGTTGTCATTGTCAACAATGCAATTTATTTCAATAATAGCAGCTTTCGATGGCTTCGCCATCGTCATCAGTTTTCTGATACAAGAAAAATATAAACAAAATTAGAATTAACAGAGTTACATATTATTAACAGAGTTTATATTTTTATTGTATCAGAAAACTGATGACGATGGCGAAGCCATCAAAAGCTGCTATTATTGAAATAAATAGTATTGTTTACAATGACAACGCCTTCAATCATTTCAATTATGTAAATGTCAACTATAACTCAGCACTAAACCAATGACGTACAAAAGCCGGAAGCCTCTTACCACGTACTTCTGCTACCGCGTACAATCACTACATAAAACTTACTTTTTTGTTTTTTTCATTTTCCCCTCGCCAGTTGCCCTAGTAAGGCGGGAATTTATTCAAGTAATGGGTATATAAAATGCTCCAACTGTTAGGTTTCTGGAGCTGCGGGAGGACGATATCTTAAAAATATACTTATTAAAACTAATCTTAATCTAACTTAAAACTATATATGGCCTCTTTGGGCTATTTGTTTTAATATAAAAAATGTTGAGATAATTAAATAATGGAGTTCTTAAGATTGTTCATTGTTTCTTCTGTTTTTTCTATTTTGTTCATTCACTCACTCAGTCGTACTTATACTATATTTACAAACCCATTCACTCGCACATTCATACCACACTGCACTTCACTAACACTATCACTATATACACTGCACACTTTTATTCGCCACGGCGCCGACTTCAACCTGACTGAGTTCGAGTTCGACTCCGAAGCGGTCGTGCAGGTGGTTGGACACCCCTGCGAAGGAGCTGCGCGACCAGCTCGTGTGCGGCCGCTCGCGCGGGACGCCTCCGCCTCCGCCTTCGCCACCGCCTCCGGCGACGGCAGTACTTTTCCGCCGCGGCCACGCGGTCGCGCGCGCGCCCTGCCACGCCGCACGCCGCCACGTCCCAGCGGCCGCCATGTATATTGAAACAAGCCCTCCTCTTCCAGCAAAATGCGTCATTTTACGAATTATTAATTAAGTTAGATTCATGACTCGTTTCGTTTGAATGACACTCGTAATTGATTGATTGACTCGTGTTTATGGGCACGTCAATTGCTTTGGTCATTAGTCCCGTTAGTGTAGTGCATGTTTTTTTCTCTCCGGAGATGCCGGTGATCTTCCCCCGCTGGATGGCGAGATCCGGCGCCGACTTACCGTCGGCTAGTGGGGTTTCCCCCTAACCAGGACTCTCCCACCAGCGGGGCACCGCCCCAGCCCGGACAAGCTCTAAGCTCCCTACCGGTCTCCCGGAATATGTGGTAGTGTAGTGCATGTTAGTGTAAGTGACACTCGTAATTATTTTCCGAATAATTTAGTTATTGATTTGAGCGCCAGGAAATAATTACGACTGTAACCCGAATGTTTCCTACGTAATTTTAATATTTTTCATCCAAAAATATGTCGTGCTAGCTCAGTTAGTGTGGTTCGAAGTTCATAATTGTTGCTACTTACTCTGCATCCAATTACTCAATCTGCTATCCATGCGGAGTGGCGAGGAATCTGAAAATCTTATCAAAATATCTACTACTGGATTGCACGGAACGAATAATGATAATCAGCTTTCTTTTAAAGTAACAAATTGGAATTGATTATAATGTGAAATATAATTCTAATAAAAGTTAAACATGAATTGTTACATCGTTAATACAAAATGAAATTATCTTGGGTCATGTCCAGCTCTCTCTATTTTGTAATAATTATAAGTCAACCTTGTTATTATTCGCGGATCTTCGCGCGCTCTTCACTTCTCCATTCGATGGCGCCCCGTAGAATCTTCTCCGTCATCGCAGCAAAGTCTTCCTTCTTCGTAAAGTCCTCCGCCTAATGTTCACAATCAAGTTCAAATTCTCCCAGCAATACTATTATTATCCGTTACTTCCCTTACTCGCATCATGGGTACACCTACGTACCCGCGCCTACGTAATCGCGTATACACCTACTACCTACTGTACGTCTTTTCCCACAACGTTCTATTCTAATATATGAAACGATATAATTAATTATACTACAAGTTATTACATCGGATTTAGTTGTCCATCAACAATATTTCCTCGACTTGGTAAAATGTCATGAGCCTACCCGCTCATTACCGCGTTGCTACAGAGTGTCACTGTTCTTCCTTCAACCCAAAGCATCAACTCCGTATCATCCTCTTTTGTCTAACAAAAACAATACTATTCCACATCCTCTTCACCTAGCGAAAATGACCTTTAACGCCGGTTGTTTATTTGTCACATAGCGACCCCTCCGCGATCGTCTATTGACATCCCTATATTCTACTTCATATAAATGACTTTTTATAAACAAAATGGTTCGTCATTTTGGTATATCACAATATAATGAATGAATGAATGAATGAATGAATGAATGATACGTGAATGAAAAATAAATTTAAAAAAATCACCTTATAAACCATACGAAAACATTACTTAAAATTAAGAAATAATAATAATAATAATAATAATAATAATAATAATAATAACTTTTCTGTAAGTTAGGTATGCCAAAGGGCTACTAAATAACTATTAAATTAGATTTAAGCTAGAATTAAGTTAGTTTTAATTAGTATTAGATTATATATTAGATTATCATCCCTCCCTCTTAGGTGCTTAAGCCGCAAGGTAGCAGCGCAATTGTATTCCTCTATGTCTATAAATTCCCGTCTCCTCAGGGTTACTGTGTAGGAGAAACTGCAAAAAACATAACAACAACAACAACAACAACAACCAGCGGTCCCCACGAATGCTCAGCGGCGTAGCTTCAGTTGGTGTCATCCGGGGCAAAACTAATGATATCACCCTCCCCCATAAATTAAATGTAAAAATATCTATTACTGAATAGTTTATACCTTATCTAATAAATTGATTGTTTTTTAATGTTTCCGGGCGCGTGCAGTTGGTCATTAGTCCCGTAAGTGTAGTGCATGTTTTTACTCGGGAGATGGCTGTGATTTTCCCCCGCTGGATGGCGAGATTCGACGCCGACCTACCGTCAACTAGTGGTGTTTCCCCTTAACCAGGACTCTCCCACCAGCGGGGCACCGCCCCAGCCTGGACAAGCTCAACGCTCACGACCGGTCTCCCGGAATATGTGGTAGTGTAGTGCATGTTAGTGTAAGTGTGTGTATAAGTGGAGAGGATAGGACAAGGAAGAGGAAGGACAGATCGCGCGCGGTCTGTGGCCTGTTTGGTAGGGTACTGCTCCGGCATTCGCCTGGTGTTGATCGGAGAAACCACGGAAAACTACCGATCAGGTCAACCGGCCTCTAGAATTTTCTTCCAGACAGCGACTGAATTCGACGTAGCTGAAAAGCGAGTGTCGAAAATCCTGCCGCCGACCGGACTCGAACCTAGGACCTCCCGGTCAGATTATCTAATAAAGGTACAAGCATATTCGCACGAGACATTCATTTGTAATATATTAAAAATCTGGCTGCAATTCAGAATAGTTGAAATATAATTTTAAATAAATAATTATATAATTCCAATTCTAAAATTTTCTAATCGGTATCACCCCAAAAATGGTGTCACCCGGGGCGGACCGCCCCTCCCCGTCCCCGCTCACTACGCCATTGCGAACGCTGTAGAGCGAGTTTTTATAAGAAAGGACCGTTGCGACAGCTAGTGCAACGTAACTGTAGGTTCCGTGGTCATTGTTTTTATTTTTTTTTTGAGTCCATTATACTTTCCTTCATTCGTTCATCTACAATTGGCTAACTTGTAAATGGCTTCGACGCTTCCTTTTGTGATGTTCTAGTCCGACGAAAATATTGTGCGCCGCGAGAAATAACTGAAATTCAGAAGTGTAGTGCTGTGTGCTCTTCTCTAAATTTTTTATAAACATTACATTGTATTTACTTTTTGTGTGATAAGTTTATTTGAAAACCTAGTCTGAATGTAAGATGCGCACTGGTTTCACGTCATGTTTCCGGCGCCTGTGCTGTTAAGGGTGGAGGAATTTTGAATTTATTTATGGTAATAATCTGTATTAAAGAAGCATTTCCTAAGGATGAGCCAAAGTGACAGTTCGCCAAACAGGTGAACACCACATGTAGTTAAGAGAAGTATCCCTCCGCCGCGACAGATGTTCATCCACGCCCCTTCGTACATCGCGTACGAAGTACGTACGTCCGGGAAATATTTAAATTTAATTACGAATGTGGAAAATCTCTTAACATGCTCTCTCAATTAGTAAAAGGAAACTGCCACGAATGTAAGTAGAAAGAAAATTATTTTAAGCCGGAAACACGTGCACCGGTACGCATCTTGCATTCAAATCTCGGTTTTAAAATAAACACAATATTTATCACACAAAAAGTAAATTTAATGTAATGTTTATAGAAAAAAAATCACAGAAGAGCACATAACACTGCACTTCCTAATTTCAATTATTTCTTGTGGCGCACTATATTTTTGTCGGATGAGGACATCACAAAAAGAAGCGTCGAAGTCATTTACAAGTTAGCCAACTGCAAACGAACGAATGCAGGAAGAGAGTCTAATGGGCTCGAAGGAAAAACGACCACACAACATTCAGTTATGTTGCCAGCACTAGCTATCACTTTGGTTCATCCTTAGGAAAATCGTTCTATACTTATTTCCGATGAGGGCAGAAAAAATGTAGCTTCCGGCCTTTTGAGAGGTATTTACGGTTTGATACCCAGATAGTACTTAAAAGACTTTGATTGTGATATTTAATAATTATGATAACCGTACTGGTAATTCCGCACTCAGTGCGTCACTGCTTACGCCACACCTGCCGGTATGAAACAATTGAGCAGAGATACAAGAAAAACGAAACTAGAAAGTTTTTCGATGGATTCAAATATAATCTGTTTCGTTATATACGAGAGAATTTTATTTGTTGTTCTTGAACAGTGTGTGGGCTACTTTTTGGAAGACAGTTTTGTGTGGTTTTGTTGAGCAACATTTTTACGGTTGCAGGCCACTTGTAATTATAATTTAATGTATGCATTTCTATCAATAATTGATATAATTTAGTTTCTCAATGATTTGAAAAGATCAAATCATGTGATAAAGTTTATAAGTATTTCTACTCGCACTCCTGTGTTTCTACCACAAACCCGATGTGAACTCGGAGACGTTGAACATGTGTATTTTTGAAATTCGTAAATCCGTACTATTGTTAAATCAGATAGTTTTTTAACAATATCATAACATGCTTTAAAAAGATACTTCCTATCCGGCACATTTACAAAAGGCGATAAGCCTTCATATCCCCTTTTGGCGCAGTCTTGGACTGCATATGATTTTGGCGCTGGCTTGGACGACTCGGAAGATTTATGACAAAGACCTTGATATTTTTTGAATAGAATTCCAACTAGAGAAACTTATTATTCAAACGTATTTTTTATAGATTTTTTATTTATTATTATTCTAATATTTAATATAAATGTTTTTATATATAAGTAATTCCCAAAGAAATAACATTCTGAGTAGTTTAAAGAGCTTACGTGCCATTTTGGTTTGAGTGTCGTGCCTCGTCCCTTTATCTGAGCTTCTCACTCAGCTATGAAGTTCGAAGCTTCCGAGTGCTAAGACACAGCAATCTACGGTTCACGATCCTCGTTTCAAATAAGTGAGACTACTAAGTCATAAAACCCCTCTTATCTTTTGAACACAAAAAAGATACGTAGATGCCATTTGGATAATCGATTGTGTAGACAAGGACTATTTACGCACGACATATTTAGCTCCTGCCATATTCATTATTTCGAATATATTGGGTCAACATTAATTTTTAATGTATCTAATTTATTTATAATAGCGGTTTTAGCCGCTTAGTTTTCCATTGATGCCGTCCCTTAACATTCACCATTTTTTATTCATCTGAAAAGGAAATATCACGAGTCTCTTCTTCAGTCAAGGCCCTCTGCTTCTGTCAAGCGAGCTTAGTCATCTGAAAAAAGATAAACTTCTGCTGTCCAATCCAACTTAAAAACACTTTTAGTGCATTCTATCCTATTCTACTCGTAATAATGGATTTGTATTATATTTTATCTACAATATCGTAATTTTATCTTTAATGCATTTAGCTTTATTACTTAGAATGATGTCTCTACTTCGTGACTGAGCGTTTTCCCACCAGATATCGTGGGTTTTCCGCTTAGTATCTGCTGCCAACCACGACAGGGGGAAGTGCCAGAACGTTGTAAGGCAGACACAGAGGCCGAACGGCTCACAAGCCCAGGCGACTGTGTGGAGAAAATTAAAAATAACTTAAAAAATCCGCGGAAAAAAATAAATATTCTCCCCATTGTGTAAGGCTGTATATTACTTTGTAATATCTACATCCAACTTATTCATATAGTTCTTGCATAGCAGGTACGGAATTGGAGATACCTGGAAATATTGACCCTATGCCGTCTCTGTACTCCAGAAAATGTTTAAGTAAACGATGTACGAATATACTTTTACAGATCCATATAGCCTCAAAATGATCCTCCGACGTTGTAGGTATAGCTGTGCATGAAAATGATTCATTGACTGAATGTTTCAAAGCACGCAATCTCGTTAGTGTTGTTTTATCGTCGAAGATGTTGATATTCCTCGCGGACCCGACAGTGAGATCCGGCGGCTATCTACACATCAGCTTGTCGGAGATTCCTCCTCCAGATATCTCCTCCATGCTGGACCAAGCCCAAAATTCCGCGAGTGCATGTATGTGTATTAGGAGAAAGGATAGGACAAGGGAGAGGAGGGAAAGATCGCACGCGGTCGGTGGCGCATTCGTTAGGGTGCTGCGGCGGCATTAGAGTGATATTGATCGAAGAAACCACGCAAAACTACCGATAAGAACAGCTGGTCGTAGAATTCTGCACCAGACAGCGGATGAGTTCGAAATAACTATCTAGCTGGTGTCGAAATTCCGTCACCGTCGGGACCCGAGCCCTAGAACCTCCCGATCAGAGTCACTGCAGAGACAGTGGATGGCTCTGAAATAAACTCCGACGGTATGTGCGAGAAAAAATCGAAAAAAAAATAGTGAAAAAACTAAAGAAAGTGACATCACTCATGAATTAAATCAGCAAATAAAACTCGGTGCATATTTTGACAGTTGTGTTTACAAGCCCATGACATTTTTGTAAAGAATTTTTGGTAAATTTCCCAAAGACAGAAGAGGAAACAAGAGAGGCAAAATCATACAAATAGCATCTCATAATCTGGCACCTAAACAATTACAACACAATAAGGGATTTCCTGCAATCTGACAAATCATATTAAGAATGTCGAAAATATAGCTGATCTGTTATAGACTAAACCTACCGGGGAACTTCACGAACAATATTATTATTATTATTATTATTATTATTATTATTATTATTATTATTATTATTATTATTATTATTATTATTATTGTTTTTACTTTCTCATCTTAATGGTACATTTGAATGAATTGCACAGATATACATAATCAGAGCACAATACATCTATTTTTTAAAAAGAATTTATAATACATTGTTTCCCATGAATTTCCGTACTATCCTTGTTGTTGAAATAACAACAGCCTTCTGCTTAATAATATTATTATTATATTATGCTTATAATATAATAATAATATTATAAGCATTATGCTTATAATAATATTATTATTATTAACATTATTATTAACATTATTAACATTAATGATAATAATGAATATGATAATAACAATTTTAATATTATCAATGAACTCCCATTAACTACAACACTTGTGCTTGAATTCTGAGTTGCTGATCACACTAGGGAACACGATTTTTACCTTCAGGAAGCAGTATGCAACACACTCAATTTTAAACGCAGATTTCGAATATCACAATAAAAACATCATATCACGTCACAGTTTTTAAATATAACGTATCTTCGTACCGTAACATACTGTATTTTGCTATTAATGCAAAGACATTTAAATTGCACCTGTAAGGTGTGTAGAATATGTTTATATTACACATAAAATTATACGCATAAAATCTATTTAAAAATAAAATATTTGTTCAGTTCATTTATGCCACTTTCATGAGAAAGCAACAAAATTAGGCTTTCGTTTTTTAACTTCTGTATTCGACGATTGCAGTCTTTCTTGCCGGTAGTCGCGTTCAATTACGAGGTCTTAGTGGTTTTCGTAGGTCTTAGTGAATGTTTTGAAAACAAGTCATGTGCACCCTAATATTTCCTACTTCACATTGTCACCAAAAATAACTATTTTAGACCCTTAAGTTATCGCAAGTACACAAGTATACAAGTAAATTTAAGCAGATTCTGATTCAGTCGGTGTAACTGTCCCCGCAGTGCGCGTGAAGTTCATGTATGGTTTAGATGTGCCTCAAATATATTAATACATTACAGTTTTTTGTTTTTTTATAAAGTGATATTCGCCACATGATCTGTAGAATTGAATTGGTTCGATAAAATCCAAAACGACAGTGTGCGAATCAACCTGAAAATTCCTGTTAAGCCTGTAGAAGATTTACACCCAAACTTCATGGGAGAAAAATATATGAAATTACAAAACTTGCGCATTCTTTATACTTTGGCTGTCGCGTTCACGATCAGGACAAACCATAGGGCACTCGCGAGTGTTGTCACCTGTACCACGAATCTTAGTTTGTGATTATATGTAAAACTCAAATCATTGTCATTCGCTCTACCAATGTTGACGAGAATACCAACAAACCATTTTAATGTCTGCATATTATTGTAGGAATGTGGTATTCCATTTTTACCTCATATGAAGCATGCTCATAAAATTTTGTTGTAATATAACCGGAGTGCCAATGTGGAAATTAGTGTGGGATTTTGTTCATTTCAATTACTAAATATGTTCATATCTCTTGAACCTTGCGGAATAGAAACTTTTTATCATGATTCCGAAATCAGCACGATCGTTTACGATCGATATCACCTACTTTCATTCGGGAGATATTGAGATATACAAATTTTCTCCACATTAATATCTTGCAAAGATCTTAGCTTCCGGCTTGCTGGGTCAATGGGTCACGATATATTATAATCCTTATTACCTTTATAATGGATTATACGATCCGCAGACTATACAGCGTTGCTGGAAATCTGAAATAGAATGATTCTAATTCCTAGTTCATTACTGTTTGGATTGACTAAATGAAAGATCACTTTCTTTTCTAAAGAACAAAATTTAACAAAGTTTATTGTTACCTTTTAGCAAACAATTTAGTGAATTTAATAAATTATTTTGATGTTAGCCCTTTGATCAAGATATCTTTGAATTTTACAGTTTTATACCGCGGTTAACTTATCTATTCTTCGTTGATGTCCTTCGTAGACTTCTCAGTCGAAATGTCTTGCGAGCTTGCCGTAGTCCAAAGTCCCAAGAAATCCTCTTCTGCTCCTATCCAAACTGGTCTCAAACTATCAAAATTATCAGTCCCGATTACGTCCTATGACATAGTCCCGAAATCTATAACTCGATTACCACTCCCGACAAAGTCCCAATTTATGCATCAATATTACTTCCATATACAATATCTGCAATATCATTTACTGTCCTTAAAATTTCATGATCTGATAACCCGACTCTGACTATCTGCACTACACTCGCTCCCTCTCACGAACCTACGATCAGTTCAGACACGCGATGCCGGTCAGAATGAATCTTCCTGCTTGATTTACCCTCGAAGACATATCTTATTTTTTTTCATAACATTTGACCGTCCTTCTCTCACCCAGCCAATCCATACGTTCGTTACATTTTGGTGTAGCTGACCTTTCGATCGTCTAAACTACTTCGCCCAATCCCAAATTTTCTACTTTCGGCATGCAGCCACCTCCTAATGCCTTTACAAAAAAACAAAAGCTACATTGTTTATTCCCGGTCGTTGCTAAGCCTTTGCTCTCGTGATATATTCTAATGCATGTTCCACCATATAGTCTACAAATAAATGTTTGTTTATTTTCATGTGACATATCGGTATGTCACAATATGAAATGTATTTTTGTTCCCTAGTTTAATTTGGGGTAGAATTGCTAATTACGGATAGAATTAGATTTTATTCTCTCCTGTAAAATTTGATTTTTTTAGACTTACGCGCTTTTGTGACGGTGAAGGTGTCATGGGTGAAGATTATGTACTTCGGTGATGGTGATGACTTGGAGTTGCGCCTTTAAGCAAGATGTGAATTAAGGAAGGGAAAGGTCTGTTGTTTGGGAGCAGAAGCTCGCCAAGAATACATCCTTCATAATGTTTACAGACTGCTGGTGCTTGCTGGAGTTTCTGACGTCAGACACAACCACCGAGTCAGCTTCAATGAACAATGCTAACAGTACCCTAAACGAAATATGAAAACATGCGCAACTAGAATTGAATATTCTTAATGAGAACAGTTATAGTAATTAGCAAGGATAATTTTATTTTTTATCGCCACCTTCACTTAAAATAAGGAATTGTGGGTAAAGCTAAAATATAGGAATGTTTAGACAAATTAGTTTGTAAAACGAAATTCACTTTCATATTCATGGGAATAATACAAAGCCAAGAATAAATTAATGAAAGATTATAATAGAAAATGAGATAAGACAACAAATCTTAAAATATAATAATACAAAACATTTACATTGACATGGAAAGACAATTCTTTGTAATAATTATTAATGGCACCATGGGATTAAGTTTTGCAGTGGATCTACCAAAACTTAATGGAATGTGCAGTGATGTATCAAGAGTGTGAACGAGGGAACGTGAGAGAACGGTATTTTCATACAATAATAACAGACGTTATTGAATGTTTTATTTTCAGGCGTCCAATCAGTTAGTTTAAACTGTTTTAGCACTTTACAACTAACAGATAATGTAAAGCCAATATTTTTGCATCAATTGATAGAAAATTTCATTAGCTAAATGGAACACATGTCAGATCATCCGTACGTATCTACTATATTTATAGAGACATTTATAGAGATCTTTTTATTGTAATGATACCATGGCATGAATAAGAAATTGCACGAGGCAATATTTTTATTTGTAATCTTTCTTTGTTTATAAGATAACTTTTCAATTGAATATCACTTTATATAAATAACTTTTTCAGTTTATAGTTTATGATATAATTTAACAATTCATTTTAGAGCATTTCCTTCTATCACTGAAGACAGCCAGAGTCGAAACATTTTATACTAAACATTAAGAAAAATTTAATAGGAAATGACTCGTTTTCACCTTGGGTGAAGAAATAAATAATCGCATATTCATTTTATTTCGACGATTGTCATACGGAATGTAATTAAAACTCACTTGAAATCAATTTCCAATGATATTAATGAAAAAATAATTTTGACCAAATTTTTCGGCGCAGTACCTCTGTGTGAAACAGCCAGGTCGAGACTGCAACTAAGGCCCCCTTCCCACGTAGACACTGCCGCGAGCCGCCGTACACCGCGACTGGTAGCTCAGCATTGGTTTAAATGGAGGTCTTCCCACGTGTGGCCGATTCGCACTGCTGTGCCTTTCGGTTGTCTGACACTCGCCACCAGCAGCCGGAGTCGACGTCCGGGCCACCGCTAGCAAAGCATTGGTTTAAATCGCGGTCTTTCCACGTGTGGCCGATTCGCCCTGCTGTGGTCTTTCGGTGGCTGACGCTCGCCACGAGCAGCCTGGGTCAACGTCGGGGCCACCGCGAGCAAAGCATTGGTTTAAATGGAGGTCTTCCCACCAGGACACTGGCTCAGCGCTGAGCTGCCGTGTACCTGCTCCGTCCTTCGTTCGTCGTCCCCCATGCGCCAGACTCTTCCAAGCGCAATGGCTCGCGGCAGTGTCTCCGTGGGAAGGGGCCCAATGTGGGGAGAGTGTGGTGAAGAGGGGGTGGGGGGCGAGGGGAGAAGAGCTGAGGGCGGGCAATTGCCACGTGTCGGGCGACGGAAAGGTCGCCCCTGCGGGTGGCGCGTGGGGCAGGTTGAGGTTGTCCCGGATGTACGTGTATGGGCATAATCAATACGCGCGCCCTCGCGGCGCGGCGCGGCGGCCGGCGCCGTCCACGCGCGTGGGGGCGGGGCTACGAAGGCGGCCGCGCCCTTCCCGGCCCGGCCCGGCCCGGCTAGACCCGGCCCGGCTAGACCCGGCCCTGCCCGCCGCGACGAAATGACGGGACGGGACCAAGGTCGAAACGCGCTGCAATGCGTCGCGTCCCGCCCGTTCCGCTCCGTTCCGTGCCCCTTGAAGACCGTCCTGTTTCGTCCTGTTTCGTCCTGTTTCGTCCCGTTTCGTACCGTTTCGCCCCGTTTCGCCCCGTTTCGTCCCGTTTCGTTTCGTCTCGTTTCGTCTCGTTTCGTCTCGTTTCGTCTCGTTTCGTCTCGTTTCGTCTCGTTTCGTCTCGTTTCGTCTCGTTTCGTCTCGTTTCGTCTCGTTTCGTCTCGTTTCGTCTCGTTTCGTCTCGTTCCGTTTCGTTCCGTTTCGTTCCGTTTCGTTCCGTTCCGTCCCGTCCCGTTCCGTTCCCCACCCCCACTTCCTTCCCGTACCGTCGCGCGCGTGGGAGTAAAAAGGCACAAGGTTGGGGAAATTCGAGGACCATATACACAATGCTAATGCTGTAAGATGCTAATAAGAGTCCTCCCTGCTCCGCCCTGCATTTGCTCCGGAAGATGAAAACATTGCTGGAGACACGCCTATGTCTTGGAAGGGGTAAGATAATGAAAACTCGGTTTTCGTATACACTCTGTGTAAGAGTCTGTTTTCGACAATTTCGTAGTTTCATAGCTGGACTTGTGTTTCATGTCTGAACCAGAGAGTGAATCACTTGTTCAAACACATTCTTTGATGTTGGAACATGCAGTTTTGATTCAAACCAAACCTGGAAAATATCCCTTCTGTTTGCATGCTCACAAAATAAATTTCATTTTTATTTCAATGGTGTCAGAGACCTATTGTGAAGTTATTATGAACTGATTATTGTGAATAAAATATATTATGAGTAATAATAATAATTATAATAATAATAATACGAACACTTGACAATAAAACCACTAAACCGTAAACAGTAATAAAACCGTAAACACTTGCCAATAAAATCACTAAATTAATAATTTGTTTATATTAAGCCTTATAATTTGAAATGAAATGAATTTTAAATCAATGAAATCTAGCGTAAGTAAATATTGTGCATTTTAAGTAAAGATTACCGTATGAACCCAAATTTATATTTACATGATCAGTGCAAGAACATATAAGAATTGTTATAGAATTTTTTCAAGGTTTTTGAAGCGGTACATTTTGAAAAAAAAACTCAAAATCAAAAGTTTAAATTTACATTTTGAAAAAAAAACTCAAAATCAAAAGTTTAAATTCAAATTCGAAATACTTTTGAAACGTAACCCCTATTGAGTTGTATATCATATAAAAGACCAAAAAAAGCTGAAAATTGACACCTTTTTCAGCTTTCTATCTTAATTTGGTTCTACATCAATTTAAATTTTTTCGGGGAACCCAATTTTGTAATAATTTACATGGCTGTATACACAAAGAAATATTTTACTCAATTTTTAGTTTTATTATTCTTCGTTCATACTATCTATATGTCAAATTTCATCCGAATATGAAAGGGTGAGGTGACATTTTAATTAAATCTGCGTTGATTTAATATGGAAAGTGATTCGTTCATTGATTATTTCGTGTTTCTAGGGGCGTCGAATAGTCATTAGGCTCACAAATGAAGTATACGTTAAAAGTATCTGGGGCGAGTATTCTCCCCGCTAGAAAGTCAGATCTGGCGCCGACCTATACGTCAGCTTGCGGGGACTTTTGCCTCCAGATAGCTCTCCCAGCTAGCATTGTAGCAATGTAGTGCATGCAAGTATGAGTGTGTATGTGTAAGGGGAGAAGAGGAAACCAAGATGAGGAAGGAGGCACTCAAGTGGACTTACGAATTACTACCTTAGCTTTGATCAACAAAATGAGACCTTTCCGGACATTCTATTACTTCTCTTCTCGGTACCCCCTCTCACTCTTAGGCACGAGTGATCAGAGATACGTACAATCTCGTATGATTCTAGGTAAAATATACCTATTTGATATTCAATGTGAAAGAAAACTAAACAGAACGATTAGAAATATTATAATTCGTATTTACACACAACACCTGATGTAACACAGTTCAGGACATGGGCGTAGAACGCACAAAATGTTCACTTGAGTTCAGCTTGTTTTAATGTATTTCCCTTATTGTACATTCTTATTCACAGTTACAACGGAAGAATGATATGCCTATCGATTATGCTAGTTTCACTTTCTTGTAGTTGCTTCTTTGTGTAGTCACTTCTGGCTCCACATCTCAGACGATAATAAGTAATTGGGGCACTTTGCAAATTGGCATTACACATTGGCAAATTCTGTCACGCAGTACCAAGTCAAACGCGAAAGGTTTATTCATCATTAGCAAGGAGACCTTGAGTAAAGCGTGCACCCCTTTCGCGGCGTGAAGTAACTTCAATCTAATCACATTGCGTTCAGAGCGTGTTAGTTTCAAACTAAAGGTGTAGAAAGTGATGCTAAATCCAGCGGAGTATTCTGGCCTATTTGTCTCGCGGTTCAGTATACGCGAGGGATTCCTAACTATAGTTAGGAATCCCTCGCGTAAATAACGCGAAGTGCAGGAGAGCAAGTGAACTAGAACAGTCTATTCCTGGTCTCCGCTATATCTCTTAGGAACTCAAGCGAGAAAGCGCGTCCAAAGCGCAGATGGACGATGTTTTCGCTGGCCACTAGAAAGTTTTATGGGAAGAAAAAACAAACTAGTTGTGGATTTACTTGCATTGCAACATGCGAAAATTGTTGCATCACTTTAAGTGGTTCTCTCCATCGGTGCGTTGCGTAGGCTACAAGAATCTTAAACCTCGTCTGCAATGGTGTCTAAAAGTGTACGGTGGGTATGTTGACCAACTGACGAAAATTTAACGCAAGGAAGTGAATAGCAAAAATTAATATTACTCATTACATGTTGCACCTTCAATTACTTCTGTTTTTTTTTGAACAATTTCCTAAATATAAATGAATTTTTTAAGTTATTATTAAAAGAGTTGCACGCCTTACTATTCAACTTTATTATTAAGAGAAGTATTATACATATTAACTCTTTTAAATATGAACATTTGATGTACTATCTTTCAATTTTTCATTAGGTATGTAACACTCTTCGAACGATATCAGAATATTTTGACCCAATGATTCCAAATATATCTTCTCAAAAGATGAAAATTAAATTCATATTTTTGTTATCTTTGAGAGTCACACTGAACTATAATGTTTGAAGACAATATTCTGAGAAATATTGGCGTATACAAACAGATTAAATCGAGCGTAGGAGCAACCGAGCTTTTTTTAATTGAATCGGAAGATAATGAACATTGGGGGTCCTGAAATTGGGCTGAATCGTCGGCGAGTTATTTTCCCTGTCAATCAATTGATTAATCAACAGATAAGTTTGCGGTGGCATGTCAATACTAAACAATAATGTACTTAACAAAAATAAGAAAAATGTGACATTTACACATTTTGAATCTCGTGCCACGAATTTGGGGAATTAATGTTCATGTGTAGTTTTCGCATATACACCAGAAACTCAAAGGAAGTAGTAAAATAAAACAGCTTAGCGTAACTGCTTGTTATATTACTATTCCAAGACCACATCATCTGATGGCACCACTTTGTGTAATGGTAGTGCGCGTGTAAAAAAATCGTATGAAATATTGTCCAGACTTGTAACTTGATACAAGGATAAATAAATAATTTTATTATTCACACTAACATTGCATTTGGAGTTGATAAGTGTTTTTTTTCATACTTCTTTTTTAAATCACTTAATTTGCTTTCCATCACATTAGATGTACAAGGCAAAATAATATCATATTCCAATAAATATATTGAATTATCAATGCAAAACGATAATCGAAATCGCAATACTACGTAGTTTGGACGTAAATAAATTATTTCATACAAAGAGGAATATTAAGGAGACATGGTAAATAATATTCATACTCCACAAATGACTAATACTTCTCCCTGCCATTCTGTTTACTGTTGTTTTGTTTGGGCATTTTGAGCTGCGGCTCTGAATGTCCATGCCATTCAACGAGGTTCGTGGAGAGGTATTTGCCAGCACACGCATCTTGTCTTCAAGCGCAAGACCAGTCATCAGTCAGGGTCCATTCGAGTCACGCCGCACACTCAACAGGCCGTGGGCTGTCGCTTTGTTTCGACTTGCGGGGATAGCTGAGCGAAACTTTTGACATCTTCCTAGCGAATAACCTTGCTTCAAAACCAGGTAAAGAATCCCCCAAAGATGAAAACAAGGTACCTCTAAAGCAACGCATCGTTAACATGAGTACCCTCCACTTATGTCGACCTTTCCCAAACTTTCGAAGTCCAGAGACATCATCACTGGACAGACTGGCTTTACCCGTCCTCCTCTAATGAGTTCCAGTCATTATGTGTTTAGTCTCTCCACAGGTTCAACCCCTATTAACGACACAGCCATTTCACTAGCATTTCTGTAGTGGGCGTGGTCTCAAACTCCCAAACCTCAGCTTCTATACTATTTGATGAATAAGAAAGAAAGCCGTGTCCTCACACAAAAGAAATAAAATCTGTAAATAAAATATTTTTTTTATTTATAGGGACTTCGAATTAACAACAATAAAATTAACATGGAGTTTTTGGAAAATTTCAGTTAACAAGATCAATAATACGCGCCTGAAACCATACAACATGAATATGATTATCACAGCACTCTACGATTATGTCATTGTCATATTTAAGAATGTTACTGAAACAAAATGAGGGAAGAAAGAAAACAATTCAAGTTTAGGCACGAGTCTGTCAAGAGAAGATAGCAAGTTTAGAGATGTGTCACGCACGCGAGTGATCTGTTGTGTTTTTATTCATAGAAGAGAATAGACTAAGAGAAGTAAATTTATAGAGGCTTTTTTTACAATCAAATCAATTTTTAGTTTCACTAAAAAAAATCGACTGACAAGAGGTTGTGTTTTCGTTTGATATCTCCCGCAAACGAGTTGAACGTTTTCCTTCATAAATCGAAGATTTTCTTAAGCTTAAACGAACTTACAAAAATTCAACATTTGTTGTTTTCTCTGACATCCCTAGCATTCTTATCGAATTTATTAAATTAAGTTTATTAAATTATTATTTATTAAAATTTGATTACACGTAAATTGTGAACGTTTTCTCAAATGAGAGTTACAATGGGGGTAAACGTTTATTCGAATTATCCATTGGTTTCAATTATCCGATATCAAATTATCAAAGAATGATTTCGATCATTCAGGTTCGACTTATTGTACTATTTTGTTTAAATGATTGTCACCTTGCCCGTCACCTTGTTGGATGCACTTACGCTCGGAGAATATGTTCCGCAGACGAACAGCTATCCAACTTGTGACCATGTTACTGAGTAACAAATGTATTTTAATAATTAAATTAATTCTTTGAACTAATTTAATTATTTTGTTTAATTGTATCGTGGTTTTCCGAGTGTACATTGTATTTACTTTGTCCGAGTTCAACACGTTGCCTTCTCGATCCGACACATTCAGCTGGCTCCCGCTCTCACGGGCTCTCAATGCTTCACCAATCGCCGCGGCGCCGTCGCCAGGCACGCACTTTCGCGCGAAGACGCGAGTGGGGCGAGCCAGCGCGGGCGCACCTTGCCAAACGTCGCTTTCGCGACAGGTCGACCCTCAAGATCGCTGACGCAACGCCCCCTCCGTCTAGGGGGGAGGGGGGCACCGGCGCGCGCCAGAAAAACACGGCCACCCACGCGCCCTCCTCCACCTCCGCCGCCGCCGCCGTTGCCAAAGCCGGACTCCGCGAGAGCAGAGGACCCGCGGCGAGGAGCGAGAGCCCAGTTAGAGAGATTACTATGAGAATGGACCGCTTTGACGACTACTCAGTGCCAGATTACCGAACAGGCTGTGTAGGTTGCAATCTGGGGCGCGCAATTTTTAGGGGCGAACGAATTTCACCGGATTCGTAAGACTGAATGTTTTTTTATAGAAATATTTCTTTCAATATTTGTAACAAAAGAAGGTGTTAATTAATCATATATATATATATATATATATATATATATATATATATATATATATATATATACACTGATATTTACAGATAAAATTAATACAAAAATATCGTATATTGATTAAATCAATATCAGGAAGAGAATTATTTATACGTATACGAATAATCAATTACTCATACGTACACAATATTTGCGTTGGTTATAAATATCGTACAACAATTTTTTAATCAAAATATTATAAATAACTTTAATGTTTAAAAAATCAAAATCGTAAAACATTTGGCGCACATAAGTCTAAGTCAGGCACAGCGGTTACTGCCTGGCCACTGTTGGCAACATAACTGCAAATTACGTCCAGGCACTCGTTTTGTCAGGGTTTTCGTTTCCAGTTCATTTTTAAATGGATTCATTACCATCTCTTGCAATGTCATCTCTTGCTTGTCATGTGGTCCCTTGTTACAAGTCGTCCCTTGTTAGAGTAATTCCTATATACTGTCGCGACAGTAACTGTGCTTGGTTTTTCTTGTGCACCGGCACAAGAAAAATGTCGCTTCTCAAAAATTGTCATTTTGCAGAACGGTTTTAACTTGAACGAAGCTGTTTCTCTCCCGGTCAGAACCAAAGTGTTTCTGTATACATATTTATGGGCTGACTTGTGAACTGTCTTCATGAAATATTTACTAAAAAGTAGAATATTATTTATTTTATGTCAAGTTAAAAAAAACTGAATGTGACGTATGTGGGAGAAGTACAAACTGTGGATGTTTTTTTGAACTCCGAAACCGCTATAAAGAAGATGTTCATTTCATAAGAATCCTTTACATTTCCCCGTACTCCAGGCGCTGACTCGGCATCTCAAGATGTTCTCTCAACCACCTCCATCCGCTGCCATTGCTTATCATTGTCAAACCACTCAAGGGAAGTGGACGCAGATACTCGGTTGTATTTGCAAGTCGAGAGGAAGAGAAAGAAAGAATGAAGAAAGAGGAAGGAATAAAGAAGGAAGGAAAGAATGAAAGAAGGAAGGTTCGTTGGGAAAGAATGAACGAAGAATAAAATCAAAATAGCTGAAGAAATTTCTGAGGGATTATTTACCTTACGTCATTTAACTTACCTTAAATTGTTTACAGAATCTATTCTTTCACGTTTATTTGATCTACGAATGGTGTCCATGTTTTTTCTTCAGAGTCTGCTGACTCCCGGGCCAACGCGGACGGCATAGGTTGTAGTTAGGCTACTGCCCCTCCCTCCCTTCCCACCCACGGCTTAATGAGCGCCAGAAACTGAAGCACACTCATCGCCCGGCGCGAGGCGGCGCGGCGCCCGGCCAACCGCCCGAAGCGCTAGGCCCAGCGCGAACAACAGCGCGACGCGAGGCGGCGCGGCGCCCGACACTCGTGGGCTTGTTTTGACAGACAACTCGAGCAAATGGACCAACAGAACACGTGCGGAAGACGCAGTACAAAAGATGGCGATTCAAAACGTTGTACGCGGTAAGGAGAGGTGTGTTGTAATTCTAAGGTCCCTTCACAAAGAGTCGCTTAGCAGCGCTTCCGAGTGGCAAAGGGAGGTATTTACACGAACGGCGAGGTAGCGCTGCTAAGACGGCTAGTAGCACACTCTTGCCACCAGCAGCGCAGAAGCGATTCCGCGCCGCCGCCAGCAGAACAGTTTAAATGGCAGCCTTCACATTTAGGACCCCTTCACATGGCGCTACTCGGCAGCACTTCCCAGTGGCGCGTCTGCTGGCAAAGCATTGATTTGATTTGATTTGATTGAAAGCATTGATTAGCAAAGCATTGACGCGGTGTTTTACCTGCTGCGGTCCCTTTGTTCGTCGTCGCCGAAACCTATCCCCGCAGAACCCTCCCCAATCCACGGCGAGCGGCGGAATCGCACGGCAGTGTCTACGTTGTCACCATATTGACGAGTACATCACAGAAGGCAGCGTCGAAGCCATTTACAAGTTAGCCAACTTCAAAAGAAGGAATAGAGGAAGGAGAGTAATGGAATCAAGGAACATTAATTTTGATGTTAATGTATTATTTACCATTTGAACTGCATAATAATAAACAATCTGTAACAAGTGTTGTATCGCAGCTTCTAGGTCAATAACCCCTATCTCGATAAGGTTTCTCGTCGTTTCCCTGATCCTTGAGCAAATGTTGAAATGGCTCCTTGTTTTGCTTCTGGATATAAATGTAACTTCAATATCTGTGTACGTCTTCTATAATTGAATGGAAAATATTATTATTCAAATTATCGTTCTCCATGTTGTCGTGGCAGGAAGAATGATTCCTTCAGGAAGGACATGATGAGGGATGAGAGCCCAAATTTATAGCTGATTTTTCCTTGAAAATAGATTTTATTACATCGGAGCGAATATTTTTTTTGTTAACAATCCTTGCAAAAAAGCTCTCATTTCTTTCTGTATTCACAATTCAAGTAGTATATGGCTTAGGGTAGGAATCACAGAATTATAAAAACGTGTACAGAATTCAGTTCTCCCCAGAGCACGTCACACACAGTGTTTAATTCTTTTTGAAGTAAAATAAATAAATAATAAATGTTTATTTTAAAAAGTAGTCTTGTAACTGAGACGTGTACTTCACGTATTTCCGGCGCCTGTGCTGTAAGGTGGCGAGGTGCATTGACATTTGTGGCAGTTTTCTTTTACTGAATATGAGAGGATGTTAAGAGATTTTCTACATACGCAATTAAATTTCAATATTTCTCGTACTCGCGTAAGTACATATACCTTAGCGAAAATATTTCTGCATAGTAATGTCTCCACGGGAGCCATAACCAAACACTTTACGAAGAGGCGTGGTTGAAAAGCTGTCGCGGCGGAAGGATACTTCTCTGAATTAGATGTGATGTTCACATGTTTCGCGGACTGTCATTTCGGCACATTCTTTGGCGGATTCTTGTATACTTACAACAATAGAATAGTCTCTCTTAATTAAATGAACTTTTTGAATCCCTGCCATCTACCCAGCACATTCCACACGTGCTCCACACGAAGTGGCAGCGCCACGTGCGGCTCGAGGGGCGAAGGGCCGCGCCGTTGTTGCCAGAAACAACTAGAGTGATTCATCATTCGAAAATCGATGAAAGAAAGGAATGTGTGAATGACGAATGATGAGTAATTAACAGTGATAAAGGACAAATGATGGGATTAATACGAACTCAAAGGGGTAAAGCGACGTATCGTCTTCTGATTCTCTTAGGTTGGTTCCTACCTAAGGATATAGAGATCTGATATTCCACCATGGAGCACGAGAGTTATCCTGGAGTGTAGAATTTACAGTTCGATCCTTTGGAAGGACAAGGTTCCATCAGGCAAAATAAAAGAAAATGAGAACTAGGTAGTGTGATAAGGTTCTTTCTGACTTCTGATACAATTAGAACATATTCATGCTAAAATATGGGTACTGTAAAAGTCATCTAGAGATGTCAGGAGGAGAGATGGAATCTGACACCAATGTACTCGAAATGACAGAAATGTTAGTTGGAACCTTGATATTCCAAAGAGTCTAGCTCAGGGATTCCCAACCTTTTTCTTTCACACACACCTTTTAAAAGAATTGTTTGTTCCATCAACTCCCTTACGTTATTACCTATAATATACAGCATACATAATCAAAACTCAAAGAATTGAACACAAACGCCTCAAAGATCATGTTTTCATAGGCCAATATTTTAGTAAATATCTTGATTTTCAATAATCGAAGACTTCCGTTTCTGAGTAGTTAAATTTTTCATCTTCGTTGTGCAATGCGTGCAGCATGTTGAATGTTCTTAACAGTGCATAACATTTGGAGGGAGTATTTTCTTCCTCGTTAGAGTATCGTTAAATATCCTAAGCAGTAGCAAGGTTCTCAGATGTCCCTATGCAAAAAGTAGAAATGGGGTCCCTATCTGCAGTAATCGTGAAAGTAATAGTTTTAAATCTAATTGGTATAAGAATATGGACGATGAAATGAAGAAAATAACCAAGGAATGTGCTTTGTTTTATTCTTTGCCAATATCCGTCCGCAGTGGTCTTTAATAAGGACACCTTAGTTCGGGGGACCGGTGCCGTGCACTGATTACACCTACCGATCTACAACCCTTATCCCAAGGATGAATGACGTATGGGAAAGAAGAAAGTGAATTTGTAATTTATTATTGTACGAGTATGTTTTGTTGCCCTGTATCAGAAAACAATTTATTATACAGTTTTTTGTAATCAATGGAATCTTGGCTATACCTATCAATGGCAGTTCCTATTCGGCAATATACCCCCAATAGACTTGATCATCAATGACTCCCTTCAGAATTTCATTGACCCATCAGGGATCGATACCGAATCCGTTGGGAAACCCTGGTCTAGTTGGCATGCTTGCTACACTCGCATTAAAGTGATGGATGCTCAGGGATTTTGTCAGGTACCTGGGTCCAAATTTCTTTAGGGACTGTAGTGATCCTCAGTTTCAAGTATTGCCAACTCTACCTGGAGTTCGCAAAGTTTTAAATTATTAACTTTTATTATTATCTTCAACACAACCATGGAGGGTATCGGCTTGAAAGTAACTGTCAGCAGAATTAGCCCGTAGATCATTTACGATGCAGGTTCACCGGCTCTGTATCGCCCTGAAACGAATAATGAATAAACCGCGATGTGATGCTGACAGTGAGTGAATATGAAGCAACGGTAAAATTGAATAAAATAATAATGGAATTAATTGAAACACAAACATAAATAAAGATTGGTGCAGCCTACATCTAGAGTTTTTCGGAAAATATCCCCTCTCTACTCAGAAACTTTAGTAGTAACTGTAAACCCACCACGGTTAAGAGAGTGTCTGCTGTTCTGCGCGTATGCAACCATATTCGATAAAACGCATTTCTTTCGATATTCTTATAATGATCTTAATAGTCGGAAGGGTTGTATAAATGCAGTAATATCCCTCTAACATTGTAACGAAGTATTGTACCCCAGCTTCTGGATCAATGACCTCAACTATCAGTTTTTTTGTCCAGTTTCCCTGATCCATTGAGCAAATACTGAGATGAGAGGGAAATATAGTTATTCACACTATCGTTCTCTATGTTGTCGTGGCAGACATATATTCTGTCACAAAGGACATGAGGGATAAGAACTCAAACCTACAGATGATTTGCATTCGAAAATAGATTTTGTTACATCGGAGCGAATATTTTGTAAACAATTCTTGCCAAAAAATTCAATTATTGCTGTATTCAGAATTCAACTTTTAAATGGTTTAGGGTAGCGAACCTAGAATTAACAAAACGGGCACAAACAAAACAAAAACTTCTCCCCGTAACACGTTCCACTCAGTTTTAACTGTTTTTGACGTAAAATAAATAAACATGTAGAGGGGTACCTTTGATTTTTTGGAAGTGTTCAATATAATGTACAGGACAGATGTTTTCAATTACATCCACATCCTACAATTACAGATGTTTTCAACAACACGAGTAGTCGGCAGATGGTCCAGAATAATCGTATTTAAAAAAATTAAAGGGATATTAATGGATGAAGTGGTGGTAAAGTACATAGGAAAAGGAATTGACTTCTCAGTTTTCCTGATACATTGGTAACCAGTTTCTAGCTACATTGTATACATAATGCAAACGTGGACGCCTCAAACTTAGTGTTTTCTGCCCAGCACATGTCTTACTGAAACTCTTGGAAACATTTGTCCTGAAGATCGTACTAGTCGCACGACTTTTCTTGACGTCTCCCACCGCGGGTTGCGGGGAGAGGAGACTTCTCCCTACGTCACATCCGACGGGAGTTGCCAACTGTAACATTATTAATACTATTCGCGCCTCTTTCACTCTTAATATAATAGGACATTATAGACGATAAAATAGAACAAATAACGTAATTAATAGCAACCACAAATGAAATTAATTAGATAATGATAATATTGCTTATTAAGGAGATAAGATATTAGTGTACGTACTTAATTTTCATCTTCTGAATAATGTGAATCATCGCTAGAATTTTCTGTAGTATTAATTACAATGTCATTCGCTACAATTTCCATTATCCCGTCTTTTTGCCAGTATTCTTTTTCTAGATGTTTTACATAGTTGCAGTAACCTTCCCAGTCCGAAACAAGTTACAGCTTCAAACCCTCTGAATGTTAATTCACGTAGATGCGTAGCTGACATGTCCCCGGATATATTGTGTTCCGTAAAATACCTTTTAGTGTTTGCCCATACCAGCTCAATTGCATTTAAGTCGCCATTGTAGGGAAAAAGACGAATGACTGAGTGACCAGCACCTGCAGCCATTTCATCTATTACATACTTTTTTCCCGCCCGTCTTCCATGAAGAGCTTCATTTTCACAAGGAAGCGAGACCTCCTATCAACAATGTCTCCACTTTCTAACAATCGAATCGTAGTCGTAATCACCAAAATCCGAATCGAATAAATCACAGGGCACAACAATAACAGCGAAAACGCGAGAACAGAATTCATTCGAAAGCAGAGGTAGGCAGCCCTGACAATCTTGCCGTGCCTTTCCGTGTGAGACGAATATTCTGACCAGATCATACCGAGTCGTGCTGTGTTGAGCACTAGGGAGTTCAGACGTCAAGAAAAGTCGCGCGACTAGTATTGGACACTTCCAAGGAATCAATGGTATCCCACTACATGTTAAAGGAATATCACGTTCCTATAACTATTCCTACAACCTATTTCCTTCACTAAATATTCCTTTAACATGTTTTATTGTAATATGTTTTTAATCGTATCGGACCAACTGTTGTATACAGGTTACCGGAGGATACGCATAACTAGCCCTGCCGTTAAGGATAATCTGTATATTTTGAAGAAAAAAACAAAAAACAACAAAATCGACCCAGAAATAATAAAGTTACGGATTTTTTTTGCATGAGCATATTACAATGGATTCGTCTGAATTAAATAATTTGTTTTAATACATCGCTTTGTAACTTGGTGAACTTTCCCATGTTCATACTCTCACTCTAACGCTCCCCTTTCACTATTCGAGATACAAAAATATCCGTTTACCTTTTACAAACACCTTGTGCTGATCAGCTCGTATATATACTGTAAAACGCTGCTTTTATCGACTTGCTCGCAACTTCGCTGTTTTCATTCTTACGTGCGATGAAGAAACCCGGTTTAGATGGGTCGTCCTTGATTCCAGTGAACCGGATTCGTTGCAGGGTCACGACTTACACATTAAATAACGGCATTAAGTTCCGGGAACAACAGCTGTTCTGAGTAAAATCTGACCGGTATTTATTTCGCTTGTTGCATCCTCGGTTCACGTAATTTACACCATCTAGCAAGAAATTGGTTTCTAATGTAAACAGGAAAACTCAGAAATCAATTTCTTCTCCGTAATATTTTTACTACGATTTCTCCTGAAAGATGAGTCACTGCAAGTAAGCACATCTCTGGAAGGGAGGGGCAAAGTACTAATTCTTGTCATTGACTTCCTTGAATTCGTGAAATAACTGTTTAAAATACCTAGCTAAAATGCCTAGTGAGAACAATGGTTTTAGTTCGGCTTATATGTTAGTTTTCATGGATTTCTTGAAAATTACCGAAGAAATACTACAACAAGGAACAGTGGAATTCACGATCTTCCCCCCGCCCTTATTCCCTTCCCAACTCCATAAGTCGAACATTGTTCATTATATGGAAATCTGGGCCACACAAATGTATGGCTTTGGTGAGTAAAACTGACTTCAAAACTCTCCAAATCATTACGTAATAAAATTCGACTTTTTTGTTAAAATGTTAACAATCAAAATAGCATTTAGGTTCACAAAATGCAAATAATTGCATTAAGATATAAGAATTTATTTACATTAAAAACAGTATATGTACACGTTTGACTTTTCTAATAATATATTTTAAGTTTTTAGTTTGCCGTTCAGACATTGTAGTAATTTTCCAAAACGCTGAAAGTAGAAACTACCTCTTGATGATACATACTATTGGCAGTTTCGTTCTTTGATACGAAAAACAGTGCATTTAAGTGCTTTCAGGCGTGTCGCAAGTAATACATGGAGTCATTCCTTTAGTTAAAGAAAAAGTGAGCATTTCAAATTTGATTTTGTCCATTATGGTCGGTAATGCTGATTCGATATGAAAATTTAAACAGTGTTTTCCTAATATTAACAAAGAGGAATAGAAATACATTAATTGATGGAATAATTGTACGGCACAAAACGTTTTCATAATTTCGAGGGTTTCAAATGAAGGGGAAAATTTTAAAAAATGTTTTAAAAAACAAAATAACAATATCAGGTTTATGTAATTAGGTTTTAAGACAGCTTAGAATTGAACTTCGTAAATGGCTATTTTCAACGCTAGTGATTATCAGCATAAAAACGAGTTCTTTCCTTATCCCTACCACGAAACTCTTCCTCTTGATCCGTAGTAGATGTCACAGACAGGACAATGAATAAGTTCTGAAAATTGGAGAACATTGAAAAAGTAGATGTACTAGAAAGTTCATAGTCTGGACACACGGGACAAATGCTCAGGTAAAATAATAAATTGTAGTCAGGGTTGGGCAAAATATTTTAAATTTAGAATTTAAATATTTTGCAGAAAGTTTGCGAACAAGTATTTAAATACATCTTCAAAAATTAGGTTTTGATTTGATAAATAAATACGTGTTTAAAATACTTCAAATACTCAAAAAACAGTAAACATTCAAATTTTGAATTATATCTTTCTGATTGCAACGATATATTCTAATTGTCAAATTTTAAAACTTTCATGAAAGAAGGTTTTAAATTTGTCAACCTTTTGTTTTTACCTCGACCTTATATTTAAAGCACGAATAATGTGTACATGGTGACGTTTGTTGCGTCACATTTGTATACCGCTTATCACCCCCGAACGCTAAGTAATCGCTATTACATCAACATGGTACCAAATAAGCTTATGATTAGATAGCATCTGCTATTTTGTGACACTTCCTTCATGTTACGAAAGTTGATACGTAGATTTGTCGTGACAAAAAGCACTTTATTTCCACGAATACTCGAGTTGGCATACAAACTGATTGAAATGCAGTTGTTTATTAAACGTTTTTGTAGGTAAATATATATTCGCCCCTACACTCCTAGGTCACGACCTTCTATGATCTTATTTAACTTCAAAATAATAGGTACAAGTTGCAGTACAACTATTTCTCCAGTTCACACACTTCAATTGCCACATATTTGTGTTCGAAATAATCCGTTAATTACTATAGCGGCGACAAATCTAAAGGTAGTTCCTAGTTATCTTTCGTCAGGGTTAGTAACCGATTGAAACATACAAGCCCATAACTTTTACCTGGGCCTTCACTCATGATACACCAGAAATTTTCCTACCACAATGATACCTCCCAAACAATGTATTTTTTCTCGCACTCGAAATAATTTATTGTGTTGCATTTATTTTTCAAGGAACTTATTTAATTTTCTGACATAATAAAACTGTTTAAGGTACGTCAGAGATTTTGTAAATACAAGTACTTTATACAAAATACTATAATAAAGATGGAATGAAAGACTTACGTAAGGCCCCAACTGTACAATAGCATTCGTGCGCAAAAGCTAGAAATTCGCTAGAAATTCATTCCCAATGCGAATTTTCTTAGAAGTATGAGTGCATTCTTTCTGTTGACTGAGGAAATGAAAAATAAACGTGTTATACCCTGATCTCTTTAAAGATACCAGGGGAATCGCATTTTTTTTAACCTTATGACAAACTAATGGGAACGTAGTTTTTCATTAAATACACAATTGCGTACAGGTACTAGCGACAAGTAGATGAATCAGTATTTGTAATTAGGACGTTAATTGAAACACATGACAATAATCAATTATTACCTTTCTGGAAAACGCATTATATTTCCAACGCTAAGCAGCAACGAGCAGAAATTGGTGCTGGTTCTATTTTCCACGAACACTATTTTCGAAAACTGAAAAAATATCATTTCATAAGTACAATATGGAAGATAGAGATCTTTTCTTAAATAAAATCTGTTCTAAAAAACCGATCTTTAAATAAGATCACGTACAATTAAAAACAAAAAACAAACAAAAAAAAGTAGTTTCCCCGTGATTTCTACTTGAAGTTAATGCAATTTATTTAAAAAAATTCAAAACGGCTCCAAATTTTTCTTTCTTTTTTTTCACGGATAGAGCAACATACTCTTAAAAACTGGCGCTGTTATTTGTTTCGTTGAACTATCTGAATTTTCGAAAATTGCGAACATGAGAAATAATGTGAGAAAATATAATATGTAATGTGAGAAAGTACATGCAGCATCAATAGTTGTTTTTTTTAATACCAACTAAACGCTGTTCCAAGAAACGGGACAGTGTTGGGTGACAGAATAAAGGGATTCTATAAGTGTAAATATGATAGACTACATTTAAGGTAATTTTCAAAATCAAAATTTCCATCTAGAAGCACTTTTATTGTCATTCTCCATTCGTCTATTTCATCATTCTGAATTAAAAATTGACACAGTGTATCAGATCGACTGCATTTTTCCACTGATATGCATGTCGCCTCTTTACCAACAACTGGCCATTTCTCCCTGAGTGTTTCTGAAATCATTAGTTGAGCAATATATACTGAATTTACTTAAAAATCGCAATTCATTTAAATCTACACAATACCTACTTTTATTTTCCAAAAGCCACCTTCCAAACTTCGAATTTCAAACCGAACTGATAAAATGGTGGAGTGACGCGTGCAGTCTCCTGTGGAAAGTCGGCGTTGCGGCACGTCCCCCACAAAGCACCGGCCCGTTGCCATGGGGACGGCGTTGCGAGGCCCGGCTCGCCCTCGCCACCGCGAACCAGGAAGCTGCACTACAGTACCGGCAGCGTCTAAGCGACTCTGACAGTTTTCTCGCCACGTGCTGTGATATGTCATGTGACCTGCTCTGAAGCAATCAGCTTGCGAGTATTTGTTTACTTTCTTACAGCCCGGGTTCAGCGTTGCCGCTCATCCGACTCGCACGATGTCGCGGAGGCGATAAGGTTCGGTTTTGGCGAGAGTTATAAACATGATATTCAAGACGTATCATCCCCATCAGTAACTGTTAATGTTTTGAGGTTTAATATTTCTGTCATGTAGGTGGTACCATGAGCGTAGTAATGTGTGGCAACAGCGCACTGAATTGTGGGAGTCGCTTCAACGCTCCTGGTGCTGTAGGAAGAGAGCGCCAACGCAGTCAGAGCTGTGGGGCGGAACCGCGCCCCCTCCCCTCCGCCGCCGCGCCGGTGTGATCCGGCTTTTATGGCGTGGGTGGCAGCCCCGCCCACGCGCCCACCTGCACACCGCCATCTGGGTCGTGTGTACCGTCCCCCACCCCACCGTCCTCCGAACACGTCGTGCCCCCGCTCCGCTTGCATGGTGGATAAAGCCCTCGGTGATAATCAGCTACGTCAAATTTCAAATGCGATTGAACAGTGATATTTCATCATCCGAAAAATAAATGATTGCACTTGTTTTTATACCAAAATATTTGAGTATGAAAGTAATTCAGATGTCTGATAAGAAACTAATTGCAGGAAAGATAAAACAACAAAATAATAATAATAATAATAATAATAATAATAATAATAATAATAATAATAATAATAATAATCCACTTTTTTAAATTTCCTATTGAAAACTGGTCATCCACACTGTCAACGTCCACTCGCAGCATATCTTTTAGTGAATTACACGACAAAAAGTGTTCCATAAACATTGTATGTACTCTTACCGCAGCAACTGCTGGCTCTCGATTGTGTAAAAGCCTTCGATCAAGAAGACTAGTTTCCTGGCCTAGCTCTAGCTATTTCGCAACGACGAGCTTCTAAATGGCATTCATTCGCCACTGTTTATTACGCACGGTAATTCGATCTGTGCAGATTGGGGACGAGTAGGGGGAGAAAGGGTGTAGGCAGAGGTAAAAGGGAGTGGTATTCCTTATGGTCAATACTGCCGAGGAACTGCAACTACTCAGGCGGCAGGGAATTACATATAGATTGAATGTTCGAATCGTCTGCAATACGCTTTCAAAGGGAATTGTTCAAGAACTCAGGCGTAACATGAATGTATGATAAACCATACCAATGGCTTGAACCTAGCCATTTATTATTATTATTATTATTATTATTATTATTATTATTATTATTATTATTATTATTATTATTATTATTACCATCATCGTCATCGTTATATTCTTTCGCGGGTTCACTATAACGAACTGAACAAGAAGTTTCAAGTAGAGACGGGTTGCCGTTGCGTTTTATATTGATGAGAGATGCAGTGAGATACTCAGAAGATGAATGTAAGTACAGAAGGAACTTCATTAACCTAGGTTCTGTTATGCAACGTTTCCCTTCTTGGGAGTTTGCAAAAGGTGTTGTGTGAAGACCTGTCAGCTGTCATGTCTGTCAAACAATTTCGTAATTTTGGAGAATAATGTATAAAATAGCTACGAATACCATGAAAATGCGCAGAGGCCAATTTTGTGTTCGAAGTCAAAAAGATTGTTTCTATTAACAGAGATCAGGGTTTTTGAGGTGGTACTCGGCCCGTCTGCCTCAGTTAAGAGTCCCTACTGTACTAAGTTAACCAGCTGTAGGGGCTTAGTGGCCTTGCTCCACCCCATCACTCAAAGTAGACCGACATCTAATTTTAGAGGGAAAAAAAAATTTGTTTGTTCCATTTGTTCCTCCTTTCGATGTGTCTCCGTTGCACCACAACCTCAATCCAGCTAATCCAACCACCCTTCTCTTGCCGGTATTGGAAAGTCACGTTGACGTCACTGTTCCTGTGGCTGCGTACTCTCCGGTCGTTGACTTCACCCTGCCATCGTAGTACACCGTATACAACTTCCGGGCTTCCGTGAAGCGCTTAAAGATTTCGCCGACTAGCCGTATACACCTGAGGTAATAAAACCATCTGTTGCTTCGGTGGCCTTTCTGTTGACAAGTGCGCTCGATTGGTTAAGCTCGTAACCGTCGTCTGTATTATCCAACTTGTATTCTTCCTGGTAACGAAAAAATCACGATATTGTTTATATTGCTAATTTTTTTTGTATTTCTTAATTTATGTTAAAAGTATTTATTTTATTATTTATTTGCTGCATGGCTTGCAAATCCTGGGAGAGAACACAAGTTTTTTTTGTTTTGACCCAATCCACACACAGAGCTGTAATGTGGCCTATCCAACACGGAATGCGTGTTGATGATGCCATAATGATAACCGATATGTTGAGTAACAAATATTATGATGGAACGAGTGACAGGGAGAGCGGAGGAATCTTGAAAAAGGAAAGATACTGTAATAAATTAATATCAAAATTGGAGTCGAATTTAAACATTTATATTAAATTTGTTGATGAATTAAATTATGATTAATTCTTCATTAATTAAACATTTTCGTCATTTTGATTACTTGGAATCAATCTTTTTTTTACAATGAATCTCTCGAAATACAAATAAGACGCATACTAGCAGCTATTAAATTTTAAAAATTATAATACAGTGTACAAGTTATGTAAAGGATATAGAGAAATTGAATTTATATTTTCTCATTGTTAGATTTTTTTAATTCTGATAAAAAATCAGATGTCAAATATTTTTTAATAAGCTCAAGAATTGTAAAAATTTTATCGATGGATATAAAAAAAATGATGCTTTTTACATTTACATATACGATTAATTGCATATATTGTTTTAGTCTCATCTCAGTGTGTCGATTTGTTTTTGACTAGCCCTATTCCACAAAGGTGTTGTGACGCCGGTACTTAAAAGCGGCTTGAATCCTCGTAAATAGGAATAATAAGAATTATGTGAAAGATATTAATAGAATTTGGAGTTATGAACATTTGTAATAATGATTTTTAGCATTAACAGCATTAAATTTCTTAAGAAACCAAGGGACATAAAAGAAGTTCTACGCCTGCATATCTGTGGTAGCAGTGTTTAGTTGTAGCATAAGTGCCTTTCAGGATGGCGAAAAGGTAAAAAAGAAACAAACACATAGTTATCAAGGTGTCGCTAAATGTATTCCTCGCGAGGCATTTGCGTTTATTACCTTTTACGTTTCTACACCCCTCATAAAGCAACAGTTACTCCATTCATTCTCTTCAAAAGGATTACAAAGCACGCACAGGTCTGTGGTTTGCAAGGCTGCAAACGAAAATTGCAAAATGAGTGAAGTATATACAGATACGCTACAAGAAACTCCTCTCAAAAGTAGACAAAACAAAATGCAGACATAATTTCTTCACAGCTTAATTGCTAAATTACGAACCAAATTGTACGACACACCATTATGGGCCAAAACATTGAGGTAGTTCCGAATCCGCAGAAACTGGAACTCAAATACTGGGATTGTAGATTGTCGAAGTTTTAATGAACTTTGAACAGATACCTCACTCTTAAGCTCACTTATTCAAACAAAAAATATATAGACATTTTTGATCTGTTTTTGAGAAAAGATTGAATATGGGATATGGGATAATCTCCAAAATTAAGAGACATGTTTCGAAATCGCAGTCGATGTTTCGTTCAGCCAGATCTATTGGAGAATATCAATTTCGAAACAAATCCTATGTATGATGAAGGTGCTAGTGTTGTTCATAGACAAATAAATAACACTTCTCAGGACCTCCAAAAGGTCCGTCAACCCCTCAACCTCCGTCAACATCTCAATATCGACATTTTGCACCATTACAATACTTTCTCTATACTAAGAAATATGAGGAAGTAAAATGATTTTACACATTTTTAGTTCGAGAAAGTGAAAGAATGAGAAATGAAGAGACTGCAATAAAATTTAAATGCAATTTTCAAACTATAACAAGAATGATAAATAGATCTACTTGGTTAACAAGCGGAAGAATATGTCTTGGGAGGTAAAAGCTCATTTCCGTGAAATGTACGAATGCACAACAGAGATCAGAATGAAGCTACCATAACTTATTCTCTCTCTCTAAAATACGAGAATATGTTCTTAAAATAAATATGTTAATATCACAAATTCATGGTAGTGGAATTGTAGATGAAAATTTTCGTTCAAAATAATAGCTTTTTTAATTTGTAGATTTTCTTTGTTTTTCATTTTTCACAGCTGAAAATTTGCGACCTTAATTCATAAATTAACATAGTTTCAACTACATTTTCACTCACTAGAGTTCGCCTGAAATTTACATAAGAAAAGAACTATTTGAATTAAAAGAACTATCAATATTGCTTGGCCTTACTTTCTTGAGAGCAGCGTTGCCAGATGATTTTATGTACATCTCAGTACCAACCGTTACAAATGGTTGTACATTCATTGAAATTCCTGGTAACAATGACAATTGATTTAAATTCTGAAATTGTTCGTATTATAACTATTATATTTTTAACGCTCACAGGAAGGTGTAACTTTCCACGTTATCGATTCATTTTATATTGATAAACTAAACGGAAGACTCAGACGTTCTATTCTGTTCTACTATATGCTAAAGCATGTGCTAGATTGAGCTAAAAGATACCATCTTATGTCACCCTTAATGTTTTTAGGGCAGTGTTTTTATCAATAACATAGTTATTTGCAATATTGACGTTAAGTTTAAATTATTGAATAAAAAAATATTATACGAATCTTGAATCATACATTGTCAATGCTATCATTGACTTAAAATCCTGGTATTTACACCTATAAGGATTTCTTCATCCTGGTACATGCTATCTTCATAAAAATCCTGGTAAAAATAATACCGAAAGATGGCTTAGGGCATCAACTATTGTCACTGCATTCCCTTTGACTGCGAGGCTCTAGGTTCGAGTCCCGATGGTGACAGAATTTTCGACACTAGCTTGTCAGCTAGTTCGAATTCAGTCGTCTGGAGGAGAATTCTAGCGGTCGGCTGCTCAGATGGGTAGTTTTCCGTGGTTTCTCCAATCAACACCAGGCGAATGCCGGAGAAATACCCTAACAAACCGCGCACGGATCTTCCCTACCTCTTCCTTGTCCTATCCTCTCCCCTTACACTTACACTAACATTCATTATACTCCCACACATGCCGGGAGACCGGTTGGGAACTTAGAGCTTGTCCCGGCTGGGGCGGTGCCCCGCTCCTGGTTAGGGAAACCCCGTTAGTCGACGGTGGGTTGGCGCTGGATCTCGCCATCCAACAGGGGAAGACCACCGCCAGCTCACGAGAAAAAAATGCACTACACTTACGGGACTAATGCCCCCTAGTAGTTGACGCGACCGGATTCACTAACAATCAATCAACCTGGTGAAAATAACAGGATCCTGATGCGTCTGGCAACACTGCTTGGGAGGCTACTGATTGCTAGATTATCAACTCTTTGTTTGGGGTGCGTTCCTTATTAACTGAAAGGGAACATGTTTTGAGAAACAACAGTCAGCATTTCGAACGGTGAGCAAGACGCAAAGTCTGATAATGAGCCACTCAATGCCGCACTGTCAGTCACATTCTTTCACTGACTGGTTTCCGCCTATGACGAAGATTTAAAATGTATACAGCTGTTTGCAAGCACACAATAGGGTTCGTCGACATCAGCAAAAGCGCACTAGGATGCTTTCCGCAACCTGTTCTCACAACTGGCGTTTGCCTTCGCCGCGTGCGGTTTGAGTCTTAGTCACCATTGGGAGGAGCTGTTATGTCATTCAATACTATGACAGTCGGGAACTGCGCTCATCAACATCGCTCCACGCTGTCTTGCCAGACTGATTTGCATCATCAGCATTTTTTAGAGGTTCATAATGCTTTTCTTACCACATCCCAACAAACAGGAGATAAGAATTGGCGGTCGTTCACGTAATCGATGCGGTCAGAAGAATAGCATGTAACCGCAGAAAACTGGTTGTCGATCTTCAAATATAGGTTAATTATTAAGAAAACAAAATACTCGGTATCTTTCTTGTAACATTCCACTAAATGCATATGCATTCTTACACACTTATTTCTCAATTTTTTTTAGGATCAATTTTACAGGAAGTAAATAGTACCTACTAGTGGCCTGTAGTAACAAAAATGTTGAACAAAATCACACAAAATGGTTTTTCAAAAGTAGCATGCACACTGCTCAAGAACAACAAATACAATACTCTCGTTTAACAGAGCAATAAATTAAATAATTTAACAGTCCACACGAATACTGCGATAATATTGTATACACAGTACTACAGTTCTTTTCGTTCTTGAAATACCGAAAACGTTGCTTTTTCATAACGCAACACATGAATAGCAAATATTTAATTGCGGGTGGCTTCTTCCTTGAACATCCTGCAATATTGTTATCTGTGGCACAAGCAGTGACACACAGAGCACGAGAACAACGGAATAACACAATCAATTATATGCATTTTCAGTCAAAATTGAAACTCTTTCATTGCTTTCGTATTTTTCCCGAGTTCCTGGGCATCTAACGGAACCATAGACTTCACATTCCCCGGAGTCCATCTTTGTCAATCTTTCCCTTCATCTTTCAGTTTCTGCACTGTGATCTTTACATTCGCTAATTTGCAACTGTTTCGGTGACTAATATGCCTGAAAAGGTCCCGTGTAAATTTCTTCGCCAAATCGGAAAAGACTTCGTCAGACACATGCAGTGCTCAAGTCGAACAAAGGTTTATAACTCATTGATAAGCTCAATATTAATAAAAACAACATCCTTTTTAATTTCATTCTACTTCAATTGACCAAATAGGGAGAAATACAACTAAAACAACTAACCAATCTTAGCAGAAACAGGTCAAACTAACGTATAGTTTCGGCAAGGTTTAGAACTGATTGTTGCTAGTATCGTGTTGTTTGCGTCCGTACTAAAAATACCAGGAAAAATATAACTTAAAGATAATCTCCTTCCATTATTGGGAAGAAAAATGTAAAGGGGTAATGAGCGATAATTACCTTACGACGAGGAACACAGGGACACGTGGTATGATAAGGAATTTGCAAAGAGGAATGTTATTCGGCCTTTGGTATACTTGCTGGGAAGTAAAAGGCCATAAATCGACTTCACCGTCACGGAAGGCAACCAAAGGAATGAAGGAATGAGGGGGAAAGGGCTGAAGAAAGCGACTTGGGGGAGCCTTTTCATTGCCAGAAGTACTCTCAGGAGGGGGTTCTCCCCACATGTCTCCAGTGCTGCCACATTTGCGTCGTTGGAAACTTTTAAAATCATCCGTCCTGGGGATAAGAATTTCATTTTGTAGCACGTAATGTGAGATTAAGTAATACAAAACTCATAATCGGGTCCGAAGAAAAATTAGATAAAATAAAATCAAAACTTAATATCGAAGCTGACTAATTGTTTTGGACTAAAATATCTGACTTTGAGATATTTGATCATTTTGCAATCTAAAAGCGTATTTCGAACAGTCTTACATCTATGGTAAGAAAATATCGAATTTTCCAGTAAGTTCATTAGTGAATTTTGCCTCTACAACCCAGAGGAGTTAGGTGGTTATCACAAAAATAAAGAAAACAGTACAGTATTCACTTGAGGTTTAGGTACAATTGTGCTCATGCTATCATGACATACGTTAGAAGAATACATTTATTTGTTAAGTAAATGTCAATAGGATTCTTGAACAATACCTCTCCCGAAAAATCCCTCAATTCACGAAATAAGTGTAGGCAATCTGATGACGCAAGCAGAACAAATTATAGTTTTTGTTCAGTCAGCTCGTGAGCATACACATTGTTTTAATGGAAAACTGCTAGAAAGATATTCTAACGAGTGGGAGGTTCAGTTCATTATTCTTTGTTCCGGGTTGGCAGTGCGTATACTGCTTTCAAGCCCTGGGCTACCGCTGACCTTAGAAATAATCTTTGACTATATAACTATACATAATCTTCGATTATGTAGATAAAAGGCTTCTCTAATAAATGCCGTTCAATATACTCATTGTTAAGAGACAAAATTCTCAGTGTGCCATGACATTTCTTCAAAATATCTTACCAAACAATAGTTAACTTTGACACTATCAAATACTTAATATGTTGCAATTTTAAAACGTAAAACACGCTCATTATTGTCCATTGTGTGTTTGTACACTCACAACCAATCGTGTGTGTCGTGCACAAAAGCGCACATCTAATTTACTCTGTGCGTTTACTGCCCACTGCCTCCGAACTGCTCCGAGCGTGTCAAGAAACCGCTCGGGAAATCGGCAACCTGAGCCCATTGCTGGCCCTTTCTTACCAGCAGGAGGGGGGAGTGAGTCATGAAAGGCACGCGCGATGTGTGGATACCGTTGAGTGCCAGCGGTTTCTTCCGTGTTACCGCCTCTGAAGAGGACTGATGCGCTGACCAGGGATTTAATACACATCTCAACAGAACAAGATTATACAGAATTTTGTAAAATGAATGTCATTGAAAAAGAATGTGACCTATAATTATTTTTAATATAATATATCTTGTTAGATATTATTCTTGTCGTAATTTTCTCGGGCTACCGCCGGTTGTCTCGGTAGCCCTCACTATACGCCCCTGCGGGTTGGATTATTATTACGTGGTGGAAAATCCTCGTAATGCTTGCAAGTCAGCCGTTCTTACCATGAGTCAGAGAGTTATTTCTGTGCAGTCGCACAAAGTAACTAGCAGGTCGCCAAAGCAACCGACTACAAAGCTGAAATGTTGAAGTGTTCCATGTTGGTGAAAGAAATTAAAAAAAAAATGTTTCGTGTACTTGAATGAAAGTGAATATTTGGAAACTTTAGATAACTAAGAAATATATTTTTGTCGTCTCAGTATGTAAATGAAGACCTAAATATTCTCAAAGGACAAGAACAATGGATCTAGCGAAGAGTTCATCTTGTATAAACAAGATTTAATCCCAATTTTCAGGGGGTCTTGTATAGTCTTGTAGATAAATAGTATTATCTTTATCACAAATATAAGGGAGAAAACTGGAAAACTCCAGGCATTAACTTCCGGGCATTTTTTAATATTTCTTTCCTTAAGATTTGTAAAGTATTTCAAAGACCAGTCTATTGGAAAAAAAATGGACCCTTTTACTAATTTGTCAGCTCTCTGATTTCGCCGTGAAAAGACAAAATTAATAATATTTATTTAAGAAATATATATTGAGCCAAATATAAAGTTGCACAATTGTTATTAAGGAATAATTTCTCGTTTTATAATACTAATACAAAATTTCTCAATTCAAATTCACATTGTGTATCGGAGACGTTTGTATTCGGTTCCCACAGTGTTCCCTATAAAAATAAAAGATGATTGCTTACTTAAAAGCTACTTTCCCAAAATTAATATTTGAGAATATAATGCCTCCACGATAACAAAGAAAACAGATAATTCACGATGCATACACAATATTATGCGCACCGTATACATTATTATCCGAGATATTCACACTCTGAGTATTGGATTCTCAGATGATTCTATAACATAATACACTTCTTTACTGATATCCACATCAGTTACATAGCATTTCCTTGGATCTGTTTCCAACATCTGCTTGTTTCTCCTTTCGAGTAAATTTTGTAGCTGAACTTACTAAGAAAAAACAGAATATTTGGTCACTATTGGTCATTATTCGCTGGGACATAAGCTTTAGAAATTCTGCATTTGATATTCCTGGAGACAAAAGTGAAATATGAAGTTAAACGTACTCGTAGAAATGCATTTATTTCCTGGTGCAAGAGGCCGCGAAATGATGAAAATAACGATTTTATTCAGTTACGGACGCTTCATTTATTTTTAACAAGATTGTTCTGTCTTTCTTTACCGCCTGACAATGTTATTTTTGCGAGTACATTAGTGTTGAAAATGCTTTCAACCTATCTTAACAAATTCTGTTTTGAAAGTAAGAAAAGTACATGAAGAGAGGGCGCATTGCGTTTCACTTTACAGGTATTCAGAGTTTGTTGAAGAAATGTATCTAAGGCGGCTCCACACGTTCCTAATTCGTGTTGGCGAGCAAGCGCTCGGCGAATCCCAAGTATACTTGGGTTTTACGGACGAGGCATCTGAGGGTAGTATCTCCAAGACGGAATATGGCACGGCTTTTCGCGTCTTTCTCGGTCGTGCCACTAAAGTCGTCTAATCTGCAGTACTGATACAGTCGCGATCATGCAACATCCGGCGACAAGGCCGAGAAAGTCGCAAAAAGTCGTGCCATATTCCATCTGGCAGATTCTACTCTCAGATGCCACGTTAGAAAAATCCCAGTATAGTGTGGACACTCGTCCACACTGCTTGCTACTTGCCGAATGACAAACATTCGGTGCTCGCCATTCCCACAGTTTGTCGGTCTTTTGGTCACATCAAAGGAAGCGAGCATTCGCCGAATACATCAAGGTGGCTTCACAAATTCTTATTCGGCAACAGTTCGCCGAATCCCGAGTAGAGAGGATGAGTTGCTTGCTATTTGTCGAGTTACAAACATTCGGTGCTCGCCCTACCCACCGCGTTTCGATCTTTTGGACACATCAAAGGAAGCGAACATTTGCCGAACACATCAGCTGTTCGGGCTTGGACGTGTAGTAGCTCGCTATTCGGCGAATGCCGAATGTGTGGAGTAGCCTTCAGCTGTTCGGGATTGAGCGAACAGCAGCTCACTGCTCGACGAATCACGAATATGTAGAGCCACCTTTGCAGCAACGCAAGTAATTCACAACACATTGTCCACTGTTGTGTTTCCTGACACAATGATCGTGGTGAACGGGAAAATGGGACCTCAGGACCTTAAAAATAATTTTTGCGGTCGAAGGTTCCAGTTGTTCTTCACCCTGTAATGAACGAAACGAGATGTTTTGAGATCTGTATAATTTTTAAGTGTCCAGTCCGTTTGGGCATCACAACTTCGTGATTTAGACACATGGAATATCGAAATCGATTTAAAATAAAACTATTTGACAAAGGGGGAGTGGCTGGGTTTCCACATTGCGAGAGTTCTCGCAAGGGTACGCTACTATTTTTCGTGTAAGAAGAGTAAACGCACACCCAAACATGCCAATGATGCAATGATTTCCGCGGAAATTTTTGAAGCTGTGTAAAAACGGGCAAAGGGAAAAAGAACCCATGAACGCACACCTGCTACAATACAGCTTTTAAAAACATCCTTATTTGTGTGTTACCTAACTCCCCCATACCGTTCTTGTAAATGAACGTAATTTTGAGTAGACGCGTTTTAAAAATTATTACACTGAAAGAGGTGGCTCAGGGCATCAACTGATGTCACTGCAGTGCCTCTGATCCAGAGGTCCTAGATTCGCAGGTGGCAGGATTTTCGACACCAACTAGATAGTTAGGCCGAGTTCAGTCGCTGTTTGGAGGAGAATTCTAGCTGCCAGCTGCTCTGATCGGTAGTTTTCTGTGGTTGCTCCGATCAATACCACGCGAATGCCGGAGCAGAACCCTACCAAACGGACTACGCGCGATCTTTCCTTCCTCTTCCTTGACCTATCCTCATCCATTACTTGACCGCACACTAACCTGCACTACTATACCACACACGCCAGGAGACCGGTCGGGAGCTTAGAACTTCTCCAGGCTGGGACGGTGCCCCGCTGGTGGGAGATACCTGGTTGTGGGAAAACTCTGCTAACGGACGCGATGGCAGGACGGCGATCTCATCATCCAGCGGGGGGGGGGGGGATAATCCCCCATCTCCCGGGTTGGGGGGCAAAGATGCCCTACACTTACGGGTCTAATGACCTTAGCAGTCGAAGCACCCGGAATCACTTAATCAATCAATTGAGTAGACGCGTTTTTAGAGTTACTGTTATTATTATTATTATTATTATTATTATTATTATTATTATTATTATTATTATTATTATTATCATTATCACTATCATCATCATTTGAAATCGTGTCCAAGAATAAGCGAGAAACTTTAATTGGAACTTGAGTCACACCTGTATCTCCGGCACATCCCCGTGTCCCAACCGGTGGCAGCTGAGGGGGGGGGGAGAGCACATATTTGCAAGGGAGTGGCGGAGCGGCGACGAGCGCCGGTGTTGACAGGTCGCCGTGGAGCGGGGCGGCAACCCTGGCACGCGCGCGGTGGTTGAGCGAGGGCCGCGTGCCGGCTAACGTCAGGCAATCATCCCCGGCTGCCCCGCGCCCGTGCGGCCCGCGCCCTTCGCCTGCGGGAGCCGCCGAGGGAGTGGGCAATCGATAGCGCGGCGAGCGGGGCGCGCGCCCGGCGCAGTGAGTCACGGCGCCTGGCGTGCAGGCGGCGGGGGCGGAGCACAGTGGGACGACACGCGACCCACACGGCAATAAAAAACGCTTTGGGGAGCGTAGGCTTCCGCGGACGGAGGCAGTAGCTATCGGGAGACGCCGCGTTCTAGGCTCAGATGCCAACGTATCGGCCACCAAATCCACATTTTTCGCCCTGAAGAAGGTCGCAGTTTAGCGGCTGAAACGTTGGCCGAGTTCGTGGTGTCTCCCGGACAGCCAAGTGGCAAAAAACGCGCTTACCACTTCTGTCATGTTGTTTATGGTTCTAACATACACTTCGAGTCTTACCAGGGTCCATCGGAATGCTGTTTGTGGCAAAAATGAGACCCTTTCAGCGGCCGGGAGCATTCGATGCGACTACCGGCTGAATTTAGCTCAAGAGATTGCCGGTGACAGGGCGACTCTATCCGGAAGGCTTTAGGGTTCGAATCTCGAGGGTGGTGAATTGTCGATTCTAGCTACACAGCTAGGTAGGTGGGCTGCTGTCTGGAGAAGAATCCTAGCTGTCGGCTGTTCTGATCGGTAGTTTTCGTGGTTTCTACGATCAATGCCGGAGCAGTTCACTGACAAATGGGACACTAACCGCGCGCGATTATTCTTCCTCTTCCTTGTCCTCTCCTCTCCCCTGATACTTCACTGACACTTACATGCACGTCCACACGTGTCGGGAGACCTATCGGGGCTTAGAGCTTGTCCGGGCTTAGGCGGTACCCCGTCGAAGGAGATACCTGGAAAAGGAAATACCCCGTGACTCGACATGTAGGTTCGCGACCGATCTCGTCATCTACACGGACGCACCACCACTTCCCAGGTTAAAAATTCATTACACTAACGGTACCAGCAGTTGACATAACCGTAATAGCACACCAGTTAACCATAGCAGCACAGCAGTTGACAGTTAACCACAGACGTTGACGTGGCCGGAAACCATCACGATACGGTAGAGAAAGGTTCCTTCTAAAATAGCTTGAACAGAATCCTGTTGAAATTTGATTGGTTTACGACACAAAAGCTCTACAACTACACGAGAAATACTCTGCATCGCTCAAAATATGAGAGGGAGAGAGAGAGAAGAATTTTAAAAAAAATAGAGTACTGGAAGAGGAAAGGTTGGTAATGGAGATGTCGGCCAACATATGTCAGTACTTAGAACCACTGTGCGGCGCCATCAGCTGAGCGCTCGGCTGCCTGCAGGCCGGGCTGCCAGGGATCCCCGCGCCCGCCGTTGCCACAATAGCAGGCAGGCCCCGGCGCCGCGCTGCGCCGCGCCGCCCCCTCCCCGCCCCCCGCGATGCCGCTCCCGCTCGGAGCAAGGGAAGCCACGTTTGAATAAATTACGTTTTGCAAGCGCCCACCCGCGCTGCCCAGGAAGTTAGAGCTGTGTACGACGTGCATCCGAGTCCAACCTTAGGTTTGTGCTTTTGTCTGCCGTACGTCGCAAGGAGCTTAGCCGCCTGGTCTAAAGGCGGTTCCACACATTCGGCATTTCCCGAGCAGCGACCGACTGACCGCTTAGTTCCGAGGAGCTGATGTGCTCGCCGGATGTTCGCTTCCTCTTGACGTGTCCAAAAGACCGACACACGGTGGGTAGAGCGAGCACCGAATGTTAGTCGCTCGGCAAATAGCAAGCACATCCACACTACTTGGAGTTCGGCGAGCAGTCGCGCGCTACTCGGCGAATACTGAATGTGTGGAGCTGCCTTAAAGTGAGTACCGAATGTTCGTCGCTAGGCAAATAGCAAGCAACCCATCCACACTACTCGGGATTCGGCGAGCAGTCGCTCACTACTCGCCGAATAACGAATGTGTAGAGGCACCTTAATAACCGTGGAAAACATTTCGATGTTAGTTAGGGCTCAACTAGGACTATCTCTTGAATGGAATACTAACAATAAAGTGACAGTGAAAATGATAAATGACGACGATCACGAATGAATGACGAACTGGACAGAATGATACGCGGAATTATTGACATGTGCATTCAGGGCCACTGCATTGAGATTTTTACATGTGGAGGCTTGTTTTACGATCATATTATCGCTTCTCGCATAAAATGGCTGTAACAATACTTTACAATCGGCCCCTTAATGCCATATTCATCACGGCCTTACGTTCTTGGCTTGAGGCGCTTAAGTCAAAAACATGGTTCTGGGTATGATAAAAATATTTCTCTTATATTTAAGTTATTTTACCCCTAGGATGGTGTTATCAGGCGCAATCCGCCAACCCCCCGCCTCTCCTTAACTACGACACTGTTCGTTGTCTGCCAAGTACTGTCAGTTCTGGTACTTGTAGATTCGTCAGTCTAACTCTCTTACAGCAGATTTAACAGGATTTCCGGACTGATTGTGAGAATCTAAAATATGAGGGTGGCAAGACCATCAATTTCTCCAAACCTGCAGTTGCAAAACTTTCTTATTCCCTTTGGGAATCTCTGTGGAACATTAAAATTATCTTAATCCCTTACACAACATACATCCTCACCCCTTACACACACACACTTACACTAACATGCACTACACTACCACACATGCCTGGAGACCGGTCGGGAGCTTAGAGCTTGTCCCGGCTGCGGCGGTACCCCGCTGGTGGGATATTCCTGGTTGGAGAAAACCCCGCTAGTCGACGGTGCCGGATCTCGCCATCCAGTGGGGGAAGATCACCGCCACCTCCCGATAAAAAACATGCACTACACTTTCAGGACTAATGACTACAGTAGTTGACGCGCCCGAAATCACTAATCAATCAATCAATCTATCTAAGGTAAATTTTGGTAATATATCATAGACTACGGAACTGTTCCGACAAAATTCCAAACTTTTCGATAATTTATCTTTCAGCCTTGCATATTTACACTTCACCCTCATTTATATTCCCACAACACAAGGCACCACAGTGCTGTCATTGAGGCTCACCCAAGTCCACAAATTCCTTGAAGCTACATTTGGAGAGTGACAAAAGGGTAACATTAATAAATGTCATCTAAAGAGAGACAATATATTACACGTCATAAAAAGGAACAAGTTTAGACATTAATAAAAAACAATATTGCCTGCCAGCGGTATTCTCTTTCATCCCTTTTTGGGCGCCATCATCCAACACCAATATTCTCAAAATCCAAACCTTCCAAAATAAATACCTAAGAATAATCACAAAAGCATCCTGGTTTATTCCAAACTATCGAGACCTTTGTATCATCCCCATCACTGTACATTTCTTCCTTCTATCCGCAAAATTCCAAAGCAAAACTTCTCGAATATCATCAGCGACCCAAATCAAACTTGGGAAATGGAACCCTCATCGGAAACTTTGAGAAGGAAATTTCCCAATGAATTGTTTGACCCTCCTTAACCAGTCTGGACACGATTAGCCTTTTCTTAAAATGTAATATGCTCTTGAAATAAAATAACCACAGTATTAATCATCATGTATACTTGCTCTATGTAAATCAACCAATGCATCAGTCGTACACGGCTGCTGAGGGCCACAGGCCAAACAAGAATATTAAAAAAAAAAGAATCTTATGCCATCCATTATTGTACATTGTCACATTGTATAGTGATCATTTTCCACTTAAACTTGATACTTTCTAACATATTTGACATTACGTACGCAAGCGTAAATATTGTAAGTTCACAAATAAAATTAGTAAACAAGAGTTGTAGATTTAGTTTAATTTAGTTTATTTAACGTAAAAAAAATAAAAATCGTGTGTGTTGTACATGGGGGCCTTGCCCCCCCCCCATCAAAAGGCCTACAATTTTCGTTTCTCCTTCCTTTCTTTGGCTAAATTGATTTAAATCTGTATTTATGTTAGAATTATGTAATTATTTGAAAATAATATTGTATGGTGTCATAAATACACTACTGAAATATACAATATAACAAATATGTTTATTATTTAACAATAATCCATGATGGTCCCCTCCAAAATAATCGGTTGGATCCGCCCCTGAGCACTCTGTACAAGTTTGGCACTGCCCGGCCGTGTCTGCGTGTTCCGCGGGTAGCGTTTAATCCTAGGATCTAGGGACGCAGCGCTGGCAAATAGCATTTAGATGCAAGGCCACAGTGCCCTGACCTGGGTGCATTTCGGGAACGTCTCCGGCGACCCAAATCACCCTCTCCCCACCTCGTCCGTTCGCTACTGCCTTCGCTTCCGGGGCCTTGCAATGTCGGCCGTTCTACAACTTCCGTCCTGACGGGCGGCGTGGTGCCTTTACCTCCCCCCCCCCCGGAGCTCCATTGTTTTCGCCGTCGCGACTGCTGACGCCAGCGCAGCGCCGGCTGATCCGAAGGTTGCGCCGCGCCGCGCCGCGTGGGGCCGTTGCGCGTTGTGGCGGCGGGCGGGCAGGCGGTCGTCGGCGCTATTCTGGGCGGCACGCCGGCCTACCAACACAAAACACGGCTCGCTTCGCCTTGCCACGCCACGCTGTCCGAAGTCAAGGGTGGTGATGGCGGGGGACGGAGAGTTGTTCGGCGTCAACAACGCAGCATGCCCGCGCCCTCACGACGCACGTTCGCGCGTGCAGGACAATGGAGCAGGGCGGGTTTACATTCGATGTAGGGGCAACGCTTTGGGAAAAGTCGAAAGGCGAATGTAATAGTGTCGTTATTTTTTAAAAGTAAAACGAAGTATGTACACATCCAAATATCGTCCAAAAATGAGAGAAACAGAGAGAGAGAGAAACAGAGAGAGAGAGAAACAGAGAGAGAGAGAAACAGAGAGAGAGAGAGAGAACAGAGAGAGAGAGAGAGAGAGAGAGAGAGAGAGAGAGAGAGAGAGAAGAGAGAGAGAGAGAGAGAGAGAGAGACGGAGAGAGAGAGAGACGAGAGAGAGAGAGACGGAGAGAGAGAGAGAGAGAGAGAGAGAGAGAGACGGAGAGAGAGAGAGAGACGGAGAGAGAGAGAGAGACGGAGAGAGAGAGGAGAGAGACGGAGAGAGAGAGAGACGGAGAGAGAGAGAGAGACGGAGAGAGAGAGAGAGAGAAGGAGAGAGAGAGAGACGGAGAGAGAGACGGAGAGAGAGAGAGACGGAGAGAGAGAGACGGAGAGAGAGAGAGACGGAGAGAGAGAGACGGAGAGAGAGAGAGAGAGAGAGAGAGAGAGAGACGGAGAGAGAGAGACGAGAGAGAGAGAGAGAGAGACGGAGAGAGAGAGAGAGAGAGAGAGACGGAGAGAGAGAGAGAGACGGAGAGAGAGAGAGAGAGACGGAGAGAGAGAGAGAGACGAGAGACGGAGAGAGAGAGAGAGAGACGGAGAGAGAGAGAGAGAGAGACGGAGAGAGAGAGAGAGAGAGAAACGGAGAGAGAGAGAGAGAAACGGAGAGAGAGAGAGAGAAACGGAGAGAGAGAGAGAGAGAGAGAGAAACGGAGAGAGAGAGAGAGCGACGCTAGGTGTCGTAGGAATAAATATATGGTATTTTCTGTGGAAGTGTCACTCATAGGGCCAGATAGTGCTTCATCACTTGCTGCCTGGCTGATGTGAGCTATGTCAAACTACGTCATTTCCTTGCTGTTGCCTAGCACGTCTAGTTTCTACTATTTCTGGTGCTGCACTGAGACCCCAACCACTCTTTAGGGCAGTGATTAAACAATATGCCAGATTCACTCTGAAAAGAAATTAATCCAAAACGTTGAATTTTGAGATTTTTAATACATCAAGCGAAACGAAGGTGCCAAATTCGAGGAAGGTAAGGAGAAACCCAAGGTGGAACGATTTTATGAAAGGAGGAAAACTTCTTCGCGAAAATTGGAGTGCAAATATAAAATCAGCCATTTCATTCATTACTTGAAAGGTCTGTTTTGCAAGTAAAATAAGTCCTGAATCGCGTAATGCCACGCCATTCGAAGCCAACGAATACAGTTGAAGCTTGACACCGAACGAAACAACCAAGGTGGAAAGAAGTACTCTTAAGTGAATAGGGATAATTTTCTCCGAAGTCTCATTGAAGTGGAGGTGATTAAGTCGGCGACATCAAATTCTTTTCAGAAGCCGGTTGATTCTCGAAGAAGTGAACCACGTATCTCGCCGCACCTCCCGCACCGTCCGGAGCCAAGCCAAGTCTCAGCGGGGCAGAGGAGGTGGAGGGGCGGCGTCGGACGTCAACAGGCTACCATGCCCACGCCCAGCAGACGATCGCGTGAGCCGAACAAAGAGGAGGTGGTGGATCCAAGGAATTACGATTCAGTGTACGGGAGTTTCGGAAAAGGTTAATTTGAAAGTGAATAATGTTTAAACACATCGAAAACCCATGCAGCCATCCATTTTTATTGAAAATTAAATATTAAAGAAATTTGACTGTGTTTAAATTAAACATTAATTATTATTCAATTTCGATTAGAATATTTTTAAAATTACCGAACACTTCTTCTTTTGAGGACCGGCTGTAACTAATTATCGTTCTATGCCTATGCGTGGATGCCCCCAGAAAAAATGGCAAAGGGTGGGGACGCCAATGACCCAAAATCCCGAAGACCGAAGATCCAAGAATAAGAGAAAACAACAGCCAACGTTTGTCTTGGAATACTTAAGATCCTGAAAACGGCATTCCGGTCTTCATTAATCATTATAGTCCATTGTCCCTGCAAAATATGTCGACTTCGTATTTTTTCTTTACAGACGTAGTGGCATTTAACATTTAATTTTTAAATTGATCGTGTTTTTGTATCATTATTATGCATTGTAGTCCCTTGACACATTTGAAGCAGTGACACAACCGGGATTATTCTGTGGGTGTGTGCATGGGGGGAAGGGGGTACTGAAGGTGTTGGATCCGGTGAACTTGATGTTTTCTTAAAAAGATTTTTTCATTCATTTTGAATTAAAAATGTATTTTAATTTGTTGATTTGTAGTTGTTTGTAACGCATTTCAATGAAATATGAATGAAATTCGTTTCTGTAGAACATTAATAGAAATGACATTTGTGAATATGTATTTTCGGCTGAGGGGGGGGGGGGAACTTAAGCCTCATTACCGTTCCTCCTTGGGTGCGCCGCTGATCTGAAGGGGCAATATATTCTTAGGTGTTCGTTGAGACTGACATATACGGAAACTAACAATAACATTGCCGACCTGACTAAGAAAGTGTGTGCTAAAAGGTATCTTCGTAGTAAAAGAGGAAAGTGCTATATCAAGAGTTCCCATATATCATTTGAGCGGTGAAAATTGTGGTTTCGGCGTTTATAATCTAGTGAAGTGACAATTTGGGAGATGAACGTAAGAACATTAAAGATAAATTCGAAATACAAGTAGTTCTCGTTTATCATAATGAAACATAAATAAAGCAAAGTGCCTGAGTACATCATGCAACATCTACCGTCTTATACATGCAAAACCCTAACGTTCCCTACGAGAAGTAAAGCTAAATATGATGTATTGATCCACCTGCCCTAATCCATTAAATTGTAATTTAATGGGGCTCGAGTAATCAGGAGCGGAAGATGATAATCTTTCTCCACGGATTCCTAACAGTCTGAACTGCAGGCGAAAGAGGTAATCGAAGGGGTAGAAGGAGCACAATGAACTCAGCGAGAGAAACGAGAAAGCTCAATGCAGATCGGACCAGGGCAAGAGCTGATTATGTTGCTAACGAGAGTGCGCGTGCCAAAGAACGCGACGTGGCGCGATCAATCGCGTGGACACAAAAGTCTTCCCACTACTGTACGAATGGCCGTGCGGAAGTGACAAGAAAGATGGAGACAAGGGAGATGAAGGGGGAAGAAAAGTGGAGAAAGAGAGGGAGCGAAACTCCGATGAGACAAATCGCTTCACGAGAGACTCTGGGAGCACGACGAGGGGAGTTCGGAAGAAGGAATTCTCGAATCTAGGCCAATCGATTTTTTCTTGTTTACTGTACTACGACTAGCTGTCTGCGATGTAGTCACGCCGATTCTTTTTCTAATGACGACCTTGACACACATTTGAAACCGCTAGTAAAGTTTTTAGAGGAAATTTATGAGAATGCTTTTTCATGAAATCATTACGAAAGTATATCGTTGAGAAGAATAACGCAGTTTATTTAAATACGAAATACAATAAAACTCAAAATATTTCAGCAATTCCATTTCAAATTAATTGTCAAAGATATATTGAAGCATTTTTGTAATTGAACATGTAACTGTATTTTCTCAATGTAAAGAAATATGTTTTATAAACAGTTGTACAATTGTTAAAGCAAGCAGTTCTTACTAAACTTGTGATTATGTTGCATTTACAAAATTCCTCTTCACCTTATTCCATTGTTAAAAACTACTTTTGGAGATTCATCAATAATTTGCTTTTTCAATATGATGAACAGAGAATTTCACATTATTAACACAAATCATTCAAACAATCAATCAAGATTGTACTGAATAAATTTGAGCCTTATTTGGACTTATTCCAATTTTGTTGAAAAGCGAGTGGCAATTGTCGGATTTGTTGAGAAGTTGATCCGAGCACACTGTAAGGTAAGCTGGGGCGAAAATATTATGAAATTATGTCCATATCCATAACACTGCTGTTTTATAACTTGAGTCGAAGCAAACATTTTATTGAGTTGTTCTTATCGCACCTGCCTGATCTACCATAACATCCATTATAGCGTATCAAATTTGAATAGATATATTTTGATTGCTCTCTCACGTACATTCAAATGAAGAAAGACTTATCGCTTACCGAATAATCAAGCGAGTCTAATGTCACTTTGTTTACGTAGTTGCGTCCAATTCAGCATTTTTTCGTGAAATCGTAATCCAATCTTGTCGCAAATTTGCGATACATCAGAGTCGCACTTTCGACCCGGTGTTTGTATTTGTTTAATGCGAATCGTGAATGACAGCCATTATTAAACGAGAGGGCAGTTATGATCAGACAGTTTGTGTGAAATTCATTCAGGGATTTAACTTTTTTTGTTATTTAAGGTCGCATCAACATCTAGGTCATTACCAACCACGATACGATATGGTGATGATGAGTGAAAGGACGAACACAAATACAACCATGCCCGAGACAGGACTCGAACCCGCGACCCTTCGGTCCGAGATTGCTACGACTCTACTGCCTTAGCGATCTCGGCCACCAAATCGGCGATTTTACACTTTTGTTGGTTTATTTCGAGCTGATATCGCGACATAAGTTAACACTTTCAAATGACGATGCATTCTTGATTTTTTCTTTTACTTCTGAGACCTAGACTTTCTATTATTCTTTCTCTGGCGCTTCAATACTATATTGTGGGGTTGGCCAGTCACTGGGGTGTTAGGAGTTACGATCTTTAGGGAAGAGTCGGGCAAGAACTGTACCTACGTTTCTTCAAATGCTATACACATTAATTTTAAGTAGTATTTACAATAGATGAAAAAGCTGCATTGAAAAAATTATATTTTTTTTTCAAAATGAGTATTCGCTCACTGTTATTGAGGCACTACGAAACATTTAAATTACACTTTTACGAGCATGAAGGTTTTCGATTGTCAATGGCTGATAACTCCTTGAAATGTTGCAGGTGACTAGTCCTGGATCTGGATTACAATTTGAGTTAAATGTACATGGTTAGATCAGTTCGATGCAAGATTCCTGGAGATTAGAAGCGAAACTCTGACGAAAAACCTAGCTCATTACCATGCCGCGACCAAAGAATTACGTAATTTTGAGTTTATTCTCACAACATCGTAACGAATGCTTGATGAGCTGCGTGCGGCTTGGGAACCGCCCTTTGGCCACTGTGACACTTTGGCCACTGTGACACTTTGGCCACTGACACTTTGGCGCTTTGGTCACTGAGGCGCTTTGGTCACTGTGAGGCTTTGGCCACTGTGGGGATTTGGACACTGTGTTTTGGCATGGCAATCACGTACGCGTAGAAATGACAGAGAATTTTCTACATCAGGACGATTGGCCATCTGAGGAAGAGGATCAACCCATCGTTCAGCCCAAAAACTGGGAATGAAGAATCGATGGGGAAGGGAAGGCCTCACTGCAACCCATAGGGCTCTGCGTCCGCCTGGATCTGGTTAGAGGAAATCCCGGAAACGACGGACTTGAGGAGGTAGCTCATACAATTCTCATTATTGTACTGTCAGGTCCTGTTCCTACTAATTAGCTGGCAAATAAAAACCAATCATATTCGGGATTTGAACCTAGGATATTTCGGTCAAAGTTTCACGTTCAAATTTGCAACAGCAGATGTAAACGCACTTGGTTACCTGCTAATTTCGATCACTTATTTTTAGAAACTTTAGGTCCGTGTTACCTCAAATTAATCTTTCGAGATCTGAAGAGACTTGTGATAAGGCATAACACTATATTCTACATTAAAACATATTTCTTAGCCTGTTTCTATACTCGATATCTAATAGTAGCCTTTATCTGTGGGTAAAGAAACACTTTGTACCAATATAAAGTTTATAATCAACCGGATTATTATTGAAGTAAAGTCCATAATTATTTGAAACTCGAAAGAAACATATATGTAGTTAAACTTCTTACATATTAGCAAATTACTTTAGATATTATCACAAGGTATGCAAGCATCTTACCGACTTTTGAGATTTCGTAATTAGGAAACCACATCTCGTCGAACTTTGACAGTCTCACCTCATCATGGTGACCCTTCCTTCGAAATAAAAAAAACAAACAACATTGCAGAAGTCGTTTCGTCTATCGAGCAACTAGTACTTCGAGCCATTGATAAAAGAAACAACCCTGCAACACATATCTCCCGCGCATTCATCTAGTCTACTTGACGTTCCAAAGGGACCGACGTTGACATTCTCCGAATCGTCGCTGGGTCGTGCATTGTTCGCGTTGAACCTCCGGGGTGAGTGTTCGCCCCGCTGACTCGAAGCGATGTTTTCTGCACGAGACATCCACGACACATGGTCTTCGCACGATCAGTCCTCTGTTCTGTTGCGCGCGGGGACCATTAACAATCCCAATGAGGTTTCGAGGGTGCGTTGTCTGCACGAGCGGCGCCAGACAGCAAATCCCATGCTGGCTGCGCGAAACTGCCTTGGCAACGATGCCCGAAGTATTTTTACTTTTCCGCGTATATGCGGCATACGAGCAGCAAAACAGTTACGTAAACAGATTCCGTGCAGAGATTTTGAGCTATATACATGTTTTTTCAAACTTCTGGAAATAGTTTTCTCTTCTGTCTCTGAATTTCTTTGGCTGTCTCATGATATTTCGTGTCTCTCAAGTCAGTAAAACCTTCGGTTCGATGGTTATTTTCTTGGCCGTAAGTCATCTTTCATTTGAGTTCATTGGTAGTTGGTGAGCAAGTTTTGCGATTTTCTTGCTTCTTTCCGGTGAACGGTTGAGCATATAAGCAGGCCATCAAATCCGAAAAAACGAGTTTCTTCGTTTTAGATTAGAAACGTCTACCGTACTGAATTGCCTACTGACTAGATTGCATTTAATATTATTTTGTATTTTTTCCATTTTGTATAATCAATACTGGTTTTCCGCTTTTTTGATTCTTCTCGTTTGTTATCACTGCAAGAATTCCGAATTATTATGAGAAAACAGTTTTAACTTGACTTGAATACAAAATATAAAGATAATATTTTAAACGGACAGATATTAGATTCCGTTATTTCGACCAAAATTCTCGATACTGAGACACAAACTAAAATGCGACTCTTCATTTATTTGGCCATGCAGGCTTGTCATGTACGGAACTTTGCAGGGCATGCTTTAAAATCCTCTTATTGAAAACTATATTTCTGAAGTGGAAGAATAAATATCGTTGAAGTACAAAATTCTATAATTTCGTTTCGGCCCTGTCTTTCTTCCAATGTATCTCGTTGCTTCGTGGTCGCCACTACATCAATACGAACGTGGCATAAGATGAAGGGATTGACAAAGATGTGTCATATAACACGTGCTTTACAAATATTAACGTTTATATGATATGAAAAATTAGTCATTTGAATCCAAGTCAGTGCGTGAAATTGTTCAATTGAGAGTGAAAGAAATGTAAGCAGACACGCAGTTTTAACATCTTTATGTTCATTCATGTTATTTACAAGATAATGGAATAGTTTAAAACGCTTTTTGATTGACCTAAGAGCATACACAATATATTAAGAAAAATTGTTTCTTTTTCTGAGTACCGTATTTCTTTTTAATTCTTATACTGCACTTCATTATTTTATCAGTCAGAATCCTTTTCAACGCATTTACATCTCGGATCATTTTTTTCTCGGAAAGTTTTCAAATGAATCTGTCTTGTATAATCGCAAAAGAAACTGTGATCTTTATTTTCACATGAACCTGAAGTTGAAGTTTTGAGAAAACAAATATTCCAATTTCGAGCATGGAAATGAAAACAAAACATCAAGAAAACTTAATTATATTTTGCTAAAAAGTTCCTTCCAGAAACGTCGGTTTCTTGCAACTTCTCTTCTCGTATTCATTTGAATGCCGAGCAGGTGCTTCAATGTTCATTGATGCGACTCGTCCAAGGACAAACTAAAGAAGCGAGAAGTAGTAGACAATGACTGATTGCAAGCAACTTTTCCTCAAGGCTTCTACTTCTCAGAGCACACTAGAGAGGAGTCGCCACCAACCGTTTCTTAGCAACAGCCCTTAGGGCACGTGTTGTATTCCGAGTATGACTACCGCCTTTCGTGGACCGTTCTGGTGGAAGAGCCTGTGGCAGATTCTGAGACATGCTTCAATTTCTACGAAGCCTTAGCCAGTAATTTCAAATGATTTTTTTTCCTTTTCCTTTTTGTTTTCTTGTTGCTAACTGTAATTTGAGATTGACTGGCTTGACTGGCGATAGTTTGCCAGGCACAAAAAAACACTCTTTTAACTCGATAATTGGAAGAGAACGTACCGCTCATCATGGAGAAGCCGGCGAGAAGTACAAAGTTTTCCTTTTATGGTAGAATCTCGTAAAACCGGTTCTTTGTCTGGCGATGCAGACGTTGGACTTCCTGAGCCGTTTGGCGGTGTCACGATCGTGAAGAGTGGTGAGCTTAAAAAATGAGTTCAAACGAACCAATGATGGACGATCATGGACATTCGATGGACAGGCTAGCATACTGTTGCGTGTTGAATAAGCTTCATAATTTTAATGATTGGTTTTCCTTTTGATTCTCGTTGTGTAGCCGTATATACAGAGTTCGAAGCAGCAGATCTCCTTTGGCAGCTGTATCAAAGCGCTAGAACAAATCACCGTAGAAACTGTATCACCCGGCCTCTGGAATATTGTTCATTGATAGCAAATATTTAATGAGAGCATCAGTGATGTTATTTGAAATTTCACCCTACAGGTTTATAATGTTCACTTATCAGTAATACAACTTGTTGAAGCACAATTCGATCAGTTCATATTTGCAATACATGTTGGAGGAATTAAGTATAGTACTCATATTTATATCGGACTCGCAAGACGCATGAGCGTTATTAATGCTATTAATATGAATTAAATAATGTATGTCCAATATAATTTTCAAATATAAGATGCATATGTTAGATAATATCCTGCGCCCTGCGATTTTATCGGTAAGTTCGAACACGTGGAGCAAGATAAATACTTCCCTATTATTAATTATAGTTTAAGGTTAAGCTGATAATTATTTTTCAAGTAGAACGCAATCAAATTAAAAACCACCTGGTCGTTACGAAAACACGCTATTATTTAGTAAAACCCCGTATTGTGCCAAGTATTGGTAAAACACCGAGCGGTACTAATCTGCAGATTCGCGGCGAGGCAGTTTTATTAGATAGCGTGATATTAGGCAGTTTTTTAGAAATGAGGTTGCAGTTAGGGATGCAGCAATTACCGTGAAAATTGTTTGAATTTCAAAGAATTTAGAGAAGGGAGAAAGTATTGAAAATCGTTTCAGAACTGTTATTTTAAGGGAGGAAGAGATCATTTAAAAGTTTCTCATTTTTCATTGGCGCACGGGTTTAATTTCGTTCCATCATTTTTTACTGGATACCTCTAGTACGGTATATCATAATAACTACTTGACTTAATACGTTCAATTTCAAATGTTATTGTTCAAAAAAGTCCAGGATATAAGAAACGGTACTAAGTTGGGGTGATTGCTACACATTGGAATTACAGTTCGAGGAGTGTATACTAACCTGAAATAACTGTTAAAAATACAAAACATAATTGTTAAAACAATGTGTAAAAAGATAAATGAGTATATTTAACATTATACTGTATTTTAAAGAAACTAATACAACTGACAATAAAATAAATTACTTTGAGATATTCATAACGTAACTTCATAAAACTGCAAAGTCAATGCAACGTTTCCAGGAGGAATCTTGAGTAAAGAGTCTTTGTATATCCTAAAATTAACAAAGATATAATGGTATAGGCGAAATCATAATGCGATAATTTAGTGACAGGTTTGCGTATAGACTTTGCATCACAGAAGTGTTATATTGAATAAGTAAGCAAAAAGTGTGCACAAACCGGCGACAAACACCGGAACCGTCGCTTTAGTTGATCTGTCACCGTTGTGACCCAAATCAGAGAAAAACACTTGGCAAATGTGAATTTTTTTTCAGACAATACATTAGAATGCCACAGACTGGCTAAAAGAAAAAAAAGTAATTTAATTCTACAACAAAACAAACACTTATACAAAGAGCTAGAGCAACGTATGTTTTTTAGAGCAACGTATGTCACTGAATAGGAGTATGAAGTGACCAAATAATGACCACAAAGTTGTCGACTCATTGCAGAAACTTTGCAACAGCGGCAATAACAGAATGAACATGCGTAGAAACAGAGGTCGATATCTCATTCCTTTATTTGCGAGACAGTGTTCGGCAATCACTTTGTGTGGCATCCGGTGTTGTCGGGATGGGCCTTTCAATTCAAAGTAGGTCTCGTTGGAACACAGAGCTCGCATTGACTGCTAAATTATTGCTTGTTCAAAGTCTGCCAAGTAAACAACGAATGCCCTACTTCCTAATTGGCGGGGATTTTTATACAACAAAGTAAATCCTTTGTAATGTATTACATCCACAAACTCTTGCTCTTAATCCTCAACAAAGTGAAAAAGTGAAAGAAATAAATGACAGGAGACAAGTGTGAATCCTTAATACTGTACAATTTAGGAAATTAAACAGGACATTTGTTCTTACAGAAAAGCTATACTACACTGATTATCTTCCGGTGGTGAAGAAACGGCATTATTTGATTTTTCCGTTTAATATTTAACAATTAATTTTCGTTCCTTTTAGTATTCTTTCATAGACGATTATTTTATGAGTTTAATTGCTGCGGCAACTGTCAGAGAAGTTTCAAAATTACTAACACACGGGGAAAATACTCGCTTGGGAAATTATCCACCTACGTTGAGACGAGACCGACAAAGGTGGCCCAGGGCATCAACTGATTTCACTGCAGTGCCTCTGCCCGGGAGGTTCTGCCCGGTTCGAGTTCCGACGATGGCACAATTTTCGACACTAGCTATAGAGGTAGGTAGAAATTCAGACGCTGCCGGGAGGAGAATTCTAGTGGCCGGCTGCTTTGATTAGTAGTTTTCCGTGCTTTCACCGATCAACACCAGACGAATGCCGGAGCAGTACCCTAACAAAACGCTCCACGGACCGCGCGCAATCTTTCCTTCCTTTTCCTTGTCCTATCCTTACCCTTACACACACTTACACGTACATGCATTGCAGTACCACACATGCCGCGAGACCGGTCGGGAGCTTAGAGCTTGTCCCGGCGGCGTGGTGTCCCGCTCGTGTGAGATACCGTTGAGGAAAACCCCGCTAGCAGTCGGGAAATTGGCGGTGTGTCTCACCATCCAGTGGGGGAAGATCACCGCCATCTCCCGAGGCCATTCCATTCACTACACTTACGAGAATAATGACCTTCGCATTTAACGTGCTCGGAATCACTAGTCAATGAATAAATCAGAGTCAAGAGATTCAAAAGACCTTCCTTTAGTGTTTCTGTCGAGGCAGGCAACGGCAAAGAAGAGCCATGTACTTCATCGCAATCACCATTAATACCTGAAGAGGTCAGGGAATGAGGGAAAAATAATGCTGAAGAGAATGACAAATGCTAACATTTGGTAAGTCATTAAGTTCGATAGCACCGTCCACTTTGAATTTATATTTCAGGCACGAACTTTCTTCTCGCTTTAGTTTAGTAACTCATATCAATCAATTACATGCTCACAAATTCAACATCCCCTCACGCTTCCAAAAAGCCGATTTCGGTGAAGTCCTTCAGTTTGCTACGTAAGCTTTCTTTAACTATCGTAAATTTGACATACAATATGACAAGTGAAGAATAGATGAACTGTGACACACTCAAAATGTTTCCTTAAAAAAAAGTACTGACGTCAATAAAAGATTCGAAGATAAATTTTGAAAAAGTTACGACAAGGAGAAGATACAGAAGAACGCAAACTCGAAGAGGGGGAAATGACAAACTCGAAGAGGGGCAAGGGCATTGATGATTTACTTGGATAACGTCCAAGAAGACAGCAGCTGAAGCTGCGCAGCAGCCCCTACTTTACGAGAGCGAGTGCGGGGCGGCTGAGAGCGACAGGTCGCGTGGCCAGATACCAAAGGGGTGTGGAGCGCGGCGCCCGCCGCCGGGCAATCAACCTCGCCTGGCGACAGTCACGGCCGAGCACCGGCCTCGCCTGCCTGGCCGCGCCTCGCGCCACGCGCGCTCGCACAAAGGAGGCGCCCGAAAAAAGGCCCGCGGCCGGCCCTTGGCGCGGCCAGCGGCCAGCGGCAAGCGTGCGTCAGCGCTTTGCCGCGAGGTTCACTCCACGTGCGACCCATTCTCTAGTCATCCTCTGCCTGCGCCGCTGCAGTCTCTCGTCATCCTGCCATTCTGTTGTTTTGGAGCCACGCCTCCCACTCCCTACTCATGCCGCTCCCCACCTCCCCACGCCCCACCACCTCACGCCGTCCCCACCTCCCACGCCGCCGTCCCACCTCCCACGCCGTCCCCTCCCACGCCGTCCACGCCGTCCCACCTCCCGCCGTCCCACCTCCCACCGCCGGTCCCACCTCCCACGCCGTCCCACCTCCCACGCCGTCCCACCTCCCACGCCGTCCCACCTCCCACCTCCCACGCCGTCCCACCTCCCACGCCGTCCCACCTCCCACATGCCGTCCCACCTCCCACGCCGTCCCACCTCCCACGCCGTCCCACCGTCCCACCTCCACGCCGTCCCACCTCCACGCCGTCCCACCTCCCGCCCACCTCCCACGCCGTCCCACCTCCACGCCGTCCCACCTCCCACGCCGTCCCACCTCCCGCCGTCCCACACGCCGTCCCACGCCGTCCCACTCCCACGCCGTCCCACCTCCCACGCCGTCCCACCTCCCACGCCGTCCCACCTCCACGCCGTCCCACCTCCCACGCCGTCCCACCTCCCACGCCGTCCCACCTCCCACGCCGTCCCACCTCCCACGCCCACCTCCCCGCCTCCCACGCCGTCCCACCTCCCACGCCGTCCCACCTCCCACGCCGTCCCACCTCCCACCTCCCACGCCGTCCCACCTCCGCCGTCCCACCTCCCACCTCCACGCCGTCCCACCTCCCACGCCGTCCCACCTCCCACGCCGTCCCACTTCCTCCCACGCCGTCCCACCTCCCACGCCGTCCCACCTCCCACGCCGTCCCACCTCCCACGCCGTCCCACCTCCCACGCCGTCCCACCTCCCCACCGCCGCCACCTCCCCCTCCCACGCCGCTCCCCACCTCCCACGCCGCTCCCCCCCTCCCACGCCGCCCCCACCTCCCCCATCTAACAAACTTCTTTCACTGCCCAGCGTCGCATGATGTCACCACAATCGCCTCCCCCACCTCTCACTTCCTCCTTTCCCTCGTTTCTACTGCATTCACTCCCTCCTTCCCCGTCCTCACACGGGTTGCCTGGGATATCCACCTTTCCACCCCACGCCCCCGCGCCGTCTTTCGCCGCACCGCCCCTCACCCCCGTTTGCTATGTCGCTGAGCCAGCCCTTGTCCTTTGCTGCGCCAATATTCCACGCATCACAGCCCATCATCAAAGAGATTTTTGAATTTCATCTCCTCCCAGCTACCAGAGTCTATCTCTGCCACATGTCATATTCCAAGAGGAGAGTGGACTGATTTTCCTTCGGCAGGAACTATTTTACAACTTCAGACATCTCCCAGCTAACAAAGCTTTAAACACCAGCCTCATGTTTACTCTCACACACGCGAGAGGTTGCGCCCTTCTGAGTGTATATGCCAGTTGCAAGCATCAACTCGCGATACTTAGGGCCGTATTTATAAACCTCTGCCAGGCGCAGCAGGCTCCCAGTGTTCGGTTTTGCGATTTATGAACGGCCCCCAGCCAATTCCAGTCGCCCCTTGAGCTTCTAGCAAGCCCCCAGATGGCAGGTCCCTTAGAGCGCTTCTGGCAGAGCTTCATAAATACGGCCCTTAGTGACTGGGGGTCGGCTTGCGTAACCACTAGTATGGCTGCCATGACATCAACCCAACAGTTGCACTCCTCAATACTACGCATTAAGCGCGCCGCCAAAGCTTCTCAAGCGAGCGACGAGGGATTTGTTTCATTTCTTTGACTTGCTCTTTCACCTGCGGCTGGCAACTCTGAGGCTTGGACGGTGGTTTTGCTTTGTTAATGACCAAGTCAATTTGGACACCATTATTTGGTGGCCATTTGGGTAGGGCGAAAAATACTTCAGGTGAGTTTGTTAGAGATGTCTAGTGTAGTAAATAGTGTGAGATATTTTTTTGTTATTAAAGTCGCATCTACGTCATTAGTGACCACTATTGGAGTTAATGGTATGGTAACTGTGGAGATAAAACGATATGGCGATGATAAGGGGTGAAAGGACGAACACAAATACAACCATGCCTGAAGCGGTCTCGAACCCGCGACCCTTCGGTCCGAGATCGCTACGACATTACTGCCATAGCGATCTCGGCCATCGGATCGGCGTGAGTTGTGTTATTATGGTGAAAATCCAATATTGGACCGAAAATTGTTATCAGGACGTTGAATTATGTTGGTAATCAAGGCGTTTACTAAATGACCAAAGTTGATTTAGAGAACTCATTAAATCTTTCTGGCAGATGTGTTTATTTTGAATCTCTTTGTTTAAATATCTGCTTGATTGTTTTTTCAAGTAGTGAAACGGAAAAAAATGTGAATGAATGGAGAAATGAATGGATGAAAGGATTAAAAAATGTAGCCAATAACGTAACATAAATTTTGTTGAATAATAATATTATTTACTAATTAAAATAAGGTGACTCAATAAAGTACAATTATTACATTTCTATGGAGTTGCGAACTCTCGTATAGGAAAAATGTAAATTCAGTCTTCATTAAGAATGCCTCAAGAATTCGCCTCCAATTCCTGAGAATAAGCAGGTGGTTTCTCGTCATGTAACTTTCTCAGCGCCCAATTAGAAATTCGGAGCAGGTCCCTTGCCTTACGCGTTCCTTGCGATAGAGGAAATCTGATGAATCAATAAGGAAAGAGTTTCAGAAATTGTCGAAGTGTTTACAAGAGCAGATCAAAGCGTTTTAAAAACGCTTTATTTAAATGATATTTTAAAAGAAGTTAATGAAATTACAAAATGAATTCCCAACAAGTTCGTAAAAACAAACCAACGCTTCATTAATTATGAATTTCATGTTGCTGGCAGACAGTTAATGCATGATCATTAAAAAAGTTTTGATCTGTTATATTTATACTTGATTATGCTTGTTTTTTTCTAACGTGGCATCTGAAGGTAGTATCTCCAAGATGGAATATGGCACGACTTTTTGCGTCTTTCTCGGTCCTGCCGCAAGATGTCGTGTGATCGCGACCATATGAAGCAATGCTGTAGATCAGGGGACGCTAGCGGCACGACCGAGAAAGACGCGAAAAGCCGTGCCATATTCCATCTTGGAGATACTACCCTCAGATGCATTGTTAGAAAAACCAAAGTATAGCCATCAATTGAATATTTTAGAACAGGAAATAGACAACTATGACAATGTTAGCAGTGGCTTTCCGGATTCTCGCTTTTGTAGCACGACAACTTCATAGCAACAAAAATAACTGACATCAGAAACAACAAAATACTGATCCCTTAATAGAAAGACAATCAGCGGAAACGAGCCTCACGAATGAATGAACCTTCGCGGCTAACGAACCGCGCCGAGATCCACGTCGCAGGTGCTCGCGAGCCGCTCTCGGTTACGCGGGGCCTGTCCCCGTCGCCGAGTGCGCCAGATCGCATAAAGGGAGCCGCGACCTGCGCACGCGTAGCGCCGGGCGCGCGGCCAGCAACAGGGCTCGCAGGCGGGCGGGGGCTGCGGGGGGCCAGGTGTGGTTCGCCAGAGGACCTTGTCCTTGCCGCCGATGCGCCTATAAATACTCGCGACGCACGCATGCACGCTCGCACGCACGCGCGTGCGCACTGAGCGTGGATCGTGCAGCGCCGGCGAGAGAGATCAGCTAGCGGAAAGGTGTCTAATTGAATAAACTGGTAAAGGTGGCTCAGGGCATCGACTGGTGTGACTGCAGTGCCTCTCCCACGGTTCGAGTCCCGATGGTTGGCAAGATTTCCGACGCTAACTTGTCTGCAAGGCCGAATTCAGCCGCTGTCTCGGAGAAGAATTCTAGCGGCCGGCTGCTCTGATTGGTAGTTTTCCGAGGTTTCTCCGATCAACAACAGGCGCATGCCGGAGCTTTACCCTAACAAACGGGCCACGGACCGCGCGCGATATTTCCGTCCTCTTCCTTGTCCTTTCCACGCCCCTTACTTACATACACACCGACATGCACTACACTTCCACACTTGTCACGATAACAGTCGGGATCTTAGAACTTGTCCTGGCAGTGGCGGTGCCCTGCTGCTGGGAGATACCTGGTTGATGAAAACCCTGCAAGCCGACGTCGGTCGGTGGTGAATCTCGACGGCTGCGAGGAAAGTTCACACCACCTCCCGCGATAAAAAAAAACTTGCACTACCCTTACAGGAAAAATGACCTTAGTAATTGACGCACCCGGAATCACTAAACAATCAGCCAATCAATCTATTGAAATTAGAACTAGTGGTGCGATAACATTACACAGCCTTTCTCGGACCATCTGTTATGGTCATGTAAAATTATAATAATTGAATCGAAAGTTCTCGGCGCGCATAATGCACCGATCGTACAACGCCCTCGGGGTGTGGATACGAGAGAGATAGAAATTGAGATAAAAATCATATGACTGGGGAAGAGAGGCAATACTTAACTTTGCGGCCAGGGTAATAGGTTTCCACCACTGGTGACCCGGGTTCAAATCCAGGTCGACCGTGTGGTGATTGTGATGGGCAAAGCGGGTTGGCGGACCATTTTCTCGATAATTTACCGTTTCCCCCTCTCTTTCCACTTTCTCATTATCATCCACCCATTAAATCAATTATCTATCCAGGCATTGTCATAAGACATCTCGGTCACGTCTTACACGAATGACTCCGTATGAGACACGTTCGGGGATGGAAATTCCTAATATCTGACATAGGTATCGCATTTGGAAAACCTCGAGCTTGTCGAGGTCAGAATTGAAAAAATCCCACGTCTCAGATCCATGGAGGAGTATTGAGAGGATGAATGTGCGAAAGAAGTATATTTAACCGTAAGACAAGTAGAGGAATGATGTTAAAACAATGAAATGAGATCGAGTCTGAACAAACTTTCTCTAAGCATTAATCATTAAATAACGGTCATGTAAAATTATGAAAAATATACAAAATGTTTGTGTAAAATGCTGATAAAACAGCGAAGAATTCAATGAATGAGGATTTCATGATGCGTTTCAACGTGCACAGATTTTCTCCACGCATTATTGTACTCAATGTAAATTGCAATGGAGAAGCACCTCCTGTTCCTGAGATTCAAAATTTCGAATCTCTTGTTGTATAAAGAAACTTTTTTCAACTATACTTCGTGTGTGTAATAAAATTCGACAAATTGCACCTCGTTACGTAAAAGTATTATTTAACTCGAATATTTACTTTTCTTGCCGAAAAATATTTGACAGCAAAACGTCCGTGTCTCTGTGCACAACGCTAGTGCATAAACCGTTCAGTCGATTTTCTCCAAAATTGGTATCACCCAATCGTTCTGGGTGATGTCACGTCCCCTGGAATTTGAAACCTATTTTTAATTTTGACTAAATATACTTTACATGAAGCCCTCTAACATTTTCAAAATAAAAAAACTTCAAATATTTTTATTAAATTTTGTTTTTGAATAGTGGGAAGGACGTGGAAGAGAATGGTGCCGGGCTCACTTTCGTTGATATCCTGAATTTTTCGGAAAATTGCAAAATAAATAAATAAATTAAATTAAATTAAAACTACAAAATTGAAGATAGAAATGTTTGCCTCAGACAAAATTTGTAGTACAAAATTAGCTCTTTAAGAAAGGTCAGGTACAAGTTTTTGAAAAATGAGTAGTTTTTTGCGTAATTTGCATTTGAAATTTCAATCCTGCTACCGAAAGGATCTCGTATATTACTAGACGAGTAAAAGGGCCTTTTAAGAGAGAGTCCAACAGTACCAGAGGCATTAAAGAGTGTCACGACACTATTACGATACTTAGAAACAGTGGACAATGCAGAATCAATATGGCAAGAGCACGAACTCTGAAAAAGAATATAGAGAAATTACTAATGAAAAATGTACGAAGTAAACAAATGAAAATAATTTACTTTTCAAGGACAAATAAAAATATTGAAGTTTTCAGTTCGTGCTGTTAATGTATTTTGCTGTATCTCTGTATAGAATAGAATTGTTATAGAAATAGAATTTTTCCACAATGTTGGGAAATTTCTAATTTAATTGGAAAATTGTGGGAAAATTCTATTTAATTTTGACATGATCGGATATTGTGAACCAAAAACGTTAGTCCCCAGAAGTTCACTATAACAGGAGCCGACATAAGGAATGTGTGTGTTGTGTGTGGGGCGAGGGCGCCCGTCCCATGGCCTGCCGCACGGCGGGTGCGCTGAAGGTCGCGCGGGCGCGTCCAACGCCCCGGGCGCCGCCCGCCACGGCTATTCCGGAAGCCGAATTTATTCATAGCTTCCTGTGGCGCGGATCCTTCACCGGCGCGCGCTCAGAGGTCGGGCGCTGGGGGCGAAAGCATTGCTTGTAACGTACAAGTGAAATATCAACAGAAGAGTAAAAGTTAAGCATTTAATGTTATTTTATCAAAAGAAACGTAACAATTAAACGTTCAACTACTTAAGTTACTTCGGGTACTTATTTTTAGGAGTCGATCAAATGATGACACAAAGTTGTTCTTGTCGGCCCGTTGGCCGAGATCGCTAAAGCAGTAGTGTCGTAGTGATCTCGGACCGAAGGGTCGCGAAGGGTTCGTCCTTTCATCCCTTATCATCACCATATCGTTTCATCTTCATGGTTACCATACCGTTAACACCCATAGTGGTCGCTGATGACCTAGATGTTGATGCGACCTTAAATAACCAATTAAAAAAAAGTTGTTGTTCTCCATTCACAGGAGAAATGAAAAACCAGAGGAATAGCAGCTGATTATTTTTTTCTCGCAATTAGTGTGACTTGCGCAGATGCCTCACATCATTCGACACAGCCTACTACGTTGGAATTCTTAGATTGATGACTTGAATATCATTAGGAAGTCATCAGAGAATAACAGTTGATTTTTTCTCTCACAATCAATCAATGTCTAACTTGTGCAGATGCCTCACATCATTCGACACAGCCTACTACGTTGGAATTCTTAGATTGATGACCTGAATATCATTAGGAAGTCATCAGATGAATAACAGTTGATTTTTTTTCTCACAATCAATGACTTGTGTAGGTGTCTCACATCATTCGACACAGCCTACTACGTTGGAATTCTTAGATTGATGACTTGAATATCATTAAGGAGTTACTTGACGGCAGCGGAGGAACACTACTTCAGATGACAATGAAAAAAATCCAGTCTCGACCAGGACTCGAACGCGGAATGCCCCTTTAACAATACCAACGCCTTTACCAATTGAGAGGTAGCTGTACCAGTTCCAGAGTGCGTGCCACTCTTAATCACTCTTTCCTTTTACGGTAATTTTCGTTTATTTTATTTTTGCATAGCACATGCTTTCCATTTTTGTATGATTATGTTAAAAAATTACAATAATTGATTGTGTGCAGAACCAAACGAAATCATAAGAAAATCTCTGTTCATAGCCCTGCGCAGCTCAAAATATACGGCACTGTTTAAGATAATACTGCTTTGTGTTTATGTAAAATCAATATATAGTACATTTCATGTCGATACTATGTATGAACAAAACACCCCTACCTTTTTCATATTTTTGCTTCATTTTTGTACCTTATTAAAACGACTCTTTTTCGAACATTTTAAAACATCGTGAAAACTCTACAAAGCTCAAAATATTGCTCGCGCCATCAACGCAGTAATCTCTGACACAGGGAATATCTTGGTCAGCCAATAGCAGAGATATAACTTCCTCGCTCTATCAAAAATGTTGGAGTATCTCTTCCTTCCTGTCTGGAGTTCTGTGTATAGGAGTCCAGACTTTATACGAGAGACATGTATGTTGACAGATCGTGTAAATATTTAATGACACACTGATTCTCCTCTGGTCCTTAACGTCACCGAGGCTAACTAAATCAAATGGACATGTCCACAACTTCACCAACGCCACATTGGTAGCTGGACAAGGAAACACAGTGAGATGGTTTTGCCGTTGGTGTGAAACAAAAAATTATATTTCTTTCTTGGGTCTCCGATTCCGGTGAAGATATTCCTTTAAAGCAGTGGCGGATCAAGGGGGGGGTGAAGGGCATGCCCTCCCAAAGCATAGAGAAAAATATAAAATGGGAAAATGCAGGAAAAATAAAAACAAAAATGTAGAAACGTCTAAAATGTATCGATAAAGTACCACTACAAAATTATATACAATATAATAAAAAATATGTTTATTATTAAACAAAAATGTCATGCCCCTCTCCCCCCAAAAATGATCGCCTAGATCCGTCGTCCCTGGTGTAAAGGACGACACATGACTCGGCACACTGTGACATACCTCTGTGACGCACTGGGCTACTGCTGTTTGTCTTTTTAGCATTATGACTAACGAATTGTATAAATGGCACAAGACCACCTTGCCTCGTGACAAAGGCACTGATATCTTCACTTTCAATAAACAGTATTGTTTTCATGTAAGAACTGAACTTTGTTTGTCATATGCTCATTAATAATGTTGGTTTTATTGAATACCTTAATGAGTATTGTAATCCACTGATTGTTTGTAAAAAAGATTAGTCACTTCTTTCTTGTTATTCCTGCCAGTATTATTATTCTTCACTAAGTCATTCCTCTTGAAGTTACGGATGGAATACCAATTCGGTGATCATTCCTTTAGATATCTGAGACTGTTACCGAGTAATATGACCTGACCAGATTACGTCTCGTGTCCAATATGAGGTGGTAGAGCTGTTTCCTAGAACTAAATGAAAGTTAAAAGTAAAAAAAAAAAAAAAATTAAAAATGTATTTGAGTTTCATATTGCATTATATATTCGCAGAATTTTACCCTCTTTGTGGAAGTATAATTGTGGCATTAGTTTTAGATTACTCGAAAAAATGTTCGATTGGAAATTATGTAACATAAAATTCGTAATTTAATAAGCAAAATAACAAAACGTTTCGCACAACTATTTTGATTCTGCATAGTAAGTACTAAATTTCTAGCGATGCATTCCAAATCCAAAGTACTTATATTACAAATCCAAATTACACTGGAATCAAAGTTTGTCAAGGTGAAATATTTTTTTTCTAGGCTTCACTTGGAGAAAGTCAAAAAGGAGAAGTTAGTTCGCCAGGTAGTTTTGTTAAGATATTTTAAACTCAGCTGTACTTTTATTAAGTTATTTTTTTAACTCAAACGTAGTTTTTATTTTAAACCGTTTTCATTTCCGCTAGTACTTGAGCATCATTCTCTGGATATTATTAAACTTTCAAAATATTTTCTTAACGAGATCATCAATATTTTACCTCAGCTCACCTCTCCAAAATGGTAAAATAATATTCAGGGAGTATATTTTTCCACAATATGAATCAAAATGTTTTCCGTTTGTTCTAGTCTCAATTATCATCTAGAAGTAATGAGCAGTGGCATAACGTGTAAAAATCAAATGGCTAGACAACCGCATCAAAGACAATTTTTCGAAAGTGATGATCTCTAAGCCGTCCTGTATGACTGAGGTGGCTAAGAGCGTGTGCCGTCTCAGTACCTCGGCCCGATGGGTCGCGGGTTCGAGGCACGCCTTGGGCATGATTGTTTGTCCCTTGTCTTTCGTGCATGTATGTGTTGACAAGGAGGGCCTAGCGTTCTGCTGACCTCAGATCATAGGAGCCCGCAAGTATGTTGGTGTCTAGTATAGTCGAATATGCGTCCCAACAAGACGTAAAGGGTAACAGGCTGTCCGATAGATATAAGCCCTAGAAAAGAAACTAATGGTGCTAAAACAGCACTTGCTTTTTCGCCCATTTTTTCACGCAAAATTACGTGAAAATTACTCAAATTTCAAACTTGTACATGACCTTATTTTAAAATCTATCTTTATGGAACATTTCATTAAGAGAAAAATCTCTATCTTTAATATTTTAATTGAAAAAAGAATTTTGTACTTTTGCAACTTTCGAAAAATTAGGGTTTTCAACGAACATCGATGAACAAGGCTTGCATCAACCTCTTAAACGTCCTTCACACTATCTAACCACAAAATTTAATCAAAAACGATTAAGCCATTTTTTTGAAAATTTGGTACAAAATGTCCCAGGGGCATTTTGAAAAGTACCCTCCAAAATTAAATATCGGTTTCAAATTCAAGGTGCCGGGACATCAGCCAGATCGATTGGGGAATATCAAATTTGAAGAAAATCGGACGGACGGACGTTTTGCCGTCATTCAATTTTTCGTTATCAAGGACGCACAAAACATGGATTCTGGCTACAAAACGTGTTAGAGGATTTCCACTCCTAAATTTAGCATATGGATTTATCCACTTTTTCGTTATCAGGGCCCTTTATTAATAGTTTTTCTGCCGAAAATTTGCCGCTTTTTCGCGCAGCTTTACATAACTTACTCTCTACTCCGTAGCGAGAAAATAAAAAGATGATCTCTAAACATAGTTATTTCCTTAAGGGGGCGGCCCCCGGATATTTTCAGCCAGGCGTGCGCTCACGACGAGCCTTCAGCCAGGCCGCAACGCAGTCTCCTCTGAGGCCCTCCGCAGAGCCTCTGATAGTAAAATTGAGATTATATAAACATTATTTGAGAGATATTCACGCAATCTGGAGCCTTCGGGACTAAACGTGAGAGGAGGCAACAGTAATTGAGACACATCGATGAGCTGAGCCTCAACAACGAGAGCTTTGTTTTGCTGCGCAATCGCCGGAAGCAGACGGCTGGCTCTCGTGTCAAGCCCTTTAAGCGCCGGATGTTGAGCCACTCCAGGACAGAACGCAAAAACTTCCGCCGGAAATGGACAGCCTTTATTTTCGATATTTGTGGTTGCGCTGGTTCGGAAAATTTCTTCTATAATTAAACGTGTTTTCATATGAACCATAGGTACTCACTGACATATTTTAAAGATGGGCACAATTGATATTATAGATTATTTTCAAGACAGATGAATGAATTTGTCGTGAACAACGTGAGTTTGTTGCAGCCTTGTCTTGTAAACTTGTTTTGTTTTATTTTATTATTTTTATACCCATGTAGACAATCATCAGAAGATTGAATAAAGGGAAAAAAGTTTTAGGTATTTGAGGATTGTCTACACAATCCAGTCGTCTTCATAACCTCTTTCTACACCTATATTAACGAGGGATATTTACGAGCATACCAATATGCACGCACAAACTTCTCATTTCCATAATCAACGTACATTTTTTCGAAGAATAACCAAGATTTGTCGTGGAAAAAAATCTCTAAATTTATTGAAATTATACCTTTGAACATTATTTCATTTTATTTTTCCCCTGTGTGCTGTTCACACCAAATTACAGGAGTGAACAAAGGATAAAGCACCTTCATTCTCGCGAGAATTGCGTCTACAGACACCACATGACAAGCCTGTAAGGATGGGGAGAACGGATTGGAGAATTGGCTAAGCTCGCGAGAACAGCAAAAGATGCAATTGTGGTTTGAGGAATAACCTTCAATCGGGCAGAGCGTGCATGAACGCCTCTTGGCCCTTGCAGCGCATCGATCCTCCCCGCACGAACGGGGACCTCTTAGCCCAATGAGGGCCTTCACTCTCACGTGAGGCGACGGGTCGAAAGGGGCACGTGGACCTGGCACGAAACGGAGTCAAGAAACTTGTTGGATCTCGCCACATCAGCGGTGGAACATGGAAGTTTGGGTTACTTTTTAACCCTGTCGAGCCTGCCAGTACTTGTGAGTACCACAAGACAAAAAATTGACATGTTCTGAAATTAATTTAATAAAAGGAAAACTATCAATATTAGTTCCAAGGCTATATACCAAACAATCTGTTTCAAACAATTTTTGGTCTAACATGATTTAGGACTAAACAGAACTTCGGTTTTATTCTAAAACAACATAATTCCGATCAAAATATCTCCGTGAAATATCAGGGTTGTATCAGGAGGAGGTGTGATTCATACATAGTACTCAGTGAATAATCAAAACACTAACCATTTACCAATTGGGTAGGGTACTACAACACCCCACTTCACTTCTATCACATATTTTTGATCAATGAATAACTGTTGATGCGATAAAACGTCCGGTTCTTGAAGTTATTGGGAGAATTTGCTTCCTGATATTGGGAAGTACTGAAACCCTAGGATGCATTAGCATTTAGGGTTCCTTTATCTTTATTGCAATGTTTCCGGCGACATAACGTAACCCTATGTGTTACAAAGCAGACAGAGCATTAGATTTTGGACGTAACGGACGTATTTTTTCCAATGCTTTCAGAGCCAATATCTGAAACATTTCACTTAAAGAAACTAACACCACTTTCATTATATTATTATTATTATTATTATTATTATTATTATTATTATTATTATTTTTTTAATTCATAAAAATAAAAAAGTGTAAAAAATACACAAATATTTGTAAAATGTTGCACTGAGCATATTTTTAAAATGTATTTTTGTTCTAGAATATATCGCATGGCGCAGTACCTTCCACGATCATTAGCACTTGATATATCTATACGATTTTTTAAACGTGGCCGATGACATTAGGTCATTTTTACACCTCCTGCCTTATAAAATGAATCTCAGTGATAAGCACACTTCTGAGGCCACGACACTCGTTGAGAAGGACGTTCGCGATTTAATTAAAAAGACTCATTTTATAAGGCAGGCAGTGAAACAATTACCTAATGATGTCAGCTACTTTAAAAAATCGAAGTATATGCGTGTAACAGAAGAGCCAACGCATTCTCCGAAGAAAAAAAGTTTTTAAAAATCTAATTATTAATGAGACTAAATAATGAAACAAATCTTTTTATTTACATTCTCTTCTTTCATGAATCCTACTCAATGTAACAAATTTAACCTAGCAAAATTGATTGTTACTATTTCTCATTAAGTCAATCTGTTCGGACATGCGGACTGCGTGATCAAGAACACTAAAAATGTAAATGATTTTTTTTCTAATTAGATATTTAAAAAATATTATCTTTTCATAATAAGATTATTAAATTGGTTCATCGCTGGCTGTCTAGTTTGTGCACCCAGAGCCATGCTGAGATACAGGAATAGCGTCTGCCGGAAGGCCGGAGTGTTAAAAACAGTCCAGCAGCGAGAGTGCAGAGCAAAAGCGAACCTCGCAGAAAGCGAACGCCGAGGCGGAGCCCCGTACCGCACAGAGCAGGCGCCGCGCCGGGCAGCGACAGGGGCAGAGGCGGCGCCGGGGTGGGCGGAGAGGGCGGGGTTCTCGAGACCGGGGCAAGGACGTCGGCAGCAGGGGCGGGTGTGAAGGAAGCGGTAGGGGGCGCGGTTGGGGTGGCGAGGGCGCTGGGATGGCAACGGCGATGCGGCTGGCTCGGGCGAAGGCGGCATGGTGGGGCGGGGGCGGCAAGACACGGCGAGTACGCGGTGGGGCAAAGGGGGCGGCAACGGCGGTGGGGGCGGGACGGTCGGAGTCATTGGATGTCACTGCAGCGCCTCTGACCGGGAGATCCTAGGTTCGAGTCCTCACGGCGGCAGGATTTTCGACACTAGCTTTTCAGCTAGGTCGAATTCAGTCGCTGTCTGGAGGAGAATTCTAGCGGCCGACTGCTGTGATCGGTAGTTTTCCGTGGTTTCTCCGATCAACACCAGGCGAATGCCGGAGCAATACCCAACAAAACGGGCCGCGGACCGCGCACGATCTGTCCTTCCTCTTCCTTGTCCTATCTTCTCCCCTTACACACACACTTACACTAACAAGCACTACACTATCACATATTCCGGGAGACCCGTCGGGAGCTTAGAGCTTGTCCCGGCTGGGGCGGTGCTCTGCTGGTGGGAGAGTCCTGGTTAGGGGAAACCCCACTAGCCGACGGTAGTTCGGCGCCGGATCTCGCCATCCAGCGGGGGAAGATCACCGCCATCTCCCGAGAAAAACATACACTACACTAACGGGACTAATGACTAAAGCAGTTGACGCGCCCGGAAACACGAAAAAATCAATCAATCGGAGTCATTGGGGGGCGGGGGGCAAGGGTGGTGGGCGAGGGCAGGATCGGAGCTGACGATGGTGGGCGAGGGCGAGTGAGGTGGGCAAGGGTAGTGGTGATAAAGGTGAGGGGCGAGGGAGGTGGGTGAGGACGGGAAGGATGGGTGTGGCCGTGAATGAGGATGGCGGGCGGCGGAGCGGTGGCCGGCCGGCGGGCGGGGGGATGTGGTGGGGGCGTGGGGTTGGCACCGCACGCAGCGGGGGATGCGCATGAGGTCGGCGCCAGTGCCGACGGAAGTGTGTCGCGAGACGCGCGCTGACGAGGTCGCGGAGTGGGGGACAGAGCAAAGGGGTAGTGGCGACGCGTCGAGGCGGAGGGCGAAGGGGGAGAGCGGTCGTAGGGAATGACGCCAGTTCAGGACTAATAGTGGGCTTGGAGATGAAGCCCGTATTAGTAGGGGTAGAAATGGGACGGTGAGGGTCGGGAGGACGAAGGAAGATTATTTTGCAGGGAAGAGGCTGAGGTAATTGGGTAGGGTATGGAAGATTTGAGACGTTGAAGAGCGATAAGGGATCATGGGTAGGTTGATAAGGGATCACGGGTACGATGGAAGAAGAGCTTCTATAGGAAAATGTTTGGAGGGTTTTTAAAGCCGTGAAAGTGGAATAGTAACGATGAAACAATTTGACTAGAACAGTCTCGAGGGTAGTAGCAGAAAGAGCACAGACAGAATTGTGCGAGATGCAATTGAGGTTAGGAACAATGCTGATGAATATCTTTCGGAACCCTAAGCTTGACCAAAATAAGGATCGCCCTAATACTAATATTGAAATACCCCCCTCCCAAAAAAAGCAATCAAAATTATTATGAAAATTAATATGAGGGTAGTAGGAGAAAGAGCACAGATATAATTGTGCGAGATGCAATTGAGGTTAGGAACAATGCTGATGAATATCTTTCGGAACCCTAAGCTTGACCAAAATAAGGATCGCCCTAATACTAATATTGAAATACCCCCCATCCCAAAAAAGCAATCAAAATTATTATGAAAATTAATATGAGGGTAGTAGGAGAAAGAGCACAGATATAATTGTGCGAGATGCAATTGAGGTTAGGAACAATGCTGATGAATATCTTTCGGAACCCTAAGCTTCACCAAAATAAGGATCGCCCGAATACTAATATTGAAATACCCCCCTCCCAAAAAAAGCAATCAAAATTATTACGAAAATTAATATGAGGGTAGTAGGAGAAAGAGCACAGATCGAATTGTGCGAGATGCCATTGAGGTTAGGAACAATACTGAGGAATATCTTTCGGAACCCTAAGCATAACCAAAATAAGGGTCGCCCTAATACTGATATTGAAATACCGAAAAAATGTAATCAAAATTAATATGAAAACAAAGTATTAATTCTACAATTTGAAAATATCAAAATAAAAATATTTCATCTTTATGAACTGATATTAAACTTTATTTAAAAATTGTGTAGCGAGCCCAACCCTCCAGGTGCTCTAAGCACGTGGTTGGCCTGTTTCCGAAATAAATGATGCCTGCTGATAAAGCAGATGGAACGACTAAGCAATACGATCTACCCACATTTGAGAATAACATTTGTGAGGTTGGCAGTAGCGATGGAAACAAAAGACAATCAAGATCGGAGGTGCCGAAACGGAGGGCTCGCCAGAGGCTGAGGGTGGCTTTATGGCGACGTGGGGTCAAGGAGCGGCGGTGCCGAAGCATCATCCGGGGCTGCGTGCCGCTGCGTGTGCGCGGGGGCGGGGGCGGTTTAGACGAGGCCGTGGCGGCGGCGCGGGCGGCTGGGACGGCGCGGCGCCGCGACGTCGGCCCCTCAAAGGACGCAGTTTTATCGATTCTCCCGCTGCTCGATTTAACCGCTCGTGCAGCACTTCGGGATATGAAGACAGGCGAAAAGCAACGCAGTGGGTCACAAACGGTTTCGAGAAAGGAAAACGAATGAATTTGTTTTGTTTTTTTGTTGGTGATGCCACTAAACAAACCTAAAGCAATATTTGTGATAATGTTATTATGAAATCAATGAACAGAATCTCCAAAACGTCGTATGGACTTTATGGGTTTGTATTGACTTAATTTGTGTAATGAACGTCATTAACGACAATAAATGTGTAAAATGTGTGATTTGAAATGATCTACATGTTTTGTTTTGACTGTCTAAAAAAAATACGGAACCATAAATGTCAAAACTACGAATGAAGTATAGGAAGTAAATGTTGGGAACCATTTTGATCTTTTAATTTAAAAAAAGTTATGTTTATAACTAGAACTTTCCACATGGAGATCTACATTAAAAATAATACAAAAATTATTTGTGAGAGCATTGCTTCTTGTGTAGTTGCCTAAGCGTTTTATGGTTCATAAAAATAATCATTAATCCAATAACTTCAATATCAAGAAATTTTTAAATCGCCTTGTGCTCTCTTATTCACCAAGTGAAAAAGAAATATGGAGGAGATAAAAATGTCTATGCTTGTTTTCAATGCCAATCACTACAGCTCTGATTTTTATAAACGTCACTTCAGACTTTTTTTAATTTAACCTATTTATATTTTTATATATTTTTTTGTAAATGTGTTAGTAACAGGCTGAACATATTAGCAATAAATAAAATATTTAAACTACTAAATCACTTTATTCAATGTAACTCATTACTAAGTAATCTGTGTACTGATAATTGTGCGAACAAGTTGATAATGTAAAGGAAATTATTTCAGAACAAAAAATCAAATACTTGTTTACTTCTTCGAAGAAATGCAACATAATAAATAGAGCCCGGAAGATAGACAAACTGCCTTTTTATTATTGGTACGATTTTATGACTTTAGCAACAGAAATCACTTAATTGTACTTCTGGAATTGTTTTATTACATTTTCATTTTATCCTATTTTAGCTTCTGATACCTATTTTTGGCATTTGCCTTATTTGTGCCTTTTCTGTCTTATTTGTGCATTTCTCGCCGTTATTTTCCTTTCCTCCTCTCCTGGTACCAATTTCTATTAAGCTCGAAACATACCTGCAAGACGAAAACATGAAGACACTGTCGTGTATTATCTTACTGTGCACGCGGAGGTTCCAGTGTCAAGTTGCGTTAAAAATCTAAAATGGAAAAGAAGATGACACCAGTAAAGATTTTTGACATTTTTCATCGATGCTGACGGACTTGTTCTCCCACGAGGAATGTCATCGTACGGTATATGTTCGAGTATGGCTTCAGAACCCTATTAAACAGCGCTGTCTGAACATGATATACCCTTTTCAATTCCTTCTTAATCTCTCTTCCCTTCTGACGATCCTACAAGCGCGAAAAACGAAATTAATAAATCCGTTTCACTGACACCATTTCAAGATTGAAAAGGGAGTTCACAATAGCATTTCGGAAACACAGCGTGGCGGGTGTAATACATTCGTAGTTGTCATACAGAACGGTCATGTGCAATCAAGAGTACAAAGAAAAGATAGTTTCTTTCCATGTACAGTAAGAGCTAATATAAAGTTTAGAGTTAGTATAAAAATATGAATCATTTTAACAATAATTACTTTTAAGTCGTTATTTTTCAATACTTCCTTTGTTTTTTCACTCATACTTAATCCAGAATAAATGCCTTTCGATATACTTTAGTAAAAAATAAATGCCTTTTGTCTGCCTATTTTAGGTAAAATAAATGCCTGAACTTCCGGGCTCCGGAAATAAATATTTACGGAACATTAGGGCGAGTCGGTGGTTGCGTTTGCGGCCCGGGTTGCGTCTTGTTCACCCCTGCTCCTCCCGCTGAGGGGGAGCGCGTTGAATGTCGGTGAACTGTAGGGGGATAATGGAGCTGCATTCTACCGACTGTGCGGCGTCGGAGAGGCGCCGGCTAGTGCTGCTTTTATGCACGGCCTTCTCATTCGACTCGCGTATTTCACTTGCATCCTTGATCAGTCATTCTACATACACGGCGCAAACAGCGCTGTACATTAATCAAAAACTTCATGAAAGATTGAAATGACAAGTTGTTTACAGACGGTGCTGGAAAATGTAAAATTGTAGACTTCGAGTTTCCATAAGCATTGTACGTATTAAATTTAACTTTCCTGAACTCCTCCCTAAATATTCGCTTCTCGATGAGAGCTGTTCCATTGAAACACTTATTCGTATTTTGTGATTCATGAAATTGATATCACTGAAAGCAATGAAAACTTGACAAAAGGTATTTTTCTAAGAGGAAAAATACCGTATTTTACGTTTCAGTCTTACGATAGTAATTTCAGAATGGCATGCTTAATTTCTTTTAAGAGATCCCTTAATGAAAAAGTGTCTACCACAAGCCATATTTATGGTTCATGTTTAATCGCAACATCAACTATAGTACAGAGAATGTTCATAAACTATTCATTACATGTTTGAGACTTTATTATCGTTTCGTCATTTCTCGTTAATTATTCTTGAATGGAAATGTTGATTTGATGAGGCCGAAGGTACAAAGAAAGAATATGGATGATGTGGACATGTCATAAAGGCTCGGGGTATTTACAATGTACAACGTATCTTAATTTCACTGCGAAGAGCTCTTTCATCTTGATTCAGAGTATTGTTTTGCGGTGTGTTGCGCGCTAGTGAGGATGCACATGAGGAAGTCTCGTGGCAACAGTAGCAAATTGCCTTAATTAATATCGACTGTACCGTTTGATGTATTGAAAATTTCTTTCAAACTCCTTGGCGAATTCTACGAATATCTTAAATCTCACTGCAGTGCTAGTCACCACAAGCAGTATGGTTACGTTGTATAGTCAGAAGTAATCCGCAGAGTAATGCGAGGAACCCGAAAATACATTATGAACTTTGTAATTATTGTAATTTATGTTGCTACGTTTATTTAAGAGAAAAGACCCCGATTCATGAATGAACCATATGTCTGTAATACCTAGCCATTTCTGAGCTTTTACAAGCGCAAAACAGAATTTTCGATTCTTGTAAATATACGTGAAATGCAGGAATTGATTTCCCCGGAATGACATTACACATTCTTCTTTAAATCTTTTACAGAATATACTATACGCACGTTTTCAATATACTATACGCACATAATTCTCTTTTAAAAAGCAACGTTTTCCTTACTGTTCACTCCAAGCAATTCTTAAGAATTGTAAACAAAAACAACGGCACTTGACAAATTTACACTCTACAAACTCAAATAATAAAGCAATAAATGCGAGAAGGATTGGTAACCAAGAAATTCTCCGCGTACGTTGATTTGTACAAACAGTATAAATTTGGCAGATGGTTTGCACATTCGAGACACATTTGCAAATAATCCTTAGAGGGAAAAATATCCTCAAATATCCGTTTCAAAAAGGTATCAGCCACCGAATTGGTACTATCGGTGTAGTTCTACAAGTAATCTGCGGAAGCGATTTATTATTATTTATTATTCGTTTCTTTCAATTAGAGACAATCATTGGATAAATTAAATCAGAAACACATCACTTAAAATCACACATATATTTTGATTCCATTAAAATGTTTTTACATGAACTACGTTTCGCGATAAGGTTTATCGCTTCCTCAGGTACAATTATGTAAATAGTAAAGTTTTTTATCTAAATTTAAATCCGTTATTGAACATATTAAATCATATTTAAAATAACACGAGTACAAAGCAATATGCGAAGAGAGCACCACCACGTCAATATTTTAAAGTTAACCCGCTTTATTATTATCATCTTTCGTTCTATCTCTCTTGTCTTTGTTTAGCTCCTATCGTTTTTGTCTCTCTCCCCTTTCTCGGAAGGGCGCTTAGTGAGAGCTGAAACCATCCGCAAGAGCTGGGCGCAGAGGCGTGGAGGGAGCGGGTGGGGGGTGGCGGTGGGGTGATGAGGAGGGGGGCGGGGCGGGAGGGGGGATGAATCCGGGTGGGCCGCTCTCGCGCGGTGTCTGGCGATGCGCTGTTGGCGCCCGGTCAACCCCCTCGCCCCGTCCCGCCGACGACCGCGCCAACTCCCGCTAATGCCAAGGGCTACATGCAGCCTCGGTGACTGCAAGCCTCGCTGACGACACCCACCACACTATTTTTTGGGTCCCACCTCCAGAAACGGATCCGGTTCCAAGTGCAAACAACCGAGTCATTCGCAAAGTATGCCAAATTACAGCGGAAAAGGGATTTGTTTAAAGTCCGGTAGAGAAACGTCAAATCTTACCTGCTGATGGCAACTTGCACTTTTGCTATTTTCACTTTCGGCTGCTGAACCGGATCTGATCCCCATTTCTGGGATTTCAGAAAGGACGGGTGAAAGATAACGTGAAATACTCGTACACTATGTAATAATCAAATGAATGATTGTGTGATTTAATTGAATTCGCGAATTTTCATATTCTCTATTCGCACAATGCAAGACAGGTTCTGTGCAATCCAGCAATTCAAATATGGCGCTACTTATTTGTCATCTCTGAAGCTTCTAAAATGCAAGTTTCCAGGTTAAATTGCTTTGGTCCATCAGGCGGAAACTCAAAATCATCGGACTAACATTTCGGAAAGTCTTATATCGAACTCGCATTTAAACATCTAGGGTGTCTCAAGTAGCGAATATGTCATCATTAAAATCTAAATTTTGTGTTAATTAGGTCCGCTAAATTTTAGTTGTAAAACACTGTATATTAGTTGTAATCGTTTCGTGTTATTTTTTAATCTTTTATTTGGTAAGTGGAACTTCCACGCAGGTTTATAAAACGAGTTAATGACAGCAAAGACTTTCTTTGACTTAAATCACTTGCATCTTAGCAACTGTCATGTGAAACTACTGTCAAAGTGGGAGAGGTAAATATACATCACCAAGAGTGTCTAATAACTTTTCTCGACAAGTCTTCGAGATATTTGATCAAGGAACATCTTATAAAATATATTTGTAATGAGAAGGCACTGACATTTTGCGGTTATTACTGATTGTTTGCAATTCTTTTTCGGCCAATATACAGTACAGTTTGGCAATTAAACAATATATTTATTTCAAATAGATACGTGTGTTTAAACGCAAGTAGTATTATTCAGATTTCCAGTTTTCGAAGTAAATTTCAAGATACAAAATCGTAATGTGACATTTATGTTTACTATAAACGTGAATTTGTTTGGGAATAAACAATAACGACGAGAAGATATAAATAATTAAACATGCCGCTGAAAATTTCCAAATTACCAGTTTCTGGGGACGCAATAAACTTTCATTTTGACGTTTCTTACTTTGCACAGCTGTTTAGATACAAATGTGACTTACTTTCACTACGTATAGCAATGAGACATATTAAAGTAACCACAAGCACAACCTTAGGCGGTACAATTACAAAACCTGTACTCACCTATGTATATCATATCACCCGACGTAAACACAAGCACAATCTTAGGCAGAATTACAAAACCTGTACTCACCTATACGTCATATCACCCGACGTAAACACGAAACTATGGCTGGAGACAATAGCGAACACCATGGGCAGACTGATGATGAAGTAGGTGATAATCTGGTACTTCCCGAACTGTCCCACATCCTCCAGGATGACGTCCAAGTCTTTGGGCATGGTTGCAAAGCTGCCCTACGGCACTCACACGGCACGCACACGCTGACAAAGGACTCGCTCGCGCCTCTCGACCTGCACCGGCCATGCGCGCCCAGTACCCGTCAGACGAACCGACCGCCGTGCGCGCGCGCCCAGACACGACTGGTGCCACCGCCGCCGCCGCCACCGCCGCCACGAGCGCCCCGCCGCCGCGGCCGCGCGCTATGCAGGTCAGTGATTCGCGATTCGCTCACGGCGCGCGCCGAGACCATCCGAAGGGAGTCGAAACAAAGAGCAACGCGGCGGACAAAGGACTGCCGCCCAAGGCAGGGCGTGCTGGCCTTGTCAAGTTATGGCTTCAGGGAAATGGCTGTTGCCATGGGAAAAACGACTGGAGGCGCTCGTACGAGCCGGAGGCTGACGTATGTAATCCATAGGACAAGGAAAAGGTTGACAAATCGATCGTTTGAAAGTTTGTTAAACGAAGTGTTCGCGAACATTTTCCGCATTGTTGTCACGATTCATTAATACTGTAAAGGTCGTATCTAGAAGGCGCTTTCTTCCCTCTTGTAGTATTGCAGAGAGAAGCGTTTCTCAATTACAATTTCCGAAGGGCTACTAATATTCGTACATATCTACTATATTACTAATTTCCAATTCGCGGTGAAACTGAAACAACACTATCCAGCCTTCGGTCATTTGAGAGCAGTCCGTGGTTTCAATTATTACTCAGGAACTCGGAAAAATTTAAAAATATAAAGTAAAATAAATGTTTCGATTTTGACTGAAGAACGCCAATATTTGATTGTGTTATTCCGCGTAATCTCCTCCTGCTCGTACCGACTGTGTTATCCTACTCGGTGCATCACTGCTTAAGACACATCTGACATCATAACTCTTCAAGGCTTCAAGGAAGAGATCGCGTCGACCGCCATTGCATATCGACGGCTTAGTTCACAAACATTGTATATTCACACACGGTCATTTTTGACTTAACATCATTTTTAGAAACCTCGTTCATATCTGTGTAGTGTACAACGATTGTACGTCCATATAAGAGGGATCACGTTTTTTGCCAGAAAGCAAACATTGTCGCTTCTTAAGTAACCTTTACACACTGTCAAGCTTGGTTTTCTTGAAACCAGGAATTCTGAACATATAGTATGTGTGCTTTAAGCCTTCGATATTTGCTATTCACGTGTTGCTTGTGTATCCAAATATGCCAGTACACTACGTTTATGTAGCTAATGTATTTTGTTAAAATGTTTTATTCATTGCAGTGTTATACAAGAATGTGTATTTGAGCGTCCTACTTTTGGAAAACCATTGGTTTTGTTCAGTAGCACTTTTGCTGTCGCATACCACTCCTGCTTCTGCAAGCTATAATATACATACCTATTCCTACTTCAGGATGTTTGAGTGGACAGAAGTGTAAAAACGACAATAAAATCAATTATTTGAACTAATTTGGGCTACCTATAACAGCAAACTATCTAATTAATTGTTTATTGTTTTCTCATATGTGACTTTTTTAAGGCGGGCCAAAAAAATACGACGGCCGATTATTGAAGGACGTGCTTTGGTACACCTACAGCCTTAAAAACTTTGGCCTAGATAGAGTACTATAATATATAATGGTAACTAATGACTGACACGATACCTTACATCGTAAAGCAATGGTATAGACGGCGTTCGCGATCCTACAACTTTCGTTGTGTTTATCATGTCATTTTTTTTTCAAAAAGTGGAAATTTTGCTAAAAGTACTTTGAAGAAAGTATTTTTTTAAGCAATGTACTTTAATATCACACCGATACTATTATTAGTGATTATATTCTAGTAATTGAAGTTGAAATGGTGAATGACGTTCCCATGAGTCTTTAATCCTTGAAAAATTAAAGAAAAAATTAAAAATCGTGCAATATAAACATTACTAGCTGAGAGCGTAGGCTTCCGCGGCCGGAATTAGAACTTACTTGGCTATCCGGGAGACGCCGCGTCCAGGGCACAGGTGCCGACGTTTCGGTCGCCATTCTGCGACCTTCATCAGGGCGTAGTATTGCGTGTTTTTTTTTTTTTTACTATTTTTTTTATTTCTAGCTGAGTCCAGTTGTTTTTGCAGCTGTTTTATATAGTTGCTATAAATAAATATATATGCTATAATATGTTATATATGCCATATATAACATAATTTGCTATGTATGCCATAATATATGTTATATATGCCATATATAACATAATTTGTTATCTATGCCATTTATAATATATGCTATATATGCCATAAATATAAATATAATGCTATATATGAATTGTTATATAGCAGCTGTTAGTTCATTTATAGTGTTAGCTGCATAGTTCATTTATACACACAAAGCTATGTTTCATCATATTTTTATGCGAAAAATTTCAGGTTGTAAGTATCTTTGTTTTAAAACTCAAAAGAGAAATATATGTTGCCCCAGTTGCTCCAGCTGCCTTCCCTCTAGGTGCCCCTGCGTTGACTCATGAAATGAATTACCCTGGTGGATCCAGGCAGGGGGGCATGGGGACCATGACCCCCCTCCAAGGCCTAGTGTTTTCGTTTACCTTCCTTTATTTGGCAAAATTCTCTTAAATATTTATGTGTTCGAATTATATAATTATTTAAACAATAATATTTTATAGTATCATATCTACAGTACAAAATAATATACAATATAATAATAAAAACGTTTATTATTTAACAAAAATCTATAATGCTTCCCCTCCAGTGATCGGCTGGATCCGCACCTGATGATTTGTGAGTAGATTGCATGACTACGAAACCACGTTTATTTTGTTTGAAAATGCCCATTTCACATTATAAATAGCCCCGAAATACCCTTCTCTCTTATAAAAACGTGTCAATGCCTTTGTGATATATTTGAAGCTATAGAGAATAAACTCGAAAGCGTATTTTGATAAAATATCGTTTTTATGTTCAAATTAGTATTAAATAAAAAACGAGGATTGCCCACCGCACTGCATCACAAGAGAATGTCATTGTATCAGAGTACTGTCTATTATTTCAATGATAAAGTATGCAGTAGGCACAAGTAATAGAAATATCGTTATATATATATGTTTCGATTCTGAGTAAAAACATTGCGACTCATCTAGCACTTAAATTCCTTTGTTATTACATTTTTTGTAATAATGTTTTATTAAAACTTTAAAGTAAAATAAAATTTGGTTTCATATCAATTCATGCTCCATTTAAAAAATAGTATACAGAGTATTTTGACGTTTTAAGAGCAAGTTTTAGGGGTCTCAGGTAGATTTTGTGCTTAAATATTGTAAATCCACTGATAGCTGCATGTTATGTCACATGCACTTAGAAATTTCATTAAACTTTCAACTTTTAATATTAAATTTCAGACGGGGTATTGATTTTGTATGTATCCGTTTTCGAGTTAACGGGTTTTAAAATTTAGGTACATAGTGTGGATGTAAGAGTACAAAAATGGCAGTTTTAATAGTCCTTGTAGATTGAGGACGAGAGTTTTCTGCAGGAAATTGTATTTCATGATGTTATTGTAGTGGATCATTGTGGGGACGCACGTTTTTCGCGGTAGTACCGTAAATTGAAAATAATGGGAGAATATATTAACAGGAGTGTCTGAATCAGACTGAAAACTTAAACATCATGTGTTATTTAATAGAGATCACAACCTGTATTTTTACAATAAAGGATGAGAATCTCGTTAACAATTTACTCGTATTCATATTGCACACAATTTCGAAAGTAGAATTAATGCTCCGAGTCCTCATCATTTAGACGGACACAATTCAGAGATCCGTGTTAACAGTAGAGCACCCATGGTGCACAGCATGTGATGGAGAGGTGGAGTTTGGCCTTGTGATGTTATCGCCTCCGGAACACATGCGGTTACCCCGGAACATGTACGGGATGCATGCGTTGTCCTTAGAGTACGGCCGGCATCGGCTCCGTTGTACACAAAGAACACCAAGTTCGTAGAACCATGGGAATAACCAGGAGGATGGGAGAGAAGCTGTTGCCCCCTTAATGAATAATATTTTAATTGAGACTTTTTAATTCCTGCATCTCCTCAGTTTTCCTTGAACCATTTGTCATCATCTTTCCACTTGACTTTGAATCATTATATGGTCGTAAACGTAGCATCTTGTGTGCAGATTTGATAGAGCTCTCCTTTTTACTTTCTCGTATACGTACGTATATACGGAATAATATACGTAGTATAGAGAAAGTTATGTAATGCTGCATGAAAAAACGGCAGATTTTCGTCAGAAAAAAATTTATTGCCGGGCCCAGATAACGAAAAGTAGATAAATCCAGTTGCTAAATTAAGAAACAAAATCCTCTAACACGTGGTGTAGCCAGAATCCCTATTTTGTGGGTCCTTGATGCCGAAAAACCAATTGAAAGAAAAACGCCCGTCCATCTGTCTGCCCGTCTGTCTGGTGTATGTGAACAAACCCAGCGCATAAACTATGCGTACAATTTTTTCCAAATTGAAGAAACCCCTGTCGTTTTTGCGTGAGCTGAAGCTTTAAGATTTTGAAAAAACACTCATTAATTTTTTGGGGGACTTTATATGAAGCCCTAGGAACATTTTCAAAATTTTCTCAAAAATGGCTCGAAATTTTTTCTTTAAATTTCTTGTAAGAATAGAGTTAAATACACTTGTAAAGGTGGCATAGGTTTGATTTTCAGGATAAACTCGAAATTTTCGGAAATTGCAAAAAAATGTTTTTTTTGGCAACTTCTTAAAACTAAAATATTGAAGATAGAGACTTTTCCTTAAAATGAAAGTGATTGTCCATAAATAGTTCTTTCATTAAGGTCCTGCAGATTTTTTGTAAATTTGAGTAGTTTTCATACAATAGTGCTCGCAATATTTGCAATTTAAAAAAATAAAAAACAAGTTTTTCTCGAAAACGGCTTCAATTTTTTTCTTTAAATTTTTGGTACGGTTAATGCCAAACAAACCCTATACGATGACATATACGCCATATTGATCTATTGTTTTTTGTTTTTTTTCAAAAAATGCAAACATTTCTTTACTTGTCTCTCACATCGATAATACTTTAGAGGCAATCTTTTCACAGAATTATATTTATGAGTACATAGGCTTTAAATATAGTCAAATAAAGTTTCTTAAAAGCACAATAGTTTTCTGTGAAAATGAGCTCAAAATTCCACATTTTCAGAAACGCTCAAACGCCATTTTTCAAAAATGGCTCCAATTTCTTTCTTCAAATTTTTCTAATGGATAGTGCTTATTGTACTGTCTAATATGACGTTAAGTTTATTTTGATGTATCATTTTGTTTTTTCAAAAATTGCACAAATGTAATTTTTTCATATTCATCTCACGCCGTTAATATGCACATTTCCATCAATTTGAATACATTATTACATTTGTGGGTGAAAGTGCTTCAAATGACTTCCAATGAAGTTTTTCGAGAACTCAATAGATTCCTGTGAAAAGAGCTTCAAATTTCGTATTTACAGTAATGCTTAATCGCCATTTTCTTAAAAACGGCTTCAAATTTGTCAATGAAAATTTATCGATTATTCGTTTATCTCAATAAAACGATCGTTTTATTGAGATAAAACTCGTCCTAAATGGACGAGTATTTAATCTTCTTTAATATTCTTGAAGTAATATTTAGGTTCTACTATTAAGAAACCGAAAAGTTGAGAAAATGTCAAAAAAAATGTACCTTTGGTGACGATAGATGGCAGCTGGCCAGAGAATGGAGCAAGACCTTAAAGCCAGACCACACCAAGGAAATTAGAAAAAAATTGCTACGAGAAAGTCTGTGCCATTCTGAACCACATCTAGTTCTAGATGTCTTAGGAGAAGTGCTGGAAGGAGGTGGATTGTTATTGTATCAGCAATGTTATAAAATCAAATCAATTGCTGGGTTGCCGATTCAAATACATGCAGATAACGTCCAATAACTTGACAGTCGTGTGAGTTGTGAAAAGACGGAAGTAGACCATTTTCTTGGTTCATGCAGAAGACCTGTTCAATTGTCCTTTTATGTCCATTTGTGCAGGAGAAATTTTCTATAAAGAAATTTTATAAATTTTTATCTTCAAATTTAAACGACAAATGTGGGTTTCAACATTTCTTAATTCACCATTACGTTGATGATAGTTGAAGAGCGCGTAGGTGCCATTATGTTTTCACACCCGATGTTTCCTTCGTAGTTCTCCTTTTATTTATATCTTCGAAGTAGTTAACTTATACCTCACGTTTAGAAAACATAAAAGAGATTATTACTCAGGTGTAAAATTAAAAAGTTAAATTATTGATTTTTAAAATTGTTGTTTTTAAATAGAAAAAAAATGTATTGACCTGCTTCTGGTTACAAAAAGTGAATGTATTCCTCTTATGCTCATGAATGCAAGATGAAGTCTCATGGTCTTTTCGCGAATTCCACAGTAATCTGATTCGAGTTTACACACTGTCCGAAGCAGCGCGGACCAGTTAGTTCCAGCCAGATGCTTCACAGACGAGTGCAGGAAAATCCGGTCTAAAAGCTAGCTGCTCGTGGACTTGGGTGCAAACTGGTTTTAATAGGATCAAACGATAAAAAAAAGATCCTTTGTACGTTGCCAGAACAATTTGTTTACCAAATTTATTACATCTTAGAGATCGACCAAATGAAGCAGGATTTAAAGTTACATAATTCTTACATTATTAAAGATTGTATAATCTGTTAAGTTACGTATCTGGCCTTCCTTTAAAAAAATATGACAGCTTCATCGACGTAAATATTGGACTACAATTATGAATTTAGCGAATAGGTTTTAATGATCTGAGGAATCTATTGTACTCACATGACGCCGTATTTATTCGTACTTGATGATTTATAATTAGTTTATTGCTATTATTATGCCATTGTTTTTACCATATCGACACATCATACTGGATTGCATCTGTACATTTGTGAAACGTGAAGATTTCGTGACATCGCTTTGATACGTATTAACTTTCTCGCCTACTAGTTACGTAGTGAAAGAAAAATATTGGAATATTGCGACAAAAACCGGAGATTTTTGGTCAGAAAAACTCTTATTGTGAGGCCCTGATAACGAAAATGGGTAAATATTGTTCCAAAATGAAGTAAATAACTTACGCGAACACAGAATCGATGTTTTGTGGGTCCTTGATATCCAAAAACTGGTTTACAGCAACACATCTGTTCGCCTGTGAACGTCAGCGGCTAAACTACACCCAGAAGTTTCACCAAAAATTCATGTTCTCTGATAGATCTGGCTGATGGCGTTGTCCCTTGAATTTAAAACGGATATTTTGATATTTGTGGGTACATTATAAAATGTCTCAATATTTTCAAAATTTTCTCAAAAATGGATCTAATTTTTAACTTTTTTCTCGAATAGAACAAGAAACACACTTAAAAATGTCTAATTTTCGTTGATTAATCAGAATGTAATTTTCAAAAGTTCAAAACTTTTTCGGTAACGTCCTACTACTACAACGTTGAAGATAGAGATTAGTTCTTGAATTTAAATTTGTTCTGCGTAATTATTTCTTCAATCAATGTCGTGTAAATTTTTTGAAATTATTAATAATGTACGCCCAATTTTGAGTGAATGGCAATATTAAAAATAAGATTTTCTAGGTACCAACTGGGAAGAGGCAGAACTGAAAAGCAGGTCCAGATTAAAGAGATTAGGTAACTAACGAGGGTGAGCAAGCGAATATCGTTCTGCAGTACTACGGGTTTAATAATTTATTTTGTTTTAATGTGATTTAAATACATGCGCATCCGTTTTTGAATAATAAATCTGAAGATGGGCACTTTCTTTTGTTCTCAAATATTCCATATTTTATATATAGATATAAATTATTATAAAACTGTTTATAATATTCTATATATTATAAAATTATATATTTATTATTATTTTATATAAAATATATATGATTCTTAAATAGATATTCTCTTTAAAAATGTAAGGTATGGCTACTAAGCCCATGTTAAGAGACATTTTTAAATCCAGATTTCCATACGGTATCTCTAGCAGAACAAGAGGCGTGTTTAAAATTGACGGTAAAAGAAAACAGGTGACTGACAACGTTAAAGATGTAACATTTTCATGTAAACTTGAAATAATATTGTTTAAATTAGCGATAAATCTCCATTGCATCCTTGCAATTGTACGTCTACGTCTTGTTTATTTTAATCGTTCCTAGCGTAAGTGATGCGTGAAAATTCCCATTATTACGTGGTGTATTTTCATTTCGACTTTGCTTTTCCGTCATTGTAATAAAGTAGATCGTGCACTATCACCGCTTTGTAGTCTTCTCTTTTTATAAAACATTCGATTTTTCAATGTTATATTTTAATTAGCAATTGCTTTCAAGCTCCGAGGAAGATCGAAAATAAGACCGAATTGCCAGAAATAATATAATAAATTTCGTCAGGAGCTTAAAATCAGTTTGTTTTCATGTATTATACTTTAATTTAGGAACAGTACACCAAATATGAATGTTCACTCGTATAAGGTATACCCTTGAAGCTACAGAACGCTAAATCGAAATGAGAAATTGTGTATTTAGTACCTTTCCTTTTATTTACTTATTTAGCTACATTTTTATGAAAAATAGACTAAAAAAATCTTTTATGAATGATGAACCCTGAGGTGTGTGTGTTAGGACTTGCCAAAATACTTGTTCCTTCATTTACGCAGTTGGCATTCGTCCCACTGTGCAATGCAAGAGGTTAATTATCACTTTACCACTTAGATCTATTTCAAGTAAAATTAATGGATCTCATAAATACCCACATATCCTTGCTTCTGTATTTACTCCTTGACCTGACTTGACGCAGCTACGTCGTACTCTCGAAAATAGGGCCAGATCAGATCCGTGGATATGAGCTGAAGGATACTTAGAAGAGATGTTTTAAAGAGAATCGCTCATATCAGCCTATTGTGTTCTCTGAATAATCTCGACTGTGTTAATAGTAACTGATTAGGACGTAGGTGCGTATATAACGTTTCTTAAATAAATGTCATGGTACTGACAAAACACATGCTGATGCAAAGGCCTAGAGCAACCTACAAGTTCGTGGAACTGTGTTGAAGTCTGGGTTCGAATTTCCTGTAACTCATGGACGTTCTCACCACTTTGTTGGCTTTTCATATTGCCAGAATCCATTGGAACATCGTCTCCTCCATGTTTATACATCCATCTTCCTAATTCACCCTTGGTAATCATTAGGGCCCGGATTTTAATGACAAGTCATATTTTTTCGGACCCTTCGGGAGACTTTTAAAACAATTTATGCACGAATCCAGGTATTGTCGATTAGAAAAACGTATTTTTATATTGCATATAAAGTCATATTTACACCGTTTTTAGTAAAAGGTCATATTTTGGACAATTTTGCCCAAAATGCATACATATGTCATATTTTTAAGGACACAAGAATAAAAGCCTTGAAAATGTGTCTCGCATGGCAATGTATTAGTTAATATTGTCACAAATAAACTCAAAAATTATAGCAAAAAGGATTATTTGAAACGTAAGTGAATTTCAACGAAGTGAGTTGAGTCGAGCTCTCGGTCATGTGGCTGAAAAAGTGTACAACAAATTGCTGAGCTTTCTTCAGCGAAATCATGGATATTCTACAACGTGCAAAATTAGCGGTACAATTTATGGAAAAGCAGCTATATTTGAAGTCAATAATCCAAAGCTGCTCTGCAGTGATATCGCCGCCTTCAAATACGCTCCTGTGGCATGTGATGTGGAGAGGAGCTTTCCCAGATACAAAACTATCCTCTGCGACAACGGTAGGTCTTTTAAGATGGAAAACCTGAAAATACGCCTTGTCATCCAATACAACTCTCTAGAAACTGAAGACTGAGAGAAAATTAGAAAACATTGAACAAGAAGTATGCAGTGGTAAAGCGAGACATTTTATTTGATGGGTTTTATTGTACTGTACTTGATTTGTTTTACAGACACAAGCGATTTTTTAAAATGTTAGTTCCAAAGAATTTACACCGTATGTACTGTACTCACAATCTGTTCTTGAGTGAATTTGGTATTAGTTATACCTAGAAAATCAATAGAAATTTTAGAAAAATAAACTTGTTTAACGTCATATCTTATGGTCATATTTATACAGGTATTAGGTCATAAATACTTGCATACTTCGCTGATGTTTAGGTCATTAAAATCCGGGCCCTAGTAATCATTCTACGATGCTTCATGTGGTGGAAACTACGAAGATCAATCACAACCTTGACGATCTGCCAAAGAAAGAAGAGTAAGTAGAAGCGAAAGCCTCTTTCGATGCGAACGCTCTGTGGAGTGTTAGAAATATTGGAGACACTCTTTTTGCGAACCTCTTGATTCTCTCAATTCTTGCTGACTACACTGAACCGACAATGGAGAAAGAACCCAACTAGTTGATTGATTGATTGTTAGTGATTCGTGCGCGTCAACTAATATGGTCATTAGTCCCGTAAGTGTAGTGCGTGTTTTTTGCTCGGTAGGGGGCGGTAGTATGGTGAGATCTGGCACCGATCTACCGTCGGCTAGTGGGGTTTCCCTCTAACCAGGACTCTCCCGCCAACGGGGCACCGCCCCAGCCGAGACAAGCTCTAAGCTCCCGACCGGTCTCTCGGCATGTGTGGTAGTGTAGTGCATGTTAGTGCAAGTGTGTGTGAGGGGTGAGGATATGGCAAAGAAGAGGAAGGAAAGATCGCGCGCGGTCCATGGCCCGTTTGTTCCAGCATTCGCCTGGTGTTGATCGAAGAAGCAACGGAAAACTACCTATTTTCTTGGAGGTAAGTGGCTTACGATTTGTCGAGCGACGAACATTCGGTGCTCACCCTACCCAATGCGTGTCGGTCTTTGGACACACCCAAGGAATCAAATATTCGCCGATCTCATCAGTTGCTTGGGATTGGACGGACAGTAGCTCTCTATTCAGCGAAATCCAAATGTGTGATGTCGCCTTAAGAACAAATCCTTTACTTTCACAGACCTCACAAACCTGTATATGTCTCTGCCCCTTATTCTCTTCATATGGGTTTGTGATTGTCCGCAAACGAACTTCTAGTTCGTTTCTACCGCGTTTTGTGTTATTCTAGGGGCTCCTTAGGAATTTGGTTAAGCACAAGACATGCACATACATATTCGACACTTCCCCCTAGCTAGGCTATGAGATCTTCCGTCTGCCCACGCAAATTTCGCTACGCTCCTTTCACCATCTAGCGGAGAAAGAAGGTATTACTCGGGAGACGAAACGGGCAATTTGAATTTAGCTCAGAGGATTCTTTTAGGCTTGAGGATCTTTTACATGAAGTAAATCTAGTATATGGGACAGCCGGCTTTAACTCCACTCCCAAGGATGGTGAAGGATTGTTTCACCTTTTAAAATCCACTCTTTCCATCGGGTTTGAACCGGCGAACTTGGGTATAATAGTCTGATACGCTAACCGTTACACCACAAATACTCTTCCTCATACATCCCTCCTTACCCCTCATACAGGCACACACACACGCACATCTCTTACAAACCCTGCACTCTCACAGATATCGGGAGATCAGAGGGGATCTTAGAGCTTGTCCTAGCTGAGGTGGTGTTGAGGGAGGTAACACCGGCAGCGTGTATGCGACTCTGACAATTCTCTTGCCACGTGCTGTGGTACCTCATGTGACCTGCTCTGAAGTAATCAGCTTGCGGGGATTTGTTTACTTTCATACAGCCAGGGTTCAGCGTTGCCGATCTGACTCACACGAAGTCGTGGAGACGATAAGGTTCGGCTTTGGCGAAAGTTATAAACAACATAGCAAGAAGTGTCATCACCTGTCAGTAAGTGTTAATGTTTGAAATTTAATTTTTTCTGTCGTGTAGGTGATAGATAGCGCGTAGTAATGTGTAGCAACAGCACATTGAATTGCCAGAGTTGCTTATACGCTGCCCGCAATGTAGAATGGGCAAATCCCTAGAAACCGAGGTGAAGAACAATGCCATATTTCACGTTCCAGCGGATGAAGGAACAGGTCTCGCAACCCGAGCAGCTTGATTGTACAAACGTTTTCCGAATGAAATAGTACCTTTTTGCAGGTTATCAAATACCACGAAATACCACCAAATACCTCCTGTTTAATAAGAAATTCAAAAGGCTCAATGCCAAAGCTACAAAGTAGCTATTGACAGTACTGGGAGAGTAGCGAGATGAAATTTCCTTCGTCATGTGAAGGATCAAAACAACGACCAACGGTTCTCTTTCCTGTAATGTAATGTAGGGTCCTTTATGAAAGTAATACGCATGATTTTTTGGTGATGCGACTATGCATGGCAGCGCGGTAAAATCGGTAGAGAAATGTGGTGGGTGGTCTGCCCTTCCAACACAGCCGTTCGCCAGTATGCTTTGAGGAGCGTGTGCAGAAAAACGTGCCTCCGCGGGAAGTATTTCTTTCGACTTTGTAACACGGCGCGATGGATCGTTCGCTTGAACAGCGATATGCCATCAAGTTTTGCGTCAAGCGTGGAAAGAATGCAGCCGAGACATTCCAGATGCTTCAAGGACAATTGCATTTCAAGGTCACAGACCGGGTGGTGGCAAAAGGCGTTCAAGGAGTTCCTCGTTCTGGACTCCCAACAATGGCCAGAACTGACAAAAATGTGGATCGTGTGCGCGACGTTTTGCGTTACGACCGACGATTGAGTATCCAGCAAATTGCTAACTCCCTATACATGTCCACACCGGGAGCGGTGGCTCAGTGCATCAACTGATCACTGCAGCGCCTCTGACGGGGAGGTCCTAGGTTCAAGTCCTGACGGCGGCAGGATTTTCGACACTGGCTTTTCAGCTAGGTCGAAGTCTGTCACTGTCTGAAGGAGAATTCTAGCGGCCGGCTGCTCTGATCGGTAGTTTTCCGTGGTTTCTCCGATCAACACCAGGCGAATGCCGGAGCAGTACCCTAACAAACGGGCCACGGACCGCGCGCGATCTTTCCTTCCTCTTCCTTGTCCTCTCCTCTCCCCTTACGCACACACTTACACTAACATGCACTACACTACCACATATTCCGGGAGACCGGTCGGGAGGTTAGAGCTTGTCCCGGCTGAGGCGGTGCCCCGCTTGTGGGAGAGTGCTGGTTAGTGCGAACCCCCATTAGCCGACGGTAGGTCGGCGCCGGATCTCGCCATCCAGCGGGGGAAGATCACCGCCATCTCCCGAGAAGAAAACATGCCCTACACTAACGGGACTAATGACCAAAGCAGTTGACGCGCCCGGAAACACGAAACAATCAATGAATATATACATGTCCACATTTGGGCTACATTCCATAGTGATCGAGGATCTGCAAATGAGTAAGGTCTGCACGAAGCTTATGCCGAAAGTGTAGACGGAAGATCAGAAAGAACTTCTAGTTGCGCGCTGTCAAGAATTGTTCGACTTGATTCAAAATGAGCCAGACTTTCTTAACACCGGAGCAACGCCCCGGTGCCCCCCTGTAGAAGGAATTGAAAGGGAAAGCATTGTTACAGCATCCAAAAGCATTGTTGCAGCATCGAAAATCATGTTACAATGTTCCTGAGAGACATTCCCGTCAAGGACTTTCAGGTTGCCTTCCAGGCGTGGCAGACACGTCTCCGCAAGTGTATTGATGCAGGGGGAAAGTATCCATATAATTAATACAGTAAAATGGTGATCTGTGATATAGATAATCACTAGATGGATTCGTATGATCAGGGTGTTTATCGGTGTAAAAAAATTTGTTATTTCCGCAATTGTAATCAGTTTTGCATTTTCGTAATTCTTAAAAAGTTATTTACAAACAAATAATTAAAACAATAACACAACGTCCTGCGCAAAATATGAGTTGGGGAACCTGCAGCAAATCTATATTATAACCCCATGTCTCCGAGCGCATGGCCAAATATAGACAAATTGAACAATGAAAGTTGTGAATGTAAAAATAGTTTATTGAGTTACAGACTAACAACAAAGTGTAATAAGGTATTCACAAAAAAATAACTGTAACAAGAACTCAACGTTCTTCGCAAAATTTGAGTTGGCGAACCTGTAACTGCTGAAAGCGAATTTTCAAATCGCGTACATTTATCTGGGTGGAGCGTGCGGTTCGGTGCGGTTCAACAGCCAATTTAGATACAGAGAAGTGGCAGCGAATTTGGCTAACAGCGAAGGTTAGTGTATTGTATCCGATTACATCGCACGCAGAGATAAGTTCTGTGCAATTTTTATATTAGTGTCTTATATTTGATATTTTGAATTGACAGGTACGAGTTTTTTTTACGAGCACATGGCTTAATTCTGCATCCATCTTGGTGCAGCAGAATAGCATGGTGCAGTGCGGTTTACCAGTGGTTAAAGGTTAGTAATATCCAATTACATTGCAAGTCAATTTTTGCAAATAACAGGAATTTCGAAATTCTTATGAGCCAAGATACAAACGACTGTGGCAGTCTTTAGTGTAAAAAAAGATAAAAAGTGAGCCATATAAACAATGTAATCTAAAGTGAGCTCTTAAATTACAATGTTGAATTAGATGCATAGGCTAAAATTTTTATACATAAAAACATAAACTCCCAGTATATATAAAAGAAAATTGTAATTAAGGGAATTTTAAAAATATTGAACTCCATGTGAATTATTCGCACGGGCACTACTAGTTTTTAAAAATTGTAAGTAATTGTACAGGTCCGATTAATAAATCTATTTTTCTCAGAAAATGCGCATTTTATAATGGACCCTGTAATTACTTGTCAGCACATACAAACATTAGAATCTTGTTGCAAACACTAAATCTGTCAAGAAAAATTTATGTTACAAGTTTGGCGTTAATTCACGTGCTTTTATTAGATCTTCGCGTGGACACCACATCAGCTGATCTCACCTGCACACGTTTGGCGCGCGCATGCCAGCATTCGAAGAGTACACACATGTGGCCAGCTAAGATTTTTAATAATGCGCTGATTTTGTTTTACGAATGACGACTCTTGACACTAGGCGAAGGGTACACTTGGTATCTTTACCAATTGGTTGGTACCTCAACAAAAACAGCAAACGACTTATCTTAGTTCGTTTTTCAACAAAGCTCGTGGCAAACTGGCGTTTTTGAGGAATTGAACTTCCTTGAAATCCCTAGTCTCAGGCCTGTCCAGTCACTACTGTACTTTTGCAGCGGCGCTTTGAAGTACAGTAGTTTTTATGTAGAATACGATTTCGTGGGTTCTTCCGCTGCGCGGTCAGTGTTGCCAGACGTACCAGGATCCTGGTATTTTACAAGGATTTTAATGAAGGTACCATGTACCAGGATAAAGATATCCTGGTACACTTAAATACCATGATTTTATGTCTACGGTAATTGATGATGTACGATTTAAGATTCGTATAATATTTTTTATTCAATAATTTAGAACAAACACCATTATTACAAATAACTGTGAATATTTATATATATTTGTGAAAACAACCGTAAACCCGTTAAGAGTGGGATGATAATTTTTCAGCACATGCTATAGGACAAAATTATACGTCTTAGTCTTCCATTTATGGTGGAAAGATGTCTTCTTTCCTCCATGCTTCCATTTAGTTTATTGATATAAAAATTACTCGATATCGAGAAAAAATTAACGAACTTCCAATGAGCCTTAAAATATAATAGTTATAATATGAACAATTTCAGAATCAATTGTCATTGGTACCACGAATTCTAGTGGAAGTACCAGGATTTTTGAAGGTTGAGGTACTGGGATACACATTTAGACATATGGCAACGCCGGTCGCGATTTTTGGAGAAAAACACCCTGCATTGCGTCAGACTAAAAAATGCACGGGTATAGACTGGATTTGACTAAAGGAGGGCTTGTAATTGTGCATTAGAGGTTAGGCGCCAACATTTAGAGGGAAACTAATATAGTAAAACTAATATTTTATTAGATTTTTGATCTATTTACTTCTGTGTACTCTATTTATTCCTATGGTATCTATTGGCTCCCCGTGTTGTTATAATGGGAAAATAATCCAGTTCTTAAATTTAAGTATTATTTGCTTTTCATACACGGGACATGAATATATTAGTGAAATTTGAATTTAGTATAAGTATGTGAAACGGTGTTTTGAAGAAAAAAATGGTTTCCATAAACAATATGTTGCATTTGAGAGCAACGCTTGTCTTTGCAGCAACTTCTTCTGCATTCTCTCCACTTCAGAATGTTTTAAAATCCTCATTCGGATTTGTTCTTCATACATACACCACCCATTCATCACAATGTCAACTTACCTGCACAATGGGAATTTCATATCCAACAACCATGGCAGTGGATGAGTCATCCATTTCTCAAGACCAACCCGCGCATTCTTGATACCTTGCTTTCCTTGGGGGCAAATGAATAACGGAAGAATGTTTTCATGTGATCGTCGTGTGGAAATGAATCAAGAGTTTTGCGCAACCAGATAGACCTTTACTTGCTTGTTCCATGACCTTCGTTTGCCTTGGGCCATTGGCATCAATACTTGGCATAAATTCACCGCGAAAGGAGCAACCATGTGCACAGGTCTTCGAGTGAGCGGATTACCGATTCGTTCGATGAGAGTTCAGCTTTTTCTCTTTCGTCAGTTTATCATAAGAGCAAAATGGTGGCAAAATAGAAATCTCGAATTCGACATCATCCACGTATTAAAATGAGGGTGGCTTCAAATTTAACAATGTATCTTTGTTTTTGTACAAGATTGATATGTGTTTGGTTGGATGTACTTCAACACATCACATGCATCTTCTTGTATGCAGTTACATATTCACTGAAATTGAAATAACGGTTTGAAATAGTTTTAAACAGCTTAAAGTGTACTTGAAGGTAATGAGTTGGTGTACTATTTAAAAATTTAGGTAATAAAAGTGTAATGTTAGAAAATAATTACTTCCGATTGAGTTAAATAATAAAATACTAAATGACAGAAACTTGAATCGTCGAATGTGACACTATGTACGTTCTCGTATGGAACTTACTGAGCAAACACCTTAGCCTGAATAGGGACTAGCTAGAACGATTGTTTCTTTTATAAATGCAAAACAAAATGTAAAAAAAGTGCGGTGTAGTATCGAATAATAACCATAATAATGCAATTACAAGGTGTGTTACCCGTTATTGTGAAGCTAGGAAATCAAGAATATTTTCAATTAAAAGATTAGTCTCTCTTTAATTTAATTTAATTTTACTGATTAATTTTCATGTAAATTTAACAAGAAATCCCTTCGCGCATTAAATTCGAGCGTAAAGAAAAAGTGTGATGATTTTTTAAATATTTTACATATTACCTATTTTACTACATATTTTTTCCAATTATTAGTACTATTTCTGCACATTTTTTCTCCTTGATGAGACATCAATCCTCTTGTAAGCACTAAGCGGAGTCCGGTTATTCAGTAAGGAGCGTCTGAGCGATCTAATTGTCTCAAGTGAGCTGTTGATCTCCCGTGCACGCGATCATTGTGGAAGGCTGTTCTCAAGCAGAGGACCGCTCTGGCAAGGTCTCCACTGGCGGGCGGGAAAACCGCGGACGGTTTTGTGAGGAACATGTGGCAGCGGCCAAGTAAACAACACACGACTCGCACGCGTTCGCGCACGCGCGGAGCCACCGCATCGTCAGGGGTGGGGGAGGGGCGGGTGAGGGGGCCTTGACCGGGGGAAGGGGGCTTTGGATGGGGAACGAACCGTTTGTTGCCAGGCGGCTTAGTCGCGGAGTCATGGTAGAGGTATGTGTGGAAGATGTACTATTGTATTGTGCGTAATCGAGGAACGGTGACACACGCGAACGTTTTCTTGAGCTCAAGAATTCACACCCCCATTTCTCTAACGAGCCATGTTGTTAAATTGATAATAAAATTTCGCTTCCGAGTAATAAAACTATTTGTATCCAAAAAAGCTACATATGTGTAATAACTAATTGCTTCCCACTCTCCTCACATCCAGTATAGTGAGAGACTAAGCGAATCTATATATTTAAAACAGTGAATCATATTTTAAAACATCCGTTTCGGGGATTGCGTTTAGAAAGGAATTTATCTTTCTGTTAAATCAATGTCCATATTTTTTCTTTAAATGGAAGGTAGTGGATGTGTTAACATTTGTTCTTATTGACAGTTTCTATAATAAAATCACTAAATTGTAATAATATATTAAGCTTAATAGAATGAATGCATATCTGCCGTTATTTGTTCATTCCAACTACAATGAAATTTAGCGGCTCGTTTTGTTATTTTTTTTAGTCGTCGTGAATATGAACGCAATGTCCAGCAAACGTGGGACACATGTTCCTTTACAAAACAACAAGAACAACAACAACAAAACAGTGGTTTTAATTGTGATGCTATGTCTTTTTAAATTAAGGTGGATAAGGTGAATATTCCACTATAACACACATGTGCAGATATTGGTAAATACAAATCATTTTCAATTTTTCATCATACATTTTCAGAATCATTTCCACAATGAATGTTATGTTCACTATGAATAATGAATGTTCCAGTATTTTTAAACCTCCCTCGTTTCATTATTTCTGGGGGAAAAAGCACAGAACGTCAGGAAACAGCATTTTTCGGGTTTTCGATTTTTCGATTTCTGGTGTTGTGCGTATGAACTACTTTTCAGCTGTGCCTTTTATATAGCTCTTCTTTTGTGCCATGTAATCGCAACAGTTTCATTAATAGTAATGAAGAAAGTCATCCTAACTGTACAGGCAATAATATTCAATTAAGAGAGAGGGGTCTTGTGGCCGGGTAAGAAACCGTTTGTGGCCAGGAAACTTTGGCGCAATTAAAACAATGTAAAACCAACGCGTTGTATACAATGTAATAAAACATAACAAATACTTTCGAACATACTCTGTCTTTCGATTAGTCAATGACATTACGTGACAATTTTCCCTTCCATCAAAGCCTACTACTTAAGTGGACTTATTACTCATTACGATATCTCTTTTCACATTTCGTTATAAATTGTGATTTTATTTATACGTTAGTGCCAAGTTATTTTCTACCAGATGTGTTTGCATATGAGCCCAAAGTCCTACATCATAATTTACGTCTGTTTTGAAAAGTCAGTATTTTTCGGACTAACGTCATCGTAATTATGAAGATTGTCACTTTAAACTCTAACACACTATCAATTGTGACAAGAAATGGCGTGAGTGGCGTGTGTAGCAAGTGCAAAATGACTGCCTGAGCATAGAATATCAAGTGATACAATTTGTGTTGACAATACTGCTTTCCTTTCAGTATAAATTGTGGAAAAAATATGTGCGACATAAATTTGTGTATTACTGGTGGAAATCTTTTTGATTTCAATGCCAATTATATGTAGTACATAAACAAACTAATAAAAACTTTACTACCTCTAATTGTCAACATCTTGTTGCCTATCAGAAAACTAAATGCGATGCAAATAGGTTCCTTATTGTGTAATCCTTAATGTCACCTAGTTTCTGCGTGCCAAGAATATTTCTTTTTACTTCTACATTCCATGCAATTGCTTCAAAATAATTTATTTACGTTATTTCCTTTATTGGATAAATATTATTAAATACTTATTAATTTATATATCCGTAAAAGGTAATTTATTATAAAATTTTTTCTTTCGTATTCGAACCGACACAAGTCATGAATATATCTTGGCTAGGAGCGTACAAAGACATAGCGGTCTCGGTTAAATCGACATCTAACAAACGGGAACGAAAAAGCTTGCAGATATGTTTAATTTAGAATGCCTCCATCTATTGAATAGATAAAATTCGCAACAGCATATTTGAGATAGGAAAAAATATTGAATTTGACTATTCCATTTTTGATCCATTTCTTGGCTCACTTACTCGGAGGACAATCGCGTATTATATAGAAGTCACCGTGCAACCGACAACATACAACAACTTCGTGCGCTACTCGGAAGCGATGGGTTCTCTGCCTTAAGACCTTTCTTAAAGGCGTACAAAGGGGATAATGGAGCTCGTTTTACTTTCTCGCACTTAAGAAGGAACTTCTTAAGAAGAGAAAGTGATTTAATGCTGGGCAAAAAAAACGGCGAATTTTCGGCAGAAAAAATCTTATTACGGGGCCCTGTGGATAAATCCAGTTGATACATTTAGAAAACGAAATCTTCTAACACGTGGTGTAGCCAGAATCCCTGTTTTGTGAATCCTTGATACGGAAAAATCGATTGATGGCAAACCGTCTGTCCGTCCGTCTGTCCTACGCTAGCGGCTAAACTGTTCAGCTGATTTTCTCCAAAATTGATATTCCTCGATCGATCTGGCTGAAGTCACGCCATCTTCAATTTGAAACCGATATCGTAATTTTGGGGAGTACTTTACATGAAGCTGTTAGACATTTTCAAAAAAAAATGCCGCTATAGATTTTCATTAAATTTTGTTGTTGGATAGTCTGAAGGACGTTCAAGAGAATGGCGTTAGTTGACAATTCTAATTTTTCGAAAATTGAAAAAATTCAAAAATTTTTTTGGCGTCTTCCTACAACTAAAATATTAAAGATAGAGATATTTACCCTTAATAAAATCTGTTCCTTAAAAATAGATGTGAAATAAGATGATGTAAAATTTTTCGAAAATTCTGTATTTTTCGCATAATTTTGCGTGAAATATAGGCAATTTTTATTTTCTGTTTAAACAATTTTTGTTCTCATAAACGGCTCCATTGTTTTTGATGAAATTTTGTTGGTGGATAGTCTGAAGGACGTTTAAGAGAATGGTGCAGGTCTCATGAGTAAGAAAAGTGTAAATGGTAAGAAAAGTGCAAAATCTAATATTTTACTAACACAATCAAGGCATTGCATTGAATACCTCGTTTGATTACATGGATCGAGCTGAAAGTTGGCACAGAAGAAGCCACCGATATGTTGGATTGATTTCAAAACGAAATGCATTGGATAGCCATAACATTCATTGCATGGTTCCAGAACTCGTACAGAATATCACTTAATAGTGCCAATGATCAACCTGAGCGGACACACACAAATCGACAACTGGTCTGAGTACTTTACAAAATATCACTTAATAGTGTGTATTCAAACGGGGGTATTGGTGCCTTTTTATTTGTTTATTCTGCCTAAAATTCTATTTGATCTTTCACCCAACAATAGCCCAGGATGTACCAAAGCCGCCGTGGGTCTGATAGACCGTCTATACAGATATTCGGTGATGACAAATTTACGTAAGTTAATTCTCCTCACGTGGGGTTGGGAACTATTTTACTATTATTACCCAGAAATAATAATCCTTACTTCAAGTTAACATTTCTATTTGTATTCTGCTGCAAAACATACGTGTTACATTCTAACATAACAGTCAATAAGTACAACAATTTTTAAAAAGACAAAGTATCATGTAACCCTCATTATTGTGTACTGTTTTTGTTTCTAAGTCCCTCCCTTTGCATGCATGGCCATTATCATTTTTAAATCCTAATCCAAAAATTCTAAATTTACTACAAAACTTGATCTTCTTGCGATAGATTATCTAATATGTTCCCTGCTTAGTCATTTTTCTTAGTCAATTTTCCTAATTTATTTTCCCATTCGCGGAAATTGCTCACGTGTTCTTTCACTGTTTTTATTTACCAAGTATTTTCTATTTTCTCCGCTATCAATTAAGTTGCCATTCCCTTGTATCCTTATTATTTACTATCCAATCCTTTGCTGATCTTCTGTCACCCACTGTTGCTGACGACCTATTTATATAGTTATTCGAATTTATGGTTCCTACTAACACACCCTTGTGATAACTTATCACAGTATGACCTGCGCGGCCATACACAAAGCAATAAACCTTTTAACCTTGCAGAAAAAGAAATACGAAGTAAATATGTTCCTTATAGTAAATATAAATGTCACCTAGTTACTGCGTGACAAGAATACTTCTTTTTGCTTCTTCCACATTCCATGCAATTGCTTCAACATAATTTATTTTATGTTTATTTCATTTATTTTATTTTTACATTATTTCCTTTATTGTATTAATAGAAAACTTAATAATAGAAATATCCGTAACCTAATTTGTTGTAAAGACTTTTCTTTCAGATTCTTTGTAGAGAAACATTTATTGACAGAGTCCCTTCGTATTTGTGGTTGAAGAAACATTCTTAACAGCAAATTCATAACGTTTATAATCCTCTACAGCTATGAAATTACAAAGCTTTTGTTCGATTAATTAGACACCATTGACACAAAATCCCGAAATTGTGCCACAGGAAGATTTACTGACAGGCATTGACAAAAGCGATTTAACGCATTACAGCCCAACGTAATTCTGGGCGCTTAATGCTCTCCATTTTCGCGTCCGTAGGCACACAGACGGGGGGGGGGGGTTCTTGGGCATAGTATCCTACTTCAGCGAATGAGCTTTAGACACAAGTTTGCGTCACAATATTAGCGGGAATTTTAAATACAGCCAGATACCAACATTATCACCTTGTACACCTGCGTGTTAGTTTTGGTTGGTTACAGTTGAAAACTTTGTACCACTTTCAAAATGTTTCTCAACACTTTTATCACTCAATGCAACATGGCGGCCAACGTCTGGACTGGCTTTTCAAACGAAGAGCCCACGAAGTGGTCACGTGCTTCATGACGCAAACTGGTGATGCGCAGAACCAGCTAAAATCGATGCACCGGAGGAACCCATCCATGTTTTTCCAACATGCGCACAGTCATTGTTTCAGCTTTGTATTTGCCACTTTTAGTGCTAAACCATTTTTATGTTGCTAAATTATACTTCTAGAGTGCTTCAAGGCGTTAAACGCTGGTTATGTGAGCATTTTGTTCTAGAAGAAGCTGCCATCCTGCTGTTCAGATGCCATGGAATACCTGCACGTCAGGTTACATATCGGAATCGCGGCGTGTTTGGCCGCGCCTGATGGTTACTGTTGAAAACTTTGTACCACTCTCAAAATGTTTCTCACCACTTCTATCTCTCCATGCACTTTTAAGTGATATTCTGTACGAGTTCTCGGACCATGCAATAAATGTTCTGCCTGTCGCATGCATTCCGTTCAGTAATCAATCCAACATATCGGTGTCTTTTTCTTCTATGTCAACTTTCAGGTCGTTCCATGCATTCGAATGAGATGTTCTTCGGTTGTTTTTTGTCGCAAGTATATGTATAGCTTCACGATTTACAGGTTTGGGTGGGATGTATGGAATTCTGCCAAAATACCGAATTTTGCCCGGCGGAAGGATAAGACAAAATACTGACTCTCCTAGCATATCTTCCTATGCTATTGTTATGAACAGTTTTCACATTTTCAGGATTGTTACTAATAAATAGGTAGCGGATTTCTATGATTTTGCATATTTTTGTCTGTTGCTTCAGGGCACAGCTAAGTGAAATTTCTTGACATTTGGTTACAATTGGATGCTATGTATTTTAATATATTAGTGCACATTTGTGCATATTTTGCCGATTTTTCCTGTTGGTGCATTTTCGTGTAATTATAGGCACGTATCGTTCACTTACCCATATTATTTCAGTAGTATACATACCTTTCGCGGCTCTCACACGCAAACAATATTTATAAACAATGTCTCTAAAGAAAGATAATTTCATGGAGACGTGAATAATTGCACTTTTATTTTAAAAATATAAAGAATTTGTTTTAAAAACACTCCTAAATATCCACGTTTAATGCAACCCACAACACTCGGGCAGCTATATCGTTAAGTAACTTCTAAGCAAAGCATTCTAGGGCCTTAAAAATTAATATTTTGAGGCCAAAGATCTCAATGAAACGTTTGTTACACCGAACTGGACACTCAGTTACTGCACTACAGGACTTTACACTGAAGAGGTTTTTTTGCTTAATTGTTAAATCAAGATTCGCTCTCTCAGCAACAACTAGAAGTACCTGTAATAGTTGCTTTGATACAGATGAATATTGTTTCTTATGCATGTAGTGCAACCATTCATTTTACATTTTGCCGTGGTCAACAGATACTGTGTACCTAATTGTGGAAGAACTTCAATGGAAACGGGCCACATGCTCCCAAGTTTGTTTCACTATACCCTAAGCAAAAATTAGGGTGGGATTTAACATGCGAGAGTTCTTGCTCGGGTAAGCTACTTTTGCATATTTCGTCAAAATAGTGACATCTCTAAAACGATTCATTTTTCCATAGAATATTTCATACATATTCCCATATTTGTAAACGTTCATTGATTAGAAAGAGCTTGTGACAGTTGGTCTTTTTTTCTTTTCTATAGGTGATAAAATACTTGTGCGAACGTAGTATATTTGTTGGTATCATACTTTTTAAACCAGGCAGAAGAAATGCAATAAGACATGCAATGTACTTCACTAAGGTGAATATTTACTTCAAAGTATCATACATCAAAGTTGTCGTAATCGTAGAGGAAAGACACTCTTTCCTCTATGCTTAAACGTTAGGCATTGACTTGCTCGCACTTGAAAAATTCATATCGAGTTGAGTCACCATCGACCCCCCTGGTCGCACCTCATCCGGCGGAAAACACCGCCAGCTGCACAAACTGTACCGGTTGGAGCTCTAGTGCTCAAGTGCATCGACCCACCCTACTCATTGGAGATCTAAACGCAAAAAACACCTTTTGGGCTGTAGAATTACAAAAAATGTCAGCCATCACTTATTAAAACTAATAACTGATCTAAATTTAAGAACTTTAATCCCACCAGAACCAACACATTATCCAAATGACACGAACAAACACCCAGACATTTTGGATATCGCAATCACGAACACATAAACCACATTCCATTCAACTCCTCTATTTGAACTGAATTCCGACCATTTACGAAACATAATCTCTACACACACCCCTCCCCCACCCACTCACATATTAAACACGAGCAACATAAACTGAAAGGAATTCAGAAAAATAAAAACAAACAAAACCCCCAATTTCAAAAATTTAAACACCCCATTGAAAATAAAAAGGGCAATTTCACACTTACGGAAGATAATTATCAACACTATTAAATAATTACAATCCAATAGACCCCTCATCACCCACAAAACGTTTAACAAGATACTGCCAGAAAAAATACTTACAATAATCAACAATAGGAACAGAACCAGAAGATTATGGACCAAATACAGAACCCCACAGCAAAAGAAAGAATTGTACCTATTAAATTCAATAACAAAAAAAGCAATAAACGACTTTCATTGCTCATCATACAACAAACTTATAAATTCATTAAGCACAACCAATAATTCTCTGGCAGTTCAATAAAAAAAATCCAAAAAAGAAAAATAGCATTCCACCTCTAAATACGACGAGGGAAACAAATTCGCCCCATTTGACAAAGCCGAAACATTGGCCGATCATTTTGAAACATTTACACTCAACATCACACCAACTCATTCCGATCATACGATGATGTTACAAACAGTTTCAGCCCCGGACTATGATGTACCACAGAAGATAGAATTCATGTCCCCAAATGAAGTGAAAAACATAATTAAAAAACTTCCAGAAAAAAGCCCCTGACCACGATAAAATCACGAATAAGTTCGTAAAACACCTCCCATCCCCAACTATAGCATACATAAACAACATATATAACTCACTAATAAGAATTGGATCATATTACCCTAGACTATGGAAAAAATCAATCATAATACTTATTCCAAAACCATATAAAAATAGCAGTGTAGAAAACTACAGACCGATGCGTTTACTCACCACACTTTCAAAAATTCTTGAGAAACTAATTCTAAAAAGTTTAAATAGCTACCTACAATCAACCCAAATTATTTCATTACACCAGTTTGGCTTTATAAATCATGTATCAAGAGAACACCAACTACTCAGACACTCAAAAAATATCCACACAGCCTTTCAAAACAAACATCATACAATAGTTTTATTTCTTGACATTTCACAGGCGTTCGACCGAGTATGGGACGAAGGACCATTATACAAACTCCGAACAATGGGATAAACATCATCAAAAATGTTCTAACGGATAGATCCTTTACAGTTTCCGAAGAGAATCACATCTCTAACCCCCCCCCCCAAAAAAAAATTAGCGAGTCTACCACAAAGTTCATCACTCTCACTCACACTATTAAACTTATACACAGCTGACATACCCACTACAACACACACCCAATTAGCACAATTCGCCGACGATACCGCAATCTAAAAGTCCAACAATTCACTTAAGACCATCACCGACACATACATCACATACACCAATTCACTTAAGACCATCACCGATACATCACCTAAATAAAAAAAGACAACTGGTCAATATTGTGGAAAATCAAACTTAACCCAAGTAAATCAACTGCTAAAATATTCTCTCTAAGACAATTATCCCACCCACCGCCATAAATACACAATTCCATGGACACCCCAAAGCCAAACAGTAAAATACCTCGGGATGAACGTCGACACAAGTCTCAACTGGAAAACACACATAACACTAAAGCAACAAGCAAAAATAAAAATAGCTCAACTAAAACCCCTTATCAACTCCAAAAGCAGTATATCCCTAACAAAGGCCATTACACTTTACAAAGCAATCGTCAGACCATTAATGCTGTACGCATGTCCCATCTGGATTAATGTATCTATTTCTAACGTCAGTAAACTTCAAATTGTACAAAATAAATTCCTCAGATTAGCAACACTTGCCCGTTGGTTCATCTCAAACGCCCAAATTCATAAAGAACTGAATATATCCGATCATCCAACATATTGCCCACCTTTCCAATAATTTTTACTCCAAACTAAATACAATAAACCGAGCAGTCCACTACAACTTAGCTTTTTTAAAAGACTTCCCTTCGTCTCTTTAAATGACGTCCCTACTAGAATCAAAAACAGATTCCCATTCGAAGCGTTTTTGAACATTTTTCTATTAATTGTTCATAGTAGGGGTTCTTGTAGTTTCCTACACCACTAATAAGGTAGTTTGGTGTTAAGTTTAATATAAATTACAATGTAAGCCAGCAAAAGCACATGAAAGAGTATTTGTTACTGAACTGTGTAATCTCCAAACATTCAATAAATAAAATTAAAAACAGGTGCATGGAGTTTTTGTGGACAATCAATATTTTCAGGGCCGGAATAAAGTAACGACACGTAGTACATGTCACGCCCCCCCCCTCACTGATCAAGAGCTCGAATGATTTTGAAAGAATAATTCTCTCAGACTTATCAAGTACGGCAAATGTTACTGATCAATCAATACTTTTTTGTGAACTGTCAATATGGAAATTCCCGGGTATTTATTATTGAGAGATATGATAACACGATGAAAAGTTATTTTGGTAGGTATCATTGGTAAAATTTCGGAACACTTTTGAACGTTATATTTAATCCATGATATTCCTTTATTAACTTCGTTTTTGGAGATTGGACTCTTTGGTTTAATACAAATATGAAAAAAAAACTTTTGGAAAATCAATTATTGAATTCTATTTATTCTAATTGTTGAAGTATTTATATCAGGGTTGCTATCTGTCCTGCTTTTGGACACATTGTCCTTTTTTAACATTGTCCTCCCTACTTTTTTAAATTTATATGAAATGTCCTCCTTTTTGTTCTGTTGAATTGAAAAAATATTGACATATCTTTAAAGTAATTTAATTAATTAAAGGGAATTAATGTTTTGAATACGTACATTTTTACTCAAATAAATGGTAGGCATAATAGATTATTCGACTTATTGTGATATTAAATCTTATTTACGCTTATTGTTTGTTGGAAAACGAAGGTGAGTGCGTGGGCGAACTTATCCAGCCGGAAGCTTTCATTTTTAATGACGCAAACTCTAATAGGATTTTCAAAGACTGTTAATGGTTTGGTATTGTTGACTAGATTGTCTATACATCTTGGACTATAGAAATGTAAAATGTTCTCCTTTTTATTGAAATGTCCTCCTTTTTTTGGTAAAATGTCCTACGCTGAGAAAACATTTTCTGGTAACCCTGATTTATATACAACTAAAAGTACTTTAGTGTAAAGTAAATACAAGTAAAAGTACTTTTGTGTACTCGCTGGAGACTGCTTCTCAGATGTGCCGCTGGTCCCCCACACTTTCATCCCGACCAGAATATCTTTAAAAACTAAAATTATAGTTGAATATGACGTCTTACATTTGTTGATCACATCGACGAATTTTGTTTGTACAGGAAACAGTGACTGAAAACCAGTGACAGCGGCGCGTGACTGAAAAAGCTGGAAACTGCTTTTTAATAGAATAGTACTTTTGTGCACTTTTTTTTCAATTTTCGTCGACACGAAAAATGTTACTCCATGTGTCGAGTAGACGGCTATGGCCCAGGCGACACGTGATACAATAACTGACGGGCTCTTTAACCTTCCATTAGGGAGAGTGAGGCTAGTGCCATATGACCTTGTGTGTCATATGGGTTCCAGAGATAGCGGCCGTGCTGTTGTTCGCCAGGAAGTCGTGCGGGCGATAGCGCGGCGGAAGTCCCCTCGTGGTGGAGGCGTCGCGGCGGAGGACGCGTGCTTGCAACGAGGTCGGGCCGCCGACGCCGACGCCTCGCAATCCGAACGTTGCCGCATCAGAACATGTACGCATTGCAAGGTGCTGGGTTCTAAAACACGGATTCACTGGATAGTCTACCAAATACTGCACATCGCTAATAAAACAAAATAAAATCAAAAAGTCAAAAAAAAAAAAAAAAATCGGGCTAAATTCTGTTGATCGCAATTGCCACGATTTTCATCCAAGATGGAAGTCATTTTTTGATGAGAAAGTCTTTAAAATCCCGGACGTGGGGTCGTACGGTTAAACGGCATTTTACGAAAACTTGTTATCGCTTACATATTTGCAATCTTACTACATTTTGATGGCATTGTGAAGATGAAAGTCAGAAATCGATCTCGTAAGAGTCGCAAAGTGCTGCTGGAATAATTCATCAAACTGAACATGAACTCACCAGGTGTTACAGAGCTTACAAATGTGTACTTTTGTGGGTACATTTTGCGGCTGCTCTGCTGAGGTGTATCTGCATTCGATATTAAGAGTTCAGAAATTGGGGTGAAGTGGCTCGAGTCGCAATACAAAAGGGATGCCAATATTCGATCACACTTTCTCATTTAAAACATTTCATTTCGGCCTGTAGTGTGTCGCTTACGAACTCAAGATGTCACATCATTTAATAAAAACAAATTTTGAGAGTAATATCTTGGCTACCGTACTAGCTGTGCGGGTTACCATGGTGCCATTTGGAGAGGAAAGATGACATTGGATCATGCATGTGTCGTGTGCGTGGATGGCTATGGCGCTATTGACGCTCCACGGATGACAAACAGGAGATAGTAAATAAAGCTTTTTCAAGCAGCCAACATAGCTCGACAGTGCGTTTGCCAATTTGGTCAGGAATAAACTCGTTTGACAAAACTCATTCTGCCACAGTAGAAATAATATATTTAAAAATGAAAAAGGTGTTCTTCTGGAATTATAATGTCAAAAAGTGAGTGGTTTTTGCAAAAATATAATGATTTTGGGGTATTTGAGCCAAGCTTTTGATAGCATATATCAGCATTTTACAAAAACATGTATTACTAATAATGGCATACATCTTTGCAACCTTACTACTCGAGGACATTAATTTGGTAGCGTCTTGAATAGGAAATAAGAAATTATTCGATCACACATGTGTCATGTGCGAAGATTTGAGTAGTTTTATTGCTATTTATTTATTTATTTATTTGATTGTTTTAGTGCATAGATCTGTTCATTGAACTAAACATAATGTAATGATGGCTTAATAAATAAAACTTAACCTAACTTAACACTAATACAGAGGTTGAGGAAACCGTGATGGCACCTCATAGGTTTCTAGGTCTGACAACCATTTACAAAATATGTGAAATGGATACTACTCGCGCACCTTTTCTTGAACGATGACCTTGCTTCCCCCTCCCTGGAGCCATAAAGAGCTGAAGGCAAAAGATCGCAGCGAGCACTGATGACAACATTCCCAGCATTAAAACTTTGTCGGTGCGAAACAGAAGCTAGTCAAAGCTAGTTGCTTTCATAGTCGAGAACTTCTGTTCAGCTTTATTACCATTATCTAAAGAAATGTCTGAGGCAGGTCCAGGACCTTCAAGGAAGGCACCTAAAACTCCTATCTACTGTCCCTGCTGTTGCCTATCCAGAGCGATGACCTGGCCGCACACATTGCGGGTTTGACTTTCATCTACCATCTACCATTACTGAAAATACTCTAGTGGCTGTCTTTGTAACTAATACCCCCACTCCGTCCGCATTTCGTCAATCTATCGTTCAAGAAAAGTTGCGCGAGTGGTAATTATTTTTTATGCTAGTAGGATGAGTGGAATTTTTACAGAGCTTGAATGAGAATAAGGTTAGGATGTGGTGAATATTAGAGAAGAAGTTATGGGAGAGGTAGTAAGTAATGTGGTGAATGATGGAATCGAGGTGGAATTCATTGTGTAATTAGTGATTTGAAATTAATCAGGGTGATTAGTGATGGTACGAAGGAACTGGTTCTGTACTATTTGGATTTGTAGTTTTAATCCATAATGGGCAGGCGTAGAGAAGAGTCGGTCTGATAATTGTTTTGTATTGCATTATTGCTGTTTTGTATCGGATGTATTTATTCCTATTAATTAATGATTTTAGCTGTTGCAGCTTGTTTTTAGTTTGTTTTATTTTGGTGTCTATGTGTTGTTTCCAATTCATTTTGATGTCCATGTTCAGTCCTAAATATTTAATGGGTTTATTTGAGGGGTACCATGGGATGGGTTCATTATTTAACGTTAATGTGGTTGGTAGTGTGCATGGCCTTAAAGATAAATTTTTTGCTGCAGTTTTATTTGGGTTTAATTTTATTTTTAATTTGGATGACCAACTGTCTATTTGGTTTAGATATAATTATGTGTTGTTTTTAATGTTGATTAGAGAGTGGTTGGAAGGGAAAATACGTGTACGGTCTGTAAACTGTGCTATTTTTACTGTTGGATGTTTGGAGATGCTACATAGAGATTGAAATAGTGTAGGTAAAAGGGGGAATCATTGTGGTAATCCTGCTTTGATTAACTTGGGATTTGAGTGATGATTGGTGATTGTTACTGCAAAGGTTCTGTTGGATAAGTAGTTTTGCATTACTGAGGTGATGTACTGAGGAGTGTCGATTTTCTTTAGTTTGTATATATTAGTACCTGTTGCTATACTCTATCAAATGCCTGGGATATGAGTGATATGAGTATTGAGGGATGTTTTTTCCTCAAAAGCTGTGTTGAAATGTTCTGTAATTCTGAGGAGTTGGTGTTGCGTGGTCATATGTTCAGTAAATCCAAATCGCTATTATGGGATTGCTTTCGTTAATTGTAGATGTTTTTTTCGAGTCGTTGAAGTACTATTTTTTCGAAGATTTTAGACAGAGATGGCAGAAGGCTTATTGGACGATAGCTGTCAGTGTTTGCTGCATTTTTGAATGGTTTCGGAACGGGATGAATGATAGCTGCTTCCAAGTAGAAGGAAAATGATTTGTTCTGAAGCATGAATTGTATATATTGTTACGCATGTTGTTGTTTGCAATTGCGGGGGATGGTAAGTGTTTTAGTATTCAATTACTAAAATTAACGTGACCTGACGCATTTTTATGGGGAGAGAATTAATGATTTGTTTTATTTATTTATGGTTTGTGAAAGGAATTTTATGGTGAGGGTCATAATTTGGGAGTTTTATTGATTGAAGTATTGTGTTGTGTGTTGGCTGCCGTTTTGTTTGGTTGAGGGTGAATTTCGCCTCAAAGTGATTGGCTATTTCCTCTGCCTTGTCGGATGGAGTGCATAACGTACCTATTGGTGAGTTGCTAGGTGGAATTAATTTATTTTTTATTACGTATTTGTTTTGTGAAGTTACATATAGAGTTGTTTTGTGTTGTTGTGTATCTTGCTTTGGAATTTGAGATTTCCATGCTTTTTTATTGATTTCTTAACTATATTGATTAATATGTTAAGTTCTGTCTTTATTTGTGGATTTTTTTTGTTAGGTTTCATAGTATTATGGTACTTGTTTCAAATTTCTGCCACTAGAAGTTAATAGCTATTATTGTTATGAGTTTGTGTATTTGTGGGTTGCGTTTTTGTTATTGCTGTATGTATTAAGGTGTTTAGTAATATTACGGCGTTCTAAGTTTCTATAGAATTATTTAGGATTTTTATTTTTGGTATTAAATTGCGTATTATGTTTTGGAATTTAATTCAGTTTAATTTAAGTGTTTTTTATTTTGGGGATTGCGGAGCGCGGGAATGAGACGTGTTGTGTAAGCCTGTTTACCGGAATGTGGTCAGAGTGTAGTTCATGATATGGGGTTGAGTGAAAATTGATATTTCCGTCTGACAGTCCGATATGTTACGCCTCTTGGATAGGATGTTGGTTCTGGAGGCGATAGTATATTGATAGTGGTATTGATTAAAATTTGTGAAAGTGTTTTTCATGTTTGGCTGCTTGTGCAACATCCCCAGTTAGTGTTTGGCGTTTAGATCGCTTGGTATTAATGTATTTTTATTTGGGATGAATAGATTACAAGTAAGCAAGTACATTTTAAGTATATTTAGGGGTTGTATTTTTATTGTTGCCGGTTTATATGTAGCGATTACATTGCATGATTCATTGTTCATTGTTAGGCTAATTGCAATTGTTTCAATTCCTGTGGTGTTTGGTATATTAATTTCGTGATGGTTTAAATTATTCCTGGCTGCTATTAGTACCCTGCCTCCTTTATTGTCGATCCAGGAATTTCTATAAATTTTGTATTCTGGTATGTAAAATCCGTTTCTATTGTTTATGTGTGTCTCTGTTATCCATGCAATACCTATGTTGTATGTGTATGAGTATTGTGTCAGTTCTATTGTTTTGATGCAATATTTTTTTTGGATTCCCATTGGTGAATGATATATTTCTAAGGGCTTATATTGAGATTATTATTATTATTAAAGTAATCTGTAACTATATTCTGAATTATATCGATTATTGGTGGTATGAGGGAGTTGATGAAATTTATTATGCAGGATGTTATAGTATTCATTATTGAATTTAAAAGGCAAGGTCATATACACCCACCTATAGAGTACCTGACCTTGTCGTTGGTGGTGGTAGTGGTGGTGGTGGTGGTGGTGGTGGTGGTGGTGGTGGTGGTGGTGGTGGTGGTGCTTGAGTTCCCCCATGATCTTCAGAGCTATGCCAGCGGTAGCGTAGCTACTGGTAGGACCTCCCTTGCCGGACAGACGAAGAAGTACACCAGAAGAGGACAGAAGGGGATCCACAGAAGCGGACCTGAACGACAATTCCGACGAAGACCTTTGTCGGGGTGAAAAGAGCCTCTAAACAATATCCCTAACCTCGGGATGTTCCCAGGTTCCTTGCTCAGGGATATGTGTGAAGGCTTCAACGGTCGGAGAAGCAGCGATGAAGCTGGTGCGAAGAGCGGCAAAAGCACCCTTATTCATGGGGTTAGTACATATAATGAGTTAGGTAGGGATCTGCAAGCTTGGCCGGCCAGCTACGTAGACAAAGTACACCTTGATATAAAAACAGTGCAAGCGGCACAACCTTGGCCGGCAACCCACGTAGAGAAAGTACACCTTGATATAAAAACAGTGCAGTGAAGGCACAACAGTGGCAGCCCCGCCATCAGGATACTTATCTTTAGGTCGGTAGCCTGCACTAGGGGATTTGTATTACTCACAAGACTCGGGAAAGAATCCGGACTGCGCCAAACGTTGACGACAATGGTAAGAAAAACGGTTTTTACGATTTTAAACTTTGAGTTTGGAATGTTAGAAGCCTAACAGACAAAACAGTAGAATAGTGAGAAAACTTAAGAAACAACAAGAAGAAATAGCAGTTTTATCTTAAACAAAAAAGGAAGTGTAAGGAAAGTCACGAGTTAGGAGAGTATATTCTAATCTAATCAGTAGTACCTTCAGAAAAGACGGCTGCAGCAGGGGTGGAGATATTAGTGCATAAAAAATGGAAGAAGAAAATATGGATATCAGAGCTCATTGTGATATTGAAGCTGAGGACTGGCAGAAGTTACCTGAATATTATAGGGGCTAACGCCCTAGTGGAAGGGAAGAAAGTAGAAACAGAAACATTTTATAAGACATTGAAACAATGAATAAACATTACAGGAGCCTCTGACTATACAATTATAGCAGGAGATCTGAATGCCAGGGTAGGATGTGTTATTGTGAATGAAGTTGTTGGAACTTTTGGTTAAATGACTTAATGCAAATGGGGAAAAAGCTAATAGACTTCTGTACTTTTAATAGTCTCAAAATAACTAATACCTATTATAGACATAAAGATATCCATAAATATACATGAGTGGTTCGAGGTATGCAATCAATTTTAGATTGTGATTATAAACAGCAAACTCAGATCGCTTATCACAGTGTGTATAGAGGTCCAGAAATTAGCTCTAAGCATTTCCTACTACAAAGTAATTTTCACCTTCCTGATTTATTTATTTATTTATTTTACGTCAAAAAAAAACAGTTAAAAACTGCGTATGACGTGCTATGAGGAAAAGTGAATTGTGTGCACATTTTCAAAATTCTGTGATCCCTACACTAAGTCATATACTACTTAAATTTTGAATTTTGAAAGGGAGAAAAAACAAAACAAAAAAACTCCCATGTAATAAAATCTATTTTCAAGGATAAATAAGCAATAAATTTTGGCTCTTATTACTTCCTGCCGCGACGACATTGATAAATAAAGAGCAAAAGAAAACGCAGGAAACCTTCGAAAAAACTGAATGTTCAGCTGTTGGAGCAAGACAGTATAAGAGGCTTTTACGAAAAACGAGTGAATGAATATCTGAAACTACTCTCCGGCGATACAGAATCTCATTGGAATAATCTAGTGAATTGCGTGCTACTGTCACGTGCTACTGTCAGCATCAGAATGACTTCGTTTCCGTATCAATGGAATCGAAGACCTGGAAGACTGAAAATATGGAATGAGAAAAACAAAGCAACCATCAAGCTCATCAAAGAAACTTATCAGGGATATTTGAGAACAAAGAAACCAGAAGACTACATAGAGTATAAACGATTTAGAGCTAAAAAACGCCTGTTATCCAGAACAACGCACAAGGAAAGCTGCGAAATTCTCTGCAAAAGGTTAGAGCATGACATCACTGGCGCTCAAAGAATTGGCTTTAAAAGTGTCAAAAGTATGTCCAAGAACGAACAAGATAAAGCATGTGTTTATTTTATCTCAGAAGAAAAATGTGTTGAACATTATTAGAAACTTTTATTCTCAGACAATGTTGGAAAGTGGAAACAGAGAAAGTGCCAAATAATGAAGAGATAACAATGGAAGAGTTAGAATTAGCTCTAGAGAAAAGCAAAAATAGGAAATCGGAGGGACTGGATGACGTGCCAATGGAATTATGGAATTATGGAGATCAGATGAAAAGGTCCGTATTAAAATTCTTTAACAATCTTTAGTCTGAAAGCAAAGTATCTGCAGATTGGAACAAAGCCTTAATAATCAACATACATAAAAGGGGTCAAAAGAATACTGTGATAATTATCGTGGTATCTGCTTATTGACTACAGCTTCAAAATTGTTTAACACAACATTGAAATACAAACTTAACAAGGAAATGGGAAACATCGTGATACAATTTTCACTCTCAAAAAGATATTAGAGAAATGCAAAGAATACAATATATGTACATGCTGTTCCTGGATTATTGCAACGCTTGTGACAATGTGGATAGATCAACATTATGGTGTATTTTGGAGAACGATGGCATTCCACGAATCTTGATAAAAGCGATTGAAAGCGTGTACATGAATACCAAAATTTGAATTAAGGTGAATGATTGCAAAACATCTAAAAGTCAACCAAGGTTTAAGATAAGGGCGTGGTTTGTCCCCAACCCTCTTTAACATATACATAAACAAAATTATGATATGATCTATGGTTTATGTACTTATGGAGCTATGGTTTACCACAAATCCAAAAAGGATACTGTGATGCGTACCCCCCCCCCCCCTCGTCGGATTATGACACGGGAATTTGGTCAATATCGGGTCTGTGAGTTTGCTTCCTTGATTTTGTTATTAGATTTTGTACACTTGCTTTTACTATCCTGGACTTTTAATTATGTTGCGCGATAGCAGTCCGGCTACATGCTGTGGCTCTGAGTGCTACCCACTCCGCTTCACAAGTGAAACGTGCACACTGAGAAAAAATGACGAAAGAAGATTAGTGGCTTTTAAAATTAATTTCTTAAGGGCCCTACTGGCCCTACACCTTGAGGGACCGGGCGCGCCCGTACCGACCCTAGTGTTCCGACTTTACGAGCGCTCTGCGATGAGAATTGTTCGGTGGTCTGGACCGGCATGGAGTAAACTATTCGAGCAGTCGTGGACTAGTTTGATAGAACACACTTAGCTATAGGTATAATCTAAATAATTGGATACTCCATCAGAAGACAGAATGCTTACATATGACGTTAACGAAAAAATTGATCGGTTTCACAGCTACGGTGCCCCATGTTTGATATTTAGAGAATAGAAATGATTAAAAAATACTGTGGTAGAACAATGCTTACTTACCCTAAAATATATTACATATGTAGAGCTTTATATAACAAAACTATTAATTATCAATTAATTGTTCCGCTTTACCTTGATTATACATATCAGTTGTCCGGTAAACACCTGCTACCATCGATCACTGGATCCTCTTTAAAATTCCATTGAAACCCAGGGGGTCGATGGTTTGGAACCCTTATGGTGAACTATTGTACCTCTTAATAATGACAAGAGAGGATATTGGTTCCACTTTTATATATTTAAAGATGTATTTGATGTACAAAAGAATATAAAAAAAAATCCTCGAAATACCTAACGCGGCTAGAGTTACTTCTCTAAAATACAAACCCTCCCCCAAAAAAGAATTGCCTCAACTCTTCAATAACCAATGACATCGCCCAACGCCCATCAACGAATTTATACGTTTTAATAAAATGGAAGTGTGTCTGCGGGACCGGACACCGCAAGGCGAGTTAGAGGCGGATGGAAATGAGGCAGAGATGAGACGAAATTGAGTAGAAAAGGATGAGACGCGGGTAAACCCGCGTTTATAGAATAGAATAGAGTAGTATATAGTTTTATAGAATTTATTAGTTTTCTTGTCAAATGATTGCGATTGTTAATAAATACCCTGTCAGCTCGAGGTATTTCCGTTAGTTATTAATATCGATCGGTTACTACTGCAGGATTACACTGTAAGAACTGCACTATTTGAAACAAAAACTCAGCTTGAAAAGATTGTAAAGCGTAAAAAATGTATTAAAATATTTGTTTACATCATTTATGCTCATCCATCTTCTGTACCACTTACAAAGTGTTTTGTATACTCTACTGCGTCTGTGACCTTGATATAACCTACTCAGGTTAATTTCTTAAAAGATGGAAGTATCAAGTTTATAACGGTTTAGGTGAAAATTGAACAAAAATAAACAGTTCGTTTTGGGAATGAAAATAATCATAAATTTCGCGTGTTGTCTTCCCGATTGATTGATTAGTGATTCCGGGCCCGTCAACTGCTAAGGTCGTTATCGCGGAAGGTGGCAGTGATCTTCCCTGCTGGATGGTGATATCCGGCGTCGACCTCTGTTGGCTTGTGAGGATTTTCCCCATGCAGGTATCTGCCAATAGCGGGACACCGCCCCGGCCCGGACAAGCTCTAAGCTTCTGACTAGTCTCCCGACAAGTGTGGTAGTGAAGTGCATGTGAGTGTAAGTGTGTGTGTGTGTGTGTGTGTGTGTGTGTGTGTGTGTGTGTGTGTGTGTGTGTGTAAGGGATGGGGATAATACAAGGAAGAGAAAAGGAAGATCGCGAACGGTCCGTGGCCTGTTTGTTAGGGTACTGCTCCGGCAATCGTCTGGTGTTAATAAGTGAAACCACAGAAAACTACATATCAGAGCAGCCGACCGCTAGAATTCTCCTCCAGATAGCGACTGAATTCGACCTAGCTGAAAAGCTAGTGTCGAAAATCCTGCCGCCGTCAGGACTCGAACCTTCAGACCTCACGGTCAGAGGCACGGCAATGTCATCAGTTGATGCCTTGAGCCCCTGATTTTAATTTTTCTAAAATTTTATTTAACCAGATCAGTGGGATTACTACTTTACCGGGGAGTGTTAGCATATGTATGTTGGTGATTCCACGTGAAATCGGTCGGAAAAAGCATGGCCCCTTCCGATTGTTCTAAATTTTTTTGACTTGTTCAGTGTGATGTAAAGAAAGCTAGAAGCTTCATATTAAGTGCTTGACCTTGTTTTTATTTATACTTTCCTGGGCTTTGTGTTTTCCTGGGCTCCAGATTTTAGTTTTCTCTTACTATACACTATTATGAGTAAAGGTAAAGCAGTATTTTAATACTGCCATTGAGCTTTTCATCGTCTGCATTTTACACTAATATTTTTACTCCCGAATTCAAAATTGCAGTGTTTTTCAAATCTAAATTCCCAAACTATGTATTCTTAGATTTTCGAGTTTGTTGTCCCAAAGTATTCTGGAAACTAGATTTTCATGCAAGAAAAGAATTGGCGTGTGAAATTGGAAATTTCAAAAGTTACGGATGTTTAAAGCCAATTTTTTTTCAAATAATCCATATTTTTAAATAGTGCACATATTTTTCACAAAGTCTAACAATCTACATTTCTAGATCTGATTTATTATTTGATTATTAGTTGATGTAATAATATTGTCAATCGTAGATTCTGTAAATGTTACCAAAATCTATATTTGTTAATGTTTGTAAATTAAAAATTAATGTTAATCTATACATTCCCATTACAGTTAACGTTCTGAAATTTCAGATTGCGATCAAAGCATATAATATTTTATAGGTTCTTCTCAGAAATCATAAAAACACTTTAGGTATACGAAAATAAAAACAAAAGTAAATGAAACTAATATATCTATATTATATTTCACACTTATCCTGTTACCGAATACATACAATAATCGGTACTGATTAAATAGAACCGGCCTTACATGCCGACCAAATATAATCGGTCTACTTCTGAAAACAGGCGAGTCTGAATTAAAAAAATGCGAACTTTCGAAAAAATCTTAATTTGTTGTATTGAAGGAAATTGTCCAAATTTTCGAAGTCTGTTACAAGATTTACTGAATATTAGAGAAAAAAAGACATAACATGCTTTGAAATTATTGACTTTTTAGTATTAAAACCATTGCTTTGTTTGGCACGGAGAGTGTTGGCACGGAGACGGCCCGGAGTTTTCAGTTTTCGCTTTATGACTTCATTCAGGGAAAATAAATAATTTTGGATGAAAATAGTGGAAGTTAGGATCATTTGAATGATTTTAATTACAACTGGCTGCAATAGCTGTTCATCAATTGATTAATTATTTTGATTGCGAGCGCGTCAGCTGGTGTGTTTAGTTCTGTAAGTGCACTGTATCACTGGTGTTCCTTTGCCGCTTGAAGGGAAGTTCCGGCGCCTACTTACACGTTGAGTTTTCCCCAAAAGTATCTCCAGCAGTGAGACAATCTCTAAGATCTGGTTTTATGACTTTTGTGACAGTGTAGTGCATATATCTCTGTGTTTGTGAATGTGTGTTTGTGTAAGGGGAGAGGAGAGGACATGGATGACGAAGGAATGATTGCGCCAGGTCCGAACCCGTTTTTTATGGTTTCCTCGGTATTCATCTGCTTTTGATCAGCAAAACCACTAACCTACAATTTTTTCAGCTTTCTATTTAGCTTTCCCTCAAAGTGCTCTAAGATACAGAAACGAAATACTCGTACTTTAATGGAAACTTTTTTTCTTGACAAAATTGCATAGATACAAATATTGAGTTTCTCCTCGAGCAGTCATGTAATATTTACACAGTTTATCCAAGCAATGAAAATTCAACGTTACTCAGATGCTCAAACTGTAAGCAGGTTGATCCTCTCGAACTTGTCATGACGTCAACGCAGTCAAGAGATCCAATTTACTCGTGTTGTTAGAGGGGGCGATTCAAGCCGCAGACGACACTTGCAGCAAACAGGAGTCAGCAGCGCGATGCGAGACGGTGTAAATAGCATTTGAACGGGAGAGGGGAGAGCAAGAGACGGCAGGGCTACCAATTAGCGAATGGAATTAGCGGCGAGTGTCTTCAATCGCGCGGGCCACACTGGAGCAGAAAGTCGCTTTGCTTTCAGCTGGCGCGGAGTGCGCTGCGCCCGAGGCGAGGCGAGGCGCGGCCGCCGCCACACGCCGCCTTCTGCCTCTCGCCGCCGCAGCGCAGTGCCTGCGCTCGCTAATCGCAGGGGCACATTAGCGTTAAGACCGCACCGGTAGCGGTAGCTCAGTGCATCAACTGATGTCACTGCAGCGCCTCTGACCGGGAGGTCCTAGGTTAGAGTCCTGACGACGGAGGACACTAGCTTTTCAGCTAGGTCGAATTCAGTCGCTGTTTGGAGGAGAATTCTAGCGGCTGGCTGCTCTGATCGGTAGTTTTCCGTGGTTTCTTCGATCAACACTAGGCGAATGCTGAAGCAGTACCAAACGGGCCACGGACCGCGCGCGATCTTTCCTTCCTCTTCCTTTCCTATCCTCTCCCCTTACACACTTACACTAACATGCACTACACTACCACATATTCCGGGAGACCGGTCGGGAGCTTAGAGCTTGTCCCGGCTGGGGTGCCCCGCTGGTGGGAGAGTCCTGGTTAGGGGGAAACCCCACTAGTCGACGGTAGGTCGGCGCCGGATCTCGCCATCCAGCGGGAAAAGATCACCGCCATCTCCCGAGAAATAAACATGCACTACACGAACGGGACTAATGACCAAAGCAGTTGACGCGCCCGGAAACACGAAAGAATCAATCAATCAGTTAAGACGGCTCCACACATTCGGCATTCGCGGAGCAGCGAGCTAGTGCTCGCCCAATCCCGAGCAGCTGACGTATTCGGTGAATGTTCACTCCCTTTGGTGTGTTCAAAAGACCGACACGCGGTGGGTAGGGCGAACCCCGAATGTTCGTCACTCTGCAAATTGCAAGCAACGCATCCACACTACTCGGGATTCGGCGAGCGGTTGCTCGGTGCTCGCCGAATAACGAATGTCTGGAGTCGCTTTTAGCGGCAGCCTGTTTGACAGCTTCACGTATACAGGGGTGAGCCATTTCAGGACAAGAAGAAAAAAACAAACAAAAAATGCGTTTTCTTCGTGGTATTAGCAATAAATAAATTCTTTATTTTTTAGGTCCCAGATTTCATAGAAAGAGTTATTTCTAATTTTTCGATTTCGTTGGGGTGTGATATCACCGCAATTTATATGCTCTTCCAAGACTCGAAGCACTGTGGTAGACTCGGAAGATTGAATGCTGCAGGTTGTGCACTGCAATTCTGACTGCCGGCTGGCGGGGTAAGAGGCCATTTCAGTAAAAAACAAAAACAAAACAAAAAACGTTCGCATTTTCCTCATAATATTAGCAATGAATTTTTCCTGTACTGTTTAGCCTCGTGAGCAAAGATTCCGGTAGAAACGGTTCTTTCTAATTTTTCGATTTCGTCGCCGCCTGATATCACAGCAACTTTTTGTGCTTTTCCAAGACTCGAAGCACTGTTGTAGTCTGGAGAAATTATTGCCGTTATTTGTGAACAGTGAGTGTACCGTAATTTTGACTGCCGACTGACGGGTTATGGTTCTGATGACCTAAAATTAGGCGAGATCAATGCACCACTGCCTAAAATCAGGCAGCAACAAAACTCGCGCTCTGTACGAGAGAGATAACTACGGATCCAGTTATTCATACAACATTTTAAGGTTAATTTAAGCCGCTAAAAATACACATGTCAAACTACGATAGGTATTTTTGTGTGCATAGATCGCTAATTTTAAGTCATCAGAACCTTAGCCCGCCTGTCTACAATACACTCGCTGTTCACAAATAACGGCAATAATCTCTCGAGACTACAGCAGTGCTTCGAGTCTTGGAAAAGCACAAAAAGCTGAGTGATATAGTACTGATCTATGAAATTGCAATGCCAATAAAAATAAAATGAAATGAAATCTATACTAATAAAAGTGAATTCAACGACGTGTAACCGACATCGATACCACAAAAAGTAGCGTATGAATATATATGAAATTTTTACAGGCTCTTCTTCAGAATCGTCGCAGTGTCCTTGCAAAATTTGGTAAAGCCTCGCCCAACCAAAATGAGGAAAATAAATAATTTAAATAATATGTGTGTAGATGCACCGCGACCATTTTTCGCCTCTCGCTTAGAACACGTGTTTCTGAATATATTCCGCCAGAGCCCAGTAGTGCAGCAGAAAACTGGTACCTAATTTATTCGCTAGGGGTCAGTAGCGATACAAGAGACTTGAAAAAAATCATTTAAAAGCAATGTGTTGTAAAATAAAATGAAAGGAAATTATAGTATTTTATTAAAATTTGAATCAATTACGTTAAAAATAATAATGTTAAACACCGTGGTTTACATCAAATTGATATTTTCCATCATTCGCAAGGGTTGAATATGAAGAAAGCCCGGGCAAAGCCAGGTATATTGCTAGTAAGAGATAACGGTTCCGCTTCGAAGCGCGGCACTGTGACGACGGACCTGAAGAGCAAGACTCCAGCCGCGACCAGTCCGTGCGACAGGGCTAGTCAATTGATTGATTGATTTTTTCATGTTTCCGGGCGCGTCAACTGCTTTGTTTATTATTCCCGTTAGTGTAGTGCATGGTTTTTTCTCGGGAAATGGCGGTGATCTTCCCCCACTGGATGGCGAGATCGGCGCCGACCTACCGTCGGCGAGTGGGGTTTCCCCCTAACCAGGACTCTCCCACCAGCGGGGCACCACCCCAGCCGGGACAAGCTCCCGACCGGTCTCCCAGAATATGTGGTAGTGTAGTGCTTGTTAGTGTGTGTGTGTGTGTGTGTGTGTGTAAGGGAAGAGGATAGGACAAGGAATCGCGCACGGTCCGTGGCCCCTTTGGTAGGGTACTGCTCCGGCATTCGCCTGGTGTTGATCGGAGAAACCACGTAAAACTAAAGATCAGAGCAGCCGGGCACTAGAATTCTCCTCCAGACAGTGACTGAATTCGAACTTAGCTGAAAAGCTGGAGTCGAAAATGCTGCCACCGTCAGGACTCGAACCTAGGACCTCCCGGTCAGAGGCGCTGCAGTGACATCAGTTGATGTACTGAGCTACCGCTCCCGGTGGGCTAGTCAAACATTGAGTGATATAGCGTGAGTAGTTTGTGAATAGCCAGGCGTGCTGGTAAATGTATTTGGTCAGTGTTGGTCTATCCCCCGATTTTTTCTTGTTGAATTTGTAATATAATTTGTAATAATAATTTGTAAACAATTTGTAGTGAATTTGGGGTAACGACAACGGCAATAGGACAAGTTTATTCTCTCAGCTATTTGTTAGTAGACTTGGCATGTAAACGGTACATTCTAGACCACGGTTTATTGTATGGTTAATGTTGATTAAACTGTTATGTAAATCTTTTCTAATTGCTGCTTATTAGATGCAATTCAATCCAGATGACTCATTTTCAATGCGCGCAGCAATTGAAAAAAGAAAAAAAACTCTGCAGTCTCCGTCCATGTAAGAGATGTCTATAGTTACGTTAGATACCCAGGAACTTTGAAAAAAATACAAAAAACAATAAAACACTTTCGATTTTGAGTGAAAAAATCAAATATTTGATAGTCGTCTATTGGTATCATACTGCGCATATCAACTGAATTCTCAAAGCACTCAAAGCACCACTGTTCATGACACACCATGCCATTGACAGCGAGGCACCAAGGAAGAGGCCACCGGCTATTAAATATTTCCTATTGTGTTATCAGATATAATTTTATTCTCTTATAATACTATAATAAAATTAGTTACTCGGTTCTTGAGTGAGGGTGCTACTAAAAAAACATTTTGTGTGTGTTTTTTTTTTCAACAGCATTTTTACTGTTACGTTATTCACTTCTCACGAGGAGGTTTTAAGAGTAAGCCAAAGGACCAACGTAAAGGGCTACATGTGAAAATTTTCATTGTATTTATGATCTTTGTGGCTCAACATTTTAGTGTTACTTTCAAAAAAGGGGTAATTATTTAACAGGTTATCAAACACGACCTAAAAATCTTTAATTTAATGTTTTTGTCAATAAAAAAGTTAGATCCAATCTGGTTAATCAGTACCTTGTGTGAAATTGTCTTATCCCTTGACACAAAGGATATTAATCCTGCAGTATGGATGCAGTATGATTGGCTCGCGAAATCCTCACATTTCATTGTCGACCTCGTATCAGTTGACTTCTCAAGGATGTTAATGATCGTGTGGTGCTGAAAAAATACCTAATACCAGAAAAAAGAATAATAAGAATATAGCGTAAAAATATGTTTATTTTTTACTGATGCGTTATTGTTTTGTCATTGCCGTCGATACGGATCTCGATGTACATTGCATAACTTACCTGGATCGAAAGGATCGTGGTTATGAAGGAAATACGGAACCAGTTTTCTAATGCTAGGATATTCGAAAATACACTTTAACCGTTTTAATATTCATTGTTCCTTTGTTGAAGGTGTGGGCATGTGTGTTTGATAAGATAATTTTAAGGTAGAATATAATCGACTTTTAGTATGAATGGCCATTCAAGAAACGGATCTTGCCCACTGCAGGCACCGCTACCGCTACCACGATGTGTCGACAGAGTTGCCACTGTAGCTTTTTCCGCCGACTCTCATTAAAAGGCGGACGGAAAACTTAAATGAAGCGCCTGACCCGGGGAAATTCGAAAGCAAGGCCTCTGTTTAACTCTTTAACCCTAACATTCAGAACCAAATTAGTCGTAATGTCGAGGTCTGCTCTCATCTGTTAGCGGTTGGGTACTGGCCGCGTGTGTCCCTTCATCAAAGGCAAGCGAATTTTCTGGCAATGCAAGTTGCTGATTTGAGCGTAGGGTATAAGAAAGATGTACCACGAACCTGTTTTTGGCGGTTCATTTATTTTGTGCGATAGAATATATTTTCTTAGAAATATTCTATCGTAAGTTAAAACATGGACGTTTCACACTGAATTTCTTTTCTTCACAGATTCATTGAGTAGATAGCGTAGATTATCCATTGTTTAAAGTAAAACGTTTGGACTACTATCGGAATACTTTGCTTACGTGACTAGTTCCTTAATTGATTAAAGTCAATTTTTTGTTGTGTTCTTGCAACACCAGTGAATAATCATTACTATTTTATTTCTATACTGTTTCGAATGATAATTTACTTCTCGTGTCGCGTGCTAATACTCGTAACTGAGATGCAGTAAAAGATAATAGGTATTCTACTCACTTATCCTATCCAGCAAGCAATAAAAAGTTAATTTTTGTGTTTGATATTACGTAATTTCAGTTGACTTTCTTATATTTTTACTTTAAGTTTGCAGTCAATTAATCATGTTAAATAACTTTGTCTAGCTACTTCGGAGATGTTTTAGAATAAATATCCTATTACTTATTATTTTAAACTTCGTAACAACAAATGATGGTCCTCTTTCATTATTTGTATAATTTGCGGAGCTCGGATGAGATTTTGAATTAATTTTATATTATCAGAATAGTCAATTTTTTGTTATCAAAATTATCGAAATATATTTTTATTATTCTGATTGTAACCAACGTAATTTGAATTGATGAGTATATTATTCTATGTACACAAATATTAAACTCCCCAAAGCAACATCATATACGCTACACAAAATATCAAGACTTAGATGCGAATGTACTGTTGCTTTCTTCTGTGCACCAAGAGCTAATTATTATTTCTGTAAAATAATTAATGTTATATCTAAAATAAAAGTTCCAAAGACTAAAATGTAAATAATTGATGTAAAAAGCATAACTGTATACCTTTTTGCTATTGTCTCTCTTTTTGTAACTCACTGAAGTCGCTAAAACTTTATCGCTAATGCGACTCATTTAAAAAATCTCAAACTGATACAAAGAAATACAAAAGGATTCAGGTTAGAAGAAAGAATACAACGGGAGGACGATTGTGGCTTCTCTAATTACAACCGAGCACACACAATCTCGCCGGCTTCGTTTTTACGTCTCTTCTCATAATTGGCAGCTTCCACTTGATTACGAGTCGTCTAAACCATGCTTGTTAAGAATATAACAATTTTAAAGGGAGTAATATCTCAATATATTGTAATTCTTATTATAGGTCTTCATGCAAACTGAATCGGTGATTTCAAAGGGGATAAAATTACTATTTTCTTTTTTTCGGAAAACCAAGAAACACTCAATAATATTAAAAGTTGGCAACTTTGAAATGTATGCTCCATTGATAACGTGCAGATCTAGACATTGTTTGTTTGGGCTATTTAGTGCCTTCCATTCTGCAAATCACTTTTCATATTCAGAAATTGTTTCTTTTATAAGTTGCCAACATTTTGTAAAAAGGAATAAAATTTTAAATTTATTTATGTATTTTTAGACTTATAAAAATTATTCTTAGATAAACCTTTCATGAGGCACATATTCTAAATTACTGACTTTACAAAAATTCTATACCAATAGTTTCTTCTCATAATCAAGTTCAACATACCTTTTTGTTCATCTCATAATTTTTTATACAAGTGCAGATGTTAATCTGGGGTATACAGTAATATTTTTCTAACACCTGTTATATTCTAATCTTGACTGGGACAACTGTCCCTTACACTTGAAATGGAAGATATAAATTAGTGTTCAACCGGTCATGACTAACTGCATTTGAAAAATAAACGATGATCTCGTTTGAGAACTATCTTCTTTTATTGATCGCCTTCTCTGCGCTGGTTTACTTCATATCAGTCTGATTATAAGTGCATCTCGGTCATTTTTTGTGGATGAATTGAGACTGTAAAACATGAGGTGATGCCCGATGAGACGTGAGTCAGATCTCTCTTCCATGCAGAATGATTAAGGCGGCCCGTGGTTTCGGGTTGGGTTCGGAACGCCGCGCGAATCTCACGCTCCATTGAAGGCTCATTGCCGCTTCACTGAGCAATTTGCCGTGGCGTCGCTGCGCTCCGCCGCTTTCTGTCGCCTACGGACGAAGAAGACGTCGATGTCGTTTTAAGTCAAGGGTGGCTGTAGCCTATGCCACCCTCCTCGTAATTCATACAGTGGACATAATTGAAAATCTGACACGCAATAAGAACATAGCGTTGAAGGTAAATTTCGAAATTAAAAAATTGATATAATTAAAATAATGTGTAATAATAATAATATAATAATAGTATAATATAGTAATAATAATAGTGAAATAATATAATAACAACAACAACAACAACAATAATGTCAACCACCATGGCGAAGGCGGTTGCTGCAGCCGTCGTCAGAGTCGAGGAGGCTGTAGGTTCGAGTCCTGTGTAGGCCGAATTTGTGATTGTCCCTTCACCCCTCGTCATCATCCTATCACCCCATAAATCATAATTCAAGGCTTAACAACGTCATGTTACTAACGGAAACAGCCGAAAATAGCTGATCCCAATAATGACACACGTTAATCTCTCTGGGATAAATATGACTGGGCATCGGACGATAAGGTGTAGTGTGGTCATGAATGGTCGATACGCGTACAACAACAATAATAATAATAATAATAATAATAATAATAATAATAATAATAATAATAATAATAATAATAATAATAATAATGAGACATACACATACTTTATTTGTCCCGTAAGAAAGGAGGCATAGGCCTCAGACAAGTTGAAGCCTCCCTGCACAATGCAATAGTCGGCATTGAAGAATGTGAGACCATTTCGAACATCACAATGAATGAGAGAAATTGCAGGGGAAATTATAGAAGAGTGAGACTTCCAGTCCTCTCTGAACTTCAGAAGTAGGTAGTTTGGCGGTGTATGTATTCGAAACAATTTTAGACTAGAGGATTGAACTGAGCAAGAAATTCAAATCACGATTCGAAAAAAACAGAAAACTGCTTACAATCCATCATGTCGCCCAACCTCGAGCTGATGTATATAGATTTTATGTCTCACGTAAGGAAGGGGGAAGAGGCCTCAGATAATTTGAAGCCTCCTGGCACAGTACAATAGTCGGGATGGGAAAGTATGTAGTCAGACATCAAGGCGACCCACTAAATGAGGCAGGTCATTGCATCTGACCGAAGAATGGGATACAGAGGCATTGTAAGTGCGGCAAGAAGCATTGCGAAGAAGACTATGCAAGACAGAGAATAACACAATGACGTTCTGATGCTACTTAACATCAAATGTGCAACACAAAAATGTTAAAGAAATTGTGGAGAGACAAACTACTCCACGGACAATACGAATATCTGAAAAGAATGGACAAAGTGCAGATCAATAAAGACCAATCATTTATGTAACTCAAAAGAGGAAGAATGAAGTCAGAATCGGAAGTAGTTGTACGTAATAGCTGCCCAAGATCAGGCATTGAAAGCATGACATTATGATAAAGCGGTCCTCAAAATTTCCCAAGATGATAAACGCCGCATTTGCCAGAAACAAGTAGAAACCATTTATCATATCGTCTCAGCTTGTCCAATTCTAGCAACGATCGAATATCTGAAAAGATACGACAGGGTGTGTAGTTACCTCCACTGGCAGATCTGTACCGCCCCCGAAGTTTTAAACATATGCTCCAAAACCGGTGATGTCTGTTGTACTGCGACAAAGTAACCGAATATTGTTATCCGCGATTTGTAGAAAAAAAGTGTCTTCTTGTAGATGTTTCTGTGCCGTGCGATCAAAACGTCGTAACCAGGGAGGTAGAGAAACGTCATAAATACAAAAGTTTGGTCATCGAGATCAGTCGAATGTGGGACGTAAAAGCATAGGTCGTCCCGAGAATTATCGGCGCTCTGAGATTTGTACTGCAAACACTGTGTAATAACTTGGCTAAACTCTCAGGTCATTCAAAAGAATGGGAAGTGCAAGACATTGCTTTATTGGGATCAGCTCACATTTTGCGCAAAATATTGTAGAGGCACCGATAGTTTCTAGATCTGATCCTTAGGAAGCTGGTTGCAACCCGGAGTAGACTTAATTATACTCAACCGACTCGTAACATATTTAGTCGTGGATTAGAGGAATAATAATAATAATAATAATAATAATAATAATAATAATTATTATTATTCTAGCGTTGAAGGTAATGCAATAGTCTCCTCTTACGTCTAACCACTTGAATGAAGATACACTTAAAAAATTGGAATGTTGAAAAGAGGATGTAAAACTGCACATCTACGACTGGGAGAGGAAAGGAAGGAACCATTGTAGCGTAGGCGATTGAGTGTTCGCAGAAAAACCTCAGTCGTGAAGGTGGCTTAGGGCTGAACTTCATACTATTTCTATGAAAATTAATCGAAGTAAAAGAGAAAAGATGTCCAGAAGTAGGGATCATAAAAGGGAAAAATGGAAACGAAACCTGAAGGAGGAACGAGTAACAGGTGGAGAAGAAAGAAAGGAAGAGGTACTAAACGAGTTCCATATTTTCAGCTTTACATCACTTAATAGGACGCGGAAAAAAGTGCTATTGATACAGAGAGAACAGTTAATTTAAAAATTGTCTTATAACATAATTACTGGGGTCCTATTATAGCATTTCTCAGCATGCATCTGCTGTTAATGTCTGTGACATTTTGGAATATCCATTGATTGTAATGTTCGGTAATTACTTGACACAATGCTCCTGATTCAAAGTCAGAATATTAGCTGGAAAGCCTTCTTCTAGATATACGTTTAAAAGAAACCGCACTGACTGAGAGTGGTTCACTGCTCTTTTATCTCGCCATTCATGACTCATAGAATGAGAATCGCTGAAAACAGGCTGTAGCTTTTCATTAGAGAACAGATGTTCCGCATGTAGGGGTTATGATTATGATGCGGGATATATGTATACGGATGTAGGACTAGCCTCTTCTTGGGTGTATCTGACCGCATCTGATAAACTTTTGCGCACCACTTTGATGACGCTACTTCAGAATATGCAGTTCTCAGAATGTTGCAAAAGTGCTGGTTTTGTGCAAGAATTATTTTTTCCGGTTTTCAGATGAGACACATCATCTCATCGTACTCACATCTTTCTGCGGTTTCAACATTGAGCAACAATATAAATTTTTTCTAGTGATGCGAAATGTTCTTACAATTTAGATTTAGAATACCTGTAACATCATTCTCAGCAATCTAATTTTTCTCTCTTTAATATTTGTGGTACAAAATTGGCAAAGGTTTTGTAGTTGTTTTCATAGCAAGGAAGGTTTTTATAGGAAGATGTTTTAAAAGAACATGGACCTTTTATTTTCTTGTATGCGTACGTATACACGGAATAAGTATATATGTAGTATAGAGAAAGTTATGTAATGCTGCGGAAAGTCGATTTCAAGATTTGAACAGTAATACACGTTTTGGGGTTTCCTAATACCGAAAGTGTTTTTTTTTTTTTTAAACGTCCGTCCATCCGTCCGTCCGTAAACAATTCTAGCGCCGAAACTATTCGTTAAAATCATGTGCATTTTGTTGAAAATTGTAGTAGTTTTCGCGCAATATTGCATGAATAATGTGTAATATTAAAAAGTAACAACCACAAGAATTTCTAAAAAATGACTCAAAATTTTTACTTTAAACTTTTAGTAGGAAGAATGATAAATGTATTGAATATGATGACATAAACGCCATTTTCCTCTATTCTTTTGATTTCTTACAACTATAATATTGAAGATATAGACTTTTTCTTAATGGACTCTGATCCTTAAAGACGGATCTTTAAATACGTTTTTTATTTATTATTTTATATATTTGTTATATATTATTTTGTACATGATATTTGTGTATTTTGTAATAGTATGTTATGTAGAATGGATATTAATTATCAGAATCGGACAGAACTCAACGACTGAAACAAAAAAATAAAATTTAAGAAACTCCTGAAACTAAGAAATTCAACTTTAAAAAAATTGTTTTAAAAGTTTCAAACTGTAACAAAATTAATGTTCTTAATTTACATCGATGACAGTCCTTGTATTAAGACTGCGTAATTAGTTTCATGCTTAAGCTTTACAAATTAATTGCGACGCTCACCACCATCATCATCACCGTCATCAACATAACAGTCTGGAAATGGTGGGCTGTTTCGTCATATCTGAAGTAACTTCACCACCTTATACTTCAATCTGTTTTAATGTATATTTGAGAAGGTTGATATTCTAGAATCTTGGATAATTTATGGAAATTGAGCAGAGTCAAACATTTTTATATGTTCAAGCCATTCACTTGATTGGTTCTTTTCAAAGCCATCATTTCCTTAAGACTGAAAATATTTCTATTCTAGCAAACTACCATGGATTACTTCTTATCCAATCCTTGAATAAGAGGAAAAATTTCAGTTGCATATAAACCACGGTGTTTAAGATAATTGTCTATGATGCAGGTCTTATTGGTTCAAAATTTAATAAAATACTATAATTTTCATTTTATTTTTAAGTACATTGCTTTTAGATTAGAATTTTTTATCTTGTGCATTACTTCCGACCTCTGACAAATCTATTAGGTACCAGTTCTGCCGCACCGCAACTGTCTCTGGCGGAATAGAAAGGGATTAGGAACAAATCTGATCTTAGCGAGAGGCGAACAATAATTATCGTGGAGCATCTACCAGTATATTATTTAAATTATTTATTTTGCTCATTTGTGTTGTATTGATATTTACCAAACTGCAAGGACACTTCGACAATCCTGACTAATAGCATGTGAAAAATTCGTATCTATCCATTCACTACTTTTTGTGATATCGATGTCGGTTACATGTCGTTGAATTTCCTTTTATTAATAAAAATACTAATTAGTATAGATTGCCAGAATTCTGTGCTCTTTTTTTAATCCAAGAAGTTGTATTCAGTTGAAAAATATTTTATTTCTATTGAACGCTCAAACTTGTGCACGCCATTCGAGGGTAATACTACGACCTCAAATGGAGAAGAAAAAAAAAGGACAAAAAAAGCATTATGCCCTTCACTTTTCACTTACGCGCTGTGGACAATACCAGTTAGAATTCATACACTTCATTCTCATGCACAAGCCAGGGCGAAGATAACCACTTTCTTTTTCATTTACTTTTCCCCAGCTTGACTTGTAAATGACTTTCCTACAGTTGTCCGTTTCTCGCTGGCAGATTTTCTCCTTTCGCATTCGCTTTTTGCCGCGAGCAGGCGATGAGCCGACCCATGCAAACTTCCGGTGGTAATTGCATACTGGATGGGAGCCACGCCTCTTCCGGTGAAAAGTGGTTCGAACCTACTTTCAGGGCGATAAAGAATCGATGCAGGGAGATTTCGTAGTCCACGTGTTGTGTGATGCAGATTCCCCTGGAGAGGTAAATTGGGCATTAGTGTAACCGCCGTCTTTCAGTTCTAATTTTAGCTTACATCCAGATTAATTCATATTTTCGGCGTTTTTGTTGCAACCACAGGGAGAGATGTAGTTGTGATGTAGAATCGAGATTATGCAGTAGGACTAAAAGGACTTTTCAAACCTATATACTATCCTATTTTAAAAAAAGTCGTGATCCATATATAGTAACATGTCTATTTTATTACAGCCTTAGTTTATTTGTTATCATTACCTTCGTATATCTTAATGTATTGTGACATACCAATATGTGGGACATTGTATTGCGTGACATTTATTGTAAACAGGGTGAATGTAAGGATAGACATACGTAAATATGGCGGCCTAGCAACGGTAGACGAGTTGTCGTCAAGGTCAACAAACTTCATTGCTTTGAACCACGGGGCGCGGCTAGTTGATAAAGTAAACTGTTTAGGGATTGGCCGAGAAAGCAATGACAGTCTGGGGCGCGGCTAGTTGAATTTGTAAGTAATTTAGGGATTGGCTAGGCATGGAATGACAATGTATTTCGACGGAAGTGGGTCGAATTTTTTCTGACAAGAAACAGTAGAAAGTATGGACCGAGTTTTGAAGGGCTGAAAGAGGGGAATATGGATGCATTCCGACTTATGCCGTGGTGCTGTGCGGATCGTGTGTAGATAATTGATGTTGGGAGTTTGGGAATTGTGAACGTCTACTTTGGAGCGTATGGTTGTCGGACTTTGAATATTGATGTAATGTGCGGAAATTGGAACTTGGAAATATTTCGAGTGCAGCAGCTAGAATTTAAACTGTGAACTTAGGTGAATTTGTCGGCAACAGGACTGGGAGTATTTGAAGCAGATAATAGTTTGCTGAACTTTAATATTTTAAGCATACGCGTAGAAAGAACTGGGAACTTTTAAAAGGCAAATTAATTAAGACTTATCAACTTATGAGATGGTGAGGATCAGTGACTTGAGTACACTTGTGCCAGAACGGAAGAAAAGAAGATGGTATTTGGACCTGGAGCCATCGACACCGGGAAAAAATGAAAATGGTTCTACGCGGCGACATCGGCCAAGAGCGCGCGAAGACGGGTACTGCAGTGTAAGGTTTGAAACTGGTCATGACCGAAAGTACGTTTCGTATTGTTACCAATGAAAATTGAATAAACTTACAAGTTTCTGTGAATAGAAAAGATGATTTTCATTTAGCCAATTCCAGCAAATGAGTAGCTAGAAATGTATATTTGCTTTTCAGATTCCTCGGCACTCTGTACAGATGGTAGATCGAATAATCGGCTATTAGTAGGCAATAGCGATTATTTCTTATAAGACCCATCGACCCAGTTAGCCGGATATTAATTTATTGGAAATAGCAGTTGAAGATTAATTTTAATAATTGAATTAACGTAATCTTTTCCTGGCGCCCATATTCTTATATAAATTTGGAACGGGTTACGTTGAATTAATATTTAATAATATTAGAAGGGCAGAGGAGATATTAAATTTAAAAAATTAAATTAGACAGTTTGTTTCAATATGTTACACAATAGATTGTGCTTAACGAAAAAAATTATACATCTTACAAAAACGTAAAATTTCTACCGCTCGTAAATCACGTCTTTCTGCAACAGACTAAGTTGGATTGACGAAATGCATGATGGTTCATCTTTTAATGTGGTGGAGAGCTTTCCA
>BLKR01000354.1:0-88923 GCA_011170035.1 Teleogryllus occipitalis
AAAACAAAGTCAATAACGCTACTCCATGTGTGAAGTACGAGCAAATACGTAGGAAATACCAGGGCGTTAGGTCATCTGGCGAGAGATAGACTGTTCGATGATGGTTGTACAAAAACGTTCGCGTTTGGATCCAGACACACAAACTGAGAATGGTATCATCCGTTATTACTTCATCTTTTCACTTTACAAATTTTGACCGATGGCAATTTTCATCTCAAAACATCGAGGACAAGAAACATCCATGTTAAAATCGGCTTGAATACTCTCTCAATCTGAATCAGCGAAAAGCCACTGATTGACAGTGACTATGCACTGATTGTGGTAGTTAAAATCCGACCACCGACAATCAGTGAACTGAACTGAATGAATCAGTGAAAATCGGGACCACTTTTTGAATCAGTGAAACTTCACTGCTTGAATCAGTGAAACTACACTGCTTGAATCAGTGAAATATTGCATTGCTATCCCAGCAGTGGCGGCTCGCGCTTGGGTTGCACAACCCCCAGAAAATGAAAAAGATCTCGTATCTTAGGAATATACATTTTCCTTTTAAAACATTCATTATTGAAGATATTGCAGCAATAGCGATGTATATGAAATCATTTTGAAACAAAAGGGCGTCCAAATGGCGCTCTCTCCGGTGTCTGCTGCCTTGTCAGGAATTGCACCACGCTCTTGGTTCTATTAATGAAGTTATTGTTTTTACTCCTTAGTATTTGTTTTTACTCCTTAGATTTAACACGGGGAAGATAGAGCTTTTTGGTTGGGCAACCACACAACTGGCGCGTTGCGTAGATACTGCCTTTTTAAGTGAGATAGGTGAATACAGTCTTTATTTAAACCAATGAAAAACATACAACAGAAGAAAACCATGTTCAGGAACTTTTCAAAACTCACTACGGAGAAAAATTGGCCTGCAGTTAACACTCTTTATTTTATGTACATATTATTTACATTTTGGTGACAATACAACAAATTATGAAAAGAAAGTTGGGAAGAAAGTAGTGAAAGAATTATAATCCTCTTATAATTTAAATGTGTATAAATACATTTCAATGGATTTTTATGTGAATTTTACAATAAAAATAAATAGAGAACATTAAATGTCAAAATTTTTACAGTAAAAATACAAATAAACATTTGATATTATTACAAGTATTTGGCAAGTTTTAGGGCAACTTAATCAGCTTCCTCTGCTAATTATAATTTTCATAATTAAAATCGGCAGCATTGCCAAGCTTAAAATTGGAAATGTTAACAGCACTGCATGCCTTTGTTTCTATGTACATATATATGTATACACATGTATGTATACACATGTATATATACACATATATATGTGTATAAAGAAAACAAAGACTATTGTGTGTCGTTTCCTAAAAATTTGAATCTGCCATGCTACTGAACAAATGACTGATACCTGACACCGCAATGGAGGCACCTGGCCACTGATTTCTAAGACAGGAATACAATTGATGAATGATGGCATGTGTCAAGAAGAGCAAGTTCTAAGCTATTAATTCACTTGAGGTACAAACTTTAAATGGCTTACCAGATGAACTCCAAAACACAAATCTTCACAAGGAGCTAATTACAACACAAATATTTGGTAAGGTAAGAAATACTTTAAAAAAGAGACATCAAAGTCTGGATTTCTTTATCAGAAAATCTATCAAAAGTATATTTGGATGAAGAGGAAAATTTGCAATTTTACAACTACTACATAGAAGAGATTACAGAGGAAAAAGTTGAAAAATCTACCCGAGTACCTCAGATGAAACAATTGAGAAACTTTCAAAGAAAGTTTTAGAAGATAAGCAACAAATATCTTAAGTAAAAAATTTGAGAAAAATTGTCAATGATTTTATTAATACTAGTGAGAACCCGTCAAAATTTCACGGTGAGATCTTAGATAAATGTAAAATACTGTGCCCAGACTAATGTTCACAATATGTTGCATTGTTTGGATCTTCGGGTTATAACGAAGAAATTCTGTGATGTGTAGTTCCCAAAATTTTGAACACGTATGGTCCATGACCAGGTGGCAATGCAAAATGGCCCACATATTCCAATAATACACGATATGACACAAAAGAAAGAGCACTATTATACTGACGGATATTGAATTGCTGTAATTAAATTAATTATTATCAATAGATTTTACATAAAAATGTTTATTTATTTACAATGTTGATTTGGAGGTTATGTTGTCCATCAATATTATTTCTAAAGTTTTTTGATGTGTCATTTGATTACTTCTGGCATATTGCTTGAAGGTAAACTTATTTTCCAATTTAAGCAACACAGAGTAAACACGTTTGCAGAATTTCTCTCGCATGGGAAGTACAAAGCAGAACAAAACTGACATTTTCTGCGCTGACTTTCTCATTCTCTGCGTCCAGTGTATGTTTGCTTCTTTGGGGGCGCGTGGACAACTATTCGGAATTCGACATAACCTGTGAACAACTTCACTACTTCAGTACAACTGAGCAAAACCCCCTGTCCGAATGTTCTCTAAAAAATACATCACAAAAGCAAATACATGCAAACTGTCAAAGCCACAATGCAATTATTACACTGAAACAAAACCGTGACGAATTGTAAACATATCTCAACAATCAAAACATAACATCAAGCAGCTTGGACTCACATCTAGCGTTTCATATAATCGATTTTGAAACAGCATTTTTGAAGAAAACAATTGACTACCGATAAGCGTAGTATTAAAGAATGATTTAATTAATTAATTTACACCGTAAATGTTGGTGAATCAACACAATCCCTGATAACACATCTAGGATCACATTCTTTCATTTAAAGGAAAAAATATTACAATCAATTCAGTAGAAGCTCCAAACGAAGCCATGGCAGAATGCTTTATTTTTTAAATATATAGATAGATATTTAATGGAAGAAACTCAAACGCATGCCAATGGATAAACGAGTTTGAAAAAGAGTGTGAACGCTGTTTTGTGGAAGAGAAATTCTAAAATTTTCCCTTGACAATGCAAGCGCAGATTGGTACTCAAGTATGATTTTGAAAAATACAGTAGAATCAGAATGGAACAATTGGAAAAAGAACGCACGCATAAAAGAAATCGGAGCTGTACTAAACCAAGGACAAAAATGGGGATAATAAGCCAGTCGCATATTTTTCGAAAAAGTGAGTGAAGCTCAAAAGGGAAAAAAAAAGCAATTTACCTCAAGTGCTTGGCAATAAAAAAGGTTGTGATATATTGGCAACATTGGTTACTTGGAAGAGAATTTTTGGTACACTCCAATCATAAACCTTTAAAAAATTTAAATATAAAAGCAATAACAGATTAAGAACTGGGTGATTTGACATACTATCTGTCCCAATACAATTTTAAAGTTAAATATAATCCTAGAAAATTAAACCAAGAGGCAGACTGTTTAAACAGGCATCCAGTTCTAGAGCCTGATGAAAATTCAGATGACATATTAAAAATAGTAGACCTAGTGAAATTAGAAGACATAAAAAAGGATTGAAGAAGATGCACAAAACAATAAGAAAAAACTAATATTCTAAAATTAAATTTATTATAAAAATTTCAAAGAAGAGAAAAACTCTCATTATCAGAAGAATTTAGTAAAATATTACTAAAATATGTACACAATACTTATTGTCACCTGGGAAGAGCGCAGATGATAAATAAAGTAACACCATTCTTTACAGCGAAAAATATAAACATAAACATAGAGAAGAGTTGTGAAACTTGTGACATCTACTTAAAGAATAAATCATGAAGAAAATCATAACATGGATTAATGTCACACCTAGGTTGAGCAATGTACCCATTCAAGAGAGTTTCTATAGATAACATCGGAGGTTATGGAGGATCCCGGTCAACAAAAAAATACCTACACCTACTGGTCGACCATTTCACAAGATATGCTTATATTTTAACATCAAAAAATCATAACGCTGATGACTTCATAAAACTAACTGAGGAAGTAACAAAATACCATTATGTCCAGATGGTACTAACGGATCAATATCCAGGAATAAATTCAAAAGAATTAAAACAATTCAAAGTAAAGAAAAAAATAAAATTGATTTTTACTGCCATAGATGCGCCTTTCTCCAATGGTCTCAATGAAAGATTAAACCAGACTTTAGTGAATAAAATAAGATGTATTATGAATGAAACTAACAAAGAGGCTGCTATTGCTATGGACAACTATTGTGAAAAAAGCTGTGGAGAAATACGAGACAGAGCATAGTGACAAAATTCTCAACAAAATACTTGCTAGACATAGAGGGTAAAACCATAAATATCCTACCGCATGAATTAAAAATAAAATGCACAGCCGAAGATTTAGAAAGAGAGGAAAATAGCACTCAAGAATACAATAAAACTTCATAATGACAACAAAAAATATTCAACCTACACAGGAGACAAATTGAATTAAAAAGGGAGATCTTGTGTACATAGAACATGAAAATCACCTGAATAGGAAGAAATTAGATGAATTGAGAATTGGGCCATCCTTGATATTGGGAAAATCTTAAAGTCAATCTATGAAGTCAATACCGGACACAGAACCAAAGAATCAAATTTCTATGATATAACAACACTAACTCCAATGGTAGAAGGTTATGATAATTGAACAATTGCAAAAGTATTGTTCATTTCCCAAAAGGGGGGGAGGTTTCTTACAGAAACCCAAATGAGTTTTTATTTCAAATTAAATATTTGAAGGATATAATCATTATATACTGCTAAAAATGAAAAAAAATTGCTAATGATGTTGAGTATGCCAAATTTGTTGTAAATATTAATTTAAACAGTAAGTCAAATGCTGCAATGGGTGAAGGAATATTTTATTTTTATTATTATTATTATTATTATTATTATTATTATTATTATTATTATTATTTTAAAAAAGGGCAGATGTTAAAACCAACCATCACCCTGAACAAAACACGAATAGTTTTTCTATCCTTTCACCCATATCAAATATTGCTGAACATTTTTCTTGAAGGTTTTTCTCCTTTCCAATTCCTCCAGATGCAAATTAGAGCCCTCCTAAAACAGAAAAAAAGATAGGTCAAGAAGTTATGCGAGGAAAAAATGGTTACTTTATTTTCAGATTACATACAAGATCATACTAACTGGCATAATTATTATGAGGTCTGGATTGGGAACCTCAGGAATGGCTTTGATGTACCTTCTGCACTCCCACTCCTCTGCCAAACTAGCCTTGCCATGTAAATGAGTAAAATATAATGTGTTTAGTGACTAAGGAAAGCAAGGAACACTGATCAAAGTAAATCAGTATTACAGCCGTCTTTGGCAAATTAAAATACCTTTCAAAATATTCACATTGTTAGAGTCCCCAGTTAGCTCCAGCACTTTCTCTTACACTTCTTCAAAACTCCACTCCTGGACTGGTGTCAAACTAAATGGGAAAAACCAAAGAATGAGTTATTAGTTTGCTGGCATGCCCGGCTCTGCTGTGGTGTAATCGAGAGCATTTTGGACTTTTTACAAATTTCATAAACGAAATTATCCATTGCACGTCAGATATTTCACACTGTATCCCCAAACAGTTACATTAAAACTCTTAAGTTACATAAGAAGTTTCCAATTTTATAACAAAAACAAATACGTGATATTAACAACGTTTTCATAACCTATTTCTTAGTATGGACAAATGCTCATAAAATAAAACGTCTCACAGTTATCAACAAGACGAGTCACAGAAAAGCGAAAACTACTTACCTAATGCAATTAAAACAATCTTCAGACACAGGTCAGTTTCCTCGCAGGAAACCTCTATTCCACTGGCTCCGCCGTGCGATTTTGCATACATTCACAACACAGCACGTGAATGCCTGGATCAGTCGGCATAGTCATTAGTATACTCTCTGGGTATAGTGGCGCGGCCAACTGACAACCAATGAAATGCTGGCGGTCATTTTGAAAAGGTTCACGTATTCACTGATTGTCAGCAAAACTACATATTTCGACTGAAGATATCAGTGACTTTGCTCTCACTGATTGAATCAGCGACAATTTCACTGATTCATATTCAGAGAGTATATCGATGTTTAAAACATCTGTGTTTCTATAAAAACATCGATGTTTTGAAAACGTCGACATCGATGTTGTATCCCTAGTAGTGAGAACGAAGTGTTGGCGACTTCATTTTGCATGCGATCTTTGTTTTGTTGCGAAAGTACAGTTTTTTTGAAAGTGCGTTACGCTACATATTGCAAGGTTGTGTGGCAGAGACCCCATTAAAATTAAAAACATCGAGGTCTCGGAATTGTAACACTATAATTAGAAATCAACTAGTGTCCAGCAGCAGCAAAGAATATTTCTGAAGAAAACCACATAAAATGATTTTCTATAACGTGGCATGCACACTGCTCAAGAACAACATTTAAAATTTCTCATATAATATTGAAATAAATGAAATAGTTTAACAAGTCTTCACGAATAATGCAATTCCATATTGAAACAACAGTTCTTTACACACCAAGAATTTAAAAATGCTGTTCCATAACGTAATTAGTCCATATCAAATTAATGACAGCCGTCCTCTTCCTTGAAGCCTTGCTGTCACGTAACGTCAGCATTGTAGTAAGCAGTGACGCCCTGAGTATGAGAATTCATTCAAATATTTGGATTTTTCAATCAAAATCGAAACTAATTATTTTTGAATTTTTTCCTAGTGTATGGGTATCTATCAAAACCATAAACACTTCTGACGTGGCTGCAGGCTGCAAAGTTTCCTTTCAATTTGTGCATTGGAAATTAATAATTCGGATATTCATGCTGAAAAAAGATGTAACATGGCGAGCTCATAGTTTGTAGCGAGTAAGAGGTGAAAACTTTCATTGTGTTACAGAAAGGTTTCTAAATACTCAATTCACTTCTTATATCGATCGAATGCAATGGCGAATCGAACTCCAATTAAAAACTGTACATTGTTCATTTTTCGTCAAAACCATGGTACACTTTTCCATGGTTTTCACTGTTTCGCATTCTACTTGCGTAGTATAGAGGACGTATTGTAATGCTGCAGCCAAAAACAGCGATTATTTGGTTTGTGTTAATATATTGTTTACGACTGTCATTAAAAGCAATGAAAATGGGCAATTCTCAAAGAAAATGTCCTGGGGACCTACTTTGGGGACCTACTACCTAAATGTAGTACTGGGGACAAAATATATTACCTAAAAGTAATTTTGTAGAACAATCTAACGTGGATACCTTGAATTTTTAAGTCGTAACGTCATGATCGCATCCCCACGCCTACTACCCAGGAGACGCCACCGGGGCTGAATTTCGGTCCTCGGGGTCCCTAAGAGAAAAAAAGGTGTTTCCCCTTCCCAAATTTAACGAAAAACCTAATTGAATAACTTTGTGTACAAATATAAACAAAAATGTATTTAATTTATAGACATAAACCTATTTATATTTTTTTTACAGATATGAACATATTTTACAATTACTTTACAGAAAGGTATTTGATTTTTTTCGAATATTTTCTGAAATTTATTCCGAGGCACAGGGCCCCTCGTGTAAGGGGGCCTAAGCAACTGCTTATATTGCTCGTAGGTAAACACGGCCCTGCCAGTCGGTAGGTACTCGATGTCGGTATCTCCTGTTGACGGGTACTCGGAGGGCGTCCATCCCGCCCTTTCCCGCAGCCGGCAGCGCAGTTGAGCGCGCCTTGGCGCCCGTGCAGAGCGCATGCGCGCGGAGGCGCCCCTCCCTCCACCGCGAGCGCCGGCGCGCCGCGGGGTGCCCGCGCCGGCCGGCCGGCGGCTGCTGCGCCAGTGCGCTGCGACCCTCGCCCGCGACGCGCACGCTTCTCCGATCGCCTCCTGCCGCCCCCGCCTGCCCCCCACGGCGTCGCCATGAGCCTCGAGTTGATCACGCTGCTGGGCGGGGCCCTGTCCCTGCTCGTCGTCGCCGTCTACCGGTGAGTCCTCCGCGCTGCGACGCGCAACAGGTCCCCCGAGGGCCGACCACCGGCTCTTCGCCGCGAGCGCATACGCGTTGAATGGGGCGCAATTATAGTCGGGGCACAAGAAAAGGGACACGTCTCCAAAATGGTCAAATTGCAGGTGAACGGTTTTATTCCAAGCTGAGCTACTCAATTCGGTCCAAAAGTTTTAATCCTATATACCGACATTCTTATGCATTTTCTGTATGAAATGGTTAGTGGATAAAATGCTCGATTTTCTAAACATATTTCTTTGATGATCTGGGCTGTCCGGGTGACACCGCGTCAAAGGCTGAGGTGCTGACATTTCGACCGACATATCGCGGTCCTCTTCAGGGCTGTATTGCCTCATGTATTATGTGATCAATATTTCTTCGTTTATGAAAAAAATCGATTATGCCAAAAAATTACGATGTCACTTTTAGGCACCAGCGATTAGAGAAATGCTGCGCAATGTCAGCACCACGAGAGTGTGCGAAAGAAGGTGCATATGCAACACCCTGAGAGAAAAAACGGTAGATCAATCGGCAAGTTTAGTCATAACGAATTCAATTTGATAATAAACTAAATTTCTTAAAATTCATTAAATGACATTGCCGTTTACACCAGGCATAACTAGAAAGATGCATTTTTTCGGGACTTTGTGAGCGTACTCCCACTCGCGGCCAGGCATCCAACTTGGTTGAAATCCATTCCCTTGATTTTCACAAAAGAACACCAATTTCCCTCAAAGTTGTCACCATGTGGTATTCTTTGAAAATTTAGTTCAGAAATCATTGGACCGAAATAGTTTAACACCAGATGTGCAAAATGATTCGAATGTGTGACGAATCCCCCTCCCCCCCACACACACACGCGCGCATTTATTTTGAGGAACAATTTTTTGATTTAGAATTAGTAGAATTTTGCACAATTGCTTACCGTTGAGAAAAAATAAATCTGAAAAACAATTTTCATCAAACTGTACGTTCACATACACATCTGTACCAACTGTTGCATCCACATATTGCAGACAGAAATCTCCTTTTTGTTAAGTTTTCTGCCATGTTTGATATAACTGAAAACTTCTATAGTTGTCCGTGACGTGTCCCAAGCCTTGTTCCGGCTTTTGAGTCGCTTTCATAGAAGAGAAGACGTAATCTCAAGCGACTGTCAAATAGTTCATTTGAGATTTCTCGAACTTTTCCTAAGAGTTCCTATGCTTTCTCAAAAATATTCACTGAAGGATAGGTCTCAGTATTTCGGCTGTACTCGCCACACAAATTCACCATCACATTTCGAAATTCAAAGAAAATTTATAAGGATATCGTTGCCTTCGAAAATGCAATATTGGAGTAGTGCGTGATTAAGACCAGAGTCGTTCTTTGGAGAAATCAGTTGTTTGTGAAGGAAAACGAACAATAGTGCATGATAAGAGTATTTTTATGAGCCATTATTTTACATCGGTTATTCGTAAAAGCTGAGGTTGGAAGTGTACTAGTGCCGGAAGATAACAATATCTCGTTATTACGAGATTCTAACCGCTGGTGCATACGGTTTCTTTCCCAACCTCTGCAGGGTTTCTTTTTATCTGGTAAACTACATCGACTATCAAAGTCAGTTGAATAATCAGTGAAGAAGGAAATATTCCGGACCTTACGATGCGTGTTGCTATTATATGCGCACGTTTTCTTGAACCCCGGAATACCTACCCCCACTCCTTAGTCAACATTAGTTGAATTAAGAAGAGATAATAGCAAAGAGCATTGTGGACAAAGTCTGATAATCAGAAATATTCGCTTCCATGTAATAGAAACTATTTTGCATCGAAAATCGAACTACAAATATGATATAAAATTCCTAGTCGAAAAAACGAACTCCTCACTCCTCGGTCAACGAGGGCTCACGAAAACGTGCGCGCATAATATCAATCGTCCTGTAGCGTGATCATCAGAGACTTAAGTCGCCCACAAACCTCAATAAAGGTGACACGCCTAGGAAAAATTTGTTACACAGACGCAATTTTTTTTATTTTTTTTTTTTTTTTTATTTTTTTTTATTTTTTAGCAATGTCTTTCGGTTGCGGCCACGCACCCAACTGTAACTCCTCCTCCGTCGTTCAACGCTTTAGGTATCGATGACTGTTGCTCTCGAGCAAGTTTGCGCCACACCCAACTGCTGGGAACTCGATAGCTATATATATATATATATATATATATATATATATATATATATATATATATATATATATATATTTTATATATATATATATATATATTTCTCTCTTTCTTTCCTCTCTCTCTCAATGAATATATATATATATATATATATATATATATATATATATATATATATATATATAATGTCAAAAAACTGTTTATATTTGGTTTATACTGTCAAAAAATACGCACATACCTTTTACTTAATAAGCAATTGAATATCGAAAGGCAGCTTGGCGGTGTCCTACAATAGGTGGTCGCCGTATTTAATTAGTTGGTGGGGGTGGGGATGGGAGCAACTCCAAGTGGAGAATTTAAAATGTCGTCGGTCTCGGGCAGGAAGGGGCGGATCCCCCCTGAAAAATGTGAAAGGAACTCCATGTATTTAGGTAATGAAACAGGTTATTTCCGTAAACATGTTCAGATCCTGAATTTTTGGGAATTATACTTTGAGGAAGAGACTCCAAGCCACCTGGCAATCCTGCAGATGGTTGAAGTAAAATCAATTATATTTAATTGTATCATTAGTGTAAAAATTTCATTTATACTTGTAAGTTAAATATTATGTAAATAAAAAATAATGGAAAAGGGATCCAGAAATGTAGTTTGCCTCGTTGTTTTCGGCTCTGCACGTTTATTCTCGGTATGGATCGTGGAAGGACTTTTCGTTAGTTGTGGTTTTAATTTCGTGCGTAAGCGGTCCATGCTAATGGGCGGAATCCATGGGGTGCGCGAGGCGACGGGCCGCAGGTGGCCCAGCGGCGTGAAGTGCTCGGTTCTTGGATGAGCAGCCAAACGAGACGCCATCTACCGGTGAAGCGATGGCGGCAATTAACGAACAGACCGGCACACGCTACAGTGCCTTTTCTGCGGTCAGTGGCTGGGCCGAGGCGGAGATAGAGATAGCAAAAGTTGTCCATATGCCGATAGTAGAGCGGCGCGTGAGAAAAAAAAAGGGAACCGCCAAAATGAAGATTTTTCTTACTCGAAAAAGTTTCCGTGCTCCTGCTGCGGATGGGAATGGCGCTTGCCTAGGCGACGTTGAGCTCGGAGGTTTGATTGATTGATTTTTTTATGTTTCCGGGCGCGTCAACTGCTCAGGTCATTAGCCCCGTTAGTGTAGTGCATGTTTTTTCTCGGGAGATGGCGGTGATCTTCCCCCGCTGGATGGCGAGATCCGGCGCCGACCTACCGTCGGCTAGTGGGGTTTCCCCCTAACCAGGACTCTCCCACCAGCGGGGAACCGCCCCAGCCGGGACAAGCTCTAAGCTCCCGACCGGTCTCGCGGGATATGTGGTAGTGTAGTGCCTGTTAGTGTACGTGTGTGTGTAAGAGGAGAGGGTAGGACAAGGAATGAAAAGGACAGATCGCGCGCAGTCCGTGGCCCGTTTGATAGGGTACTGCTCCGGCATTCGCCTGATGTTGATCGGAGAAACCACGGAAAACTACCGTTCAGAGCAGCCGGCCGCTAGATTTCTCGTCCAGACAGCGCCTGAATTCGACCCAGCTGAAAAGTTAGTGTCGAAAATTCTCCCGCCGTGGGGAGTGGGAATCTAGGACCTCCCGGTCAGAGGCGCTGCAGTGACATCAGTTGATGCACTGAGCTACCGCTCCCGGTTTGAGCTCGGAGGTACTTCCAGCTATGTGCGAAGTATTGGTGTCTGAGTGGCCGGGATTAAAGGAGCAACGCTAATGTCCCCGAGGAGACACTATAATGTACCTTTAAGACCTGAGAGGAAATATTTAAGCGTAAGCAGACTAAAACTTGTGCGTCTTGCTGGATAAGGACCCCAAACATTTTTCTAAACAAAATCTATTAATAAATATGTAAATTATTTTAATATTTTTAATTGCAAAAGTTATAATTTATTTTAATATTAATTTTGATTAAGTACATTCACTATTTCAATATTAGGAGGCCTCATCATGCATGGCAGTCTAATCATGCAAGGCCCCTTACTATCTTTATCTAGTGATGGTCTGAGGTGCTCATATGGTGAAATATATTGAAAGTTGAAAACTGATTGCGATATATAGTCATTCAAATAACCGTTCTTTTGATTTGCCATTTGTTCGAGGTAGCGCTAAAAGAGGAGAAATTAAAATAGTAGGACCTTACGTTTCCAGGTGAAAAGGGATCCTGAATCTAGCCTGACGAGAGTATGACGCCGAATCCTCCGATATAAAACTGGTGTGGGTGAAGACCTAGAGTGATTGATCTGTCAATGAAAATATAAAATTCAATTATGTTAGTGTTTTAATTTGGAATAGAGTTCGATTGAATTTTGATTAAAAAATAATAAATCGTTTCGATATTGCAATATTTTGAAAAGAAAATTCGGTATCAGAATACCGATACATTGAAAGATGTATACTAGTATTTTGACAAGCCAATATTTATTTTCATATCTAACCACGGGATAGCCAATGCTGCTCAAAAATCGTCCGATGAAAATAAGGGCATTCAAAAGGGGTAGATAGAATATGTGATGCATTTTTTCGCAACTGCGTTCGAAAAATTCGTTGTAGGGAGATTCATAATGCAATTTTGTGATGTGTAAATGGGAATTTGCAACGTCGGGAAGTTTACTACATTGTTGAAGTACAGGATACTTTATATCGTTTGGAAGGATAAAGTAAATAAGAAGTGTGTTCGTGATTACTTCTCCCTTCAGAATTCACTGTTCAGTTTTGGTTTTCGTTGCAATAACAAAAGAAATGATCAAATCGATTTGAATTTCGTGTATTTTCTAAAAACTTTTATTGATGTAAGGTGTCAAATTACAAAGTGGTAATTTAGATTTTCATTAACTATATTTTTTTATTTTTTAACTTTTCGGCAATGGTGAACTTGCTAGGCTCTGACCTTGCACCTACATTGCCATCCATTTGAATATGGGCGGGGTCTCGTGAAGACCTCGGCTAATATTGATTCGTTTGGCCGGAAGCTCGTTCTACACGGTGACTTATTGGAAGATATCGGTTACTTTGTTGATTACGCCATCTCTCGTCAATTAATACTCCATTACTGCTAATTGATGTCCGGTCATTGACACCAAAATGTCCTCCACATCACTTGCGCTTCGCGAATGGTTTTTATACGGTGTCTGTTACGGAACTGGAACTCGTGGATTTGTCAGTTCTGTGACCTATAAACTAACTGAAGTCATATCGTTTTCGCAGCAAATTAATGAACGGAATTCTTAAAAATTTCCTGAGAGTATTAAGATCTTGTAAAGTCATCATAAGACTGTTATCTTCTAGCACATTTTTAAACAACAGTAACTCCTCAAAGTTTGAGAAAGACGCGAGTGTATTTGATTATACTATAGCACATTTAAGCACTTTTATGGCATCAGGAGATAAAAGTATAAGTTGCCAGACCATCCACTTTCTCCTTTAATTAATATCCGTTTATTAATACCCCTAGTTCCTTTCTGGCGGTATGGAAGGGTTCAAATTGGAGTGAATTCTCTGTTTACATATAAACTTCTTTCATGAAATTGGATTTTTTATCGAGTTGGTACCTACTAAAATTCAAAATAAATTTTATTAATATCCTCAAATAGCGTTGAAATGAATAGATCACTTTCTATGAGAATAAGATACTTTGGTAAAACCCTTCAGATTACGAGATTGAATCAAAAAGTAATCTTCAGAAAAATTACGTAACACAAATTTATTATTAAAGTTTTATTTTATAGTCATCGTAAAATTTTAACCAAAAATAATTAAAACATTACAGAGATATTGTATCCAGAATTATAATAATAAATTCAAGTAATTCATACTTACAGAACATATCTCCCATGCTGTTTATTTCTATTATTTTTATATTTATAATATTTTCGCTATTTATAATTGAATTTTTTTTAGTTGGAATATTAACGGAACAACATTAATAATCTTTAGGTAATTTTTAATAAAATTGTATTTGATTTTCATGGTACGATCTGAATGCCAGATAGTTTTCTTTGTTAATATTAAGACAATTTTTTGGTATAGCTTCAGTAATATCTGCATCTAGTGCGGTCCACTCTTGTTTTTCGGTACATAGCAGTCTTGTGGATATCGACCAGGACCGAACTGGGTGGCTGTGAGATAGCCCCATGAGTCACTTCTCGTGGAGACAAGTAACACGTTGGTTGGGGGATCATCACTGGGATTTCCTTAACCATCCTTGTTGACACAAAGTTTCCGTTACAGTATCTTAAATGAGAACATCTTTAGATGTACAAAGAGCAACTCCAGTTCACCAATGATTTTGTTATACTAAAAAAATGGAAAATAGCCAAAGCATTCATTAACGCAGTAGTGAGGATAAAGTTGATACACAACTACTATCGTTATATCCCAACCTTTTCTGGATCACCACCCCCTGTAAAAGAAAAATATTCAAACGCCCTATTTTCCATAACAGTTATTTTATATGAAATATAAAAATATTGTTCCATATTTTCTGTACCTAATTTCTCTGCTTATTTATCTATTAAAAATCATAACGCAGAAACCAATAAAACGACATCCAAATTTACAATATTTTTAAATAATATGTTTAAAATAAACACAACATAAAAAATAATTAAACACAAAACTAATCATAAATCGAAAATAAAAATTAATGAATTGGTTGAGGCTGGTGGAATTTTAACAATTTGTCAGTGGCGAGTGCAATTTCGTAAACGTCAATCGCAAATCGCCACTTTCAAAGACGTGCCTGTTCCTCTTCTTGACAGTAAGTTTAGCACTTAGGAATTTCATTCTCTTGAAACTAATTTAGCATGATATTAAATATAGATTCTCCCTTTGTATCAGTTTCCAATTTTTTAGCAAATAATAATAAAATGAGATCCGGACTGCTGCCGATGTGATGTTGCCTCCGCTAATGCGAGCAATATTTGTAAATTGTATTTTAAATTCTTTTTTAATATTGTAAATCTTTTTTTAAAATAGTTCGGTATTGATAAAGTAGGTCATCGCCATGTCTTCCCCTTAAGATTTTCCCAACGCCCCCGCCCCATTTGCCTCTGCATTATTCGCTACCGCCCCCCAAAAGGCTCCAGCGCCCACTAGGATAGGGCGGGCGATATCTATGAGCTATCACACCCCTCCGCATCCACCACCCTCTGCAACGCGCACTCCTCTTTTCTTCGCAGCATATTAAGTGGGTTCCATGCGTTTTAAATTTGTTTACGTTTAAAATTGTCGTGGTGCATTTGTTTACACTCTCGGTTGTAGACGAGTGGAGAAGGGAAGTAAATATCATTTTACTTCCTCTTCCGATTACGGATCAGCATTATTTGGGACGAGGGAATCTTGGTTCTTGCCAATCCCTCCGACCACTGCTATGAGTAGTATTGATTTTTTTTAATAAAACTTCTGAAGTATATTATTCGTTCATGTTCTAAAAATGAATGAAACATTTCTTAAAATGACGTCTCTAAAAAAATCTTGCTATAATTTACTCTTTTTTAAAAAAATATTCTGACACACAAAGAGTACACTTCATTACTCTCAAAATAGCTTCAACAGTGAATTGATCTGCCATAAGTCATGTCTATAACGCTACTTTTCAGCGCATACTTTCGGCATCACAGCCTTCGTTATCGTCGGGCATTGAGTAAGAACATCAGAAATTCTCAGCGTGGCGGAGGTGGAAGTGTTGACAGCTCTCTGCGCAGTACAGTCCGTGACCAACTACAGACACTATCTATCGGATGCAGCAAAACTCATTATAACCTCTTACGCTACGAACATACTACTCATTTCACAAGACGGAGCACCACCATCTCACCGGCTCAAACATAACATGAATTCCTTTACCAATTTCACGGAATAGATAGCCATAAGTGTTTCGATGGGATTCTAGGATCTCCGGTCCTAATCCCTTAAAACTTTGCCGTATGGGGAACTGTAAGGTACAAAGTGTTTTCTAACAAGCTATAGGACCTGTAATATGTAATAGATGATTGACTTTCAACTTGAAGAAATTTTCAATATTATGTATATAATAGGACTATGTGACAAGATAAGCAATTTAATAGCCAAATATGTGTTAACTGTAAAGATGATAAATGCGACTGCAAAGTACTATTTTATATCATCTTCAAAATAAAACTGAAGCGACATTTTATTAGAAATGCGCATTAATGAACCCAATGGAATAGCCTCATTGAGTTCGAAATACAGTAGACTCCTTTTTTTAAGTTAAATTCCTTTGTGTATCTCTCCCTCTCTTTCTTAGTCTGTCACTTTCTCATCACTAGTATCTCTACTTTCATACATTCTCCCTCAAGATCTGTCTTCTTCCCCTATTCTACCCCGTTCTAATGTATATTTTGTCTTATTGTCGCCTTCGCTCTATCACTATCACTCTCACTCACCCATTCATCCTCTCTTAGAATTAAGCGTTCTCTTGCCCTCTCTTCCTCTCTCTCTCTTTTTCATTCTCTCTCCTCCCTACTTCCCTCTCTCCCTCCATCCCTCTCTCTTCCTATCACCCTCACTCATCCCCACTCCGTTTCTCTCCCCCCTTTCCTCCCCCTTCCTTCCCTCTCTCTCTTTCTCTCTCTCTCTCTCACTCTCACTCTCTCTCTCACTCTCTCTCTCACTCTCTCACTCTCTCATTCTCTCTCACTCTCTCTCTCACTCTCTCTCGTTCTCTCTTTCAGCCTCTCACATCTTTCATTCTCACATCTTTTCCTTTGGCTTCCTGTCATTCGCCTCTGTTACTTCCTCTTTCACTACAGGCAGCTTCCGCAGTCGGTTAACACCCACGCCGCCGCCGCGCCCACAAGAACAGCCTGCAGCGTGCCTGCCCCGCCGCCCTTTCCCACGTGGCTCCAGCCGCTAGCGGCCGCCAGGTCACTGCCATCTCGGCCTAGAGTCCTTGGTAGATTTTACATTTGGGCATCGTGGACCCGAGCTCTGAATTTTGATGCGTTCTCAGATGATGATGTACCAAGCAATTGAGGGGAAGTTAGCAAGTAGTCGAAAAGGCCACGTTTGATCGGAGCGCCAACTGTTGGAAAACGCCACATCTCCGGAAAGGGGGAATTTTCAAAATAAACTGATAATCATACCTCCTTAGATAATATGTTAGTGAACTTATGACATTTTTATTCGTAATAATGATGGGAATTTGGAAATAAAGATGCTGCTACCTCACTTTGTTGTACAAGGTCAAGAATCTGGAAATTCGCAGGATGAAATGCTTGGATGGAAGTGATTGAAGTAAAGTGTTGAAGATTGTATGGACAAGTATGTTGTATGGTTGGAAGTAGATTGCTGGAGGTGACCATATTGTGATTTGCTTTTCAAAAAAGAAAGAGAAGAACCTCGAGAAGAACATAGAAAGACTGTGTCAGAAGAGCAGTCTGTCAGGAATCTACCTGAAGACGAGAAACAACACTTTAAGAACTAGAACGTGCCAAACGAGTATAGTGTTGCTCTAAATCTCAATTTGCATACATTGCTAATTGTATTTACACCTGCAAACCACTCTTATTTTATGAACGACCGACGTTCTACAGTTACTAATAACTGCTACATACCAAATTCAGAATAAATCATTACGGCATGTCGACTATTATTCGTTTTCAGATATTGGCGTAAAATACTTATTTTACCTTTTTCTATTAAAACAGTATCGTAATTATTTAATGTCGTAACCTTTGTTGTATGTAAGCGTTAGTTGTAATCTCTCTCTCTCTCTCTCATATATATATATATATATATATATATATATATATATATATATATATATATATATATATATATATATAATGTGAGGGCAAGTGTCATGGGCTAGGAGCAAGTGCCGTGGATCGGAGTTTTGACGCAAACTAAATAACTTGAGTTCGGCAACGTCTCTGCCGGTATGAGAATTCTAGAGGCCAGTAGCTCTAATTTGTCGATTCTGCGATATCTTCCTATTACAACTGTTTCTAGCAGTTTAGTTACCTTAAAAACAGGTCCAAGGCTACTGTCTGACGCTACTGTCACCCATAGGAACAGGACCAGAGCTGTTCCCCTACTTCAAAGGCTCATCCCCCATGAACCTGGAAGTCTCTGGCCGTGTGGCTACTAGGGGCCGTAGTGACTAGGCGAATGTTAGGCGAATCCAGGCCCTTCCTGCGCTGGGAAGCGTCGGAGAGAGAATGAAAGTGAGAAACAAGCGAAGACGTTTTCAATATCGGCTGCTTGTGACAAAAAGTGTTCTTAGGTACGCACCACGACTCATCTGATGCAGGTGTCTATGAGGCCTGGGTTCGATGGCATAGAGAAGCCTGTTTCCCTTTCTATACCGCTCAGATCCGACATTTCAAACTGTTTTAAAAAAAAAGAAAATTAAGAATAACAATAAAAAATTATTAAACACATTAAGAAAAATAATATTAATAATACATATAATAGAGCATTGAGAATTGTAGTCCAAAAAATTCGTAACCAGGTGATTGAATTAAAGATCGGTAGTTAGTGTGGTACTTATCTTGACAAGGTGCGAAATTTGTCGATCTACCTCTTCCGTTAGGCGTAAAATGTGGAAGAAATGTGAGCTACGATTTTCAAAGCGATAAAACAGTATTTACTCTGTCACCAAGCACCAGGTACTTCTTTAATTATTTTTTCATAGAAACACTGTATATGCAATATTGTGTTTTAGAAAGACTCACCTTGGACCATACTTGAGAATATTTCAGGCATATAGAACTTTTTTTTTAATAAAAATATGCCGCCGAAGTTTGAGCTTATTCCAGAAAAGCGTTGCAAAATTGTTTCGAAGGGCGAGTAAACTTTCCTAGCATCGGTGTGTAACTTGCCGAAGGCATTACTTTGAAGGTGAACATTAATAGCAGCAATAATAATCGTAGGATATTTTCTAGGAAGAGTTCGCGAACTTAATTGCCGCTCTCTAAGTGCCATTATGGGAGCCTCAACATCTGGGGCAACGGAGCTGCTAACTGCTGAAAGCTGCTATTGATCGCTAGCGAATCCGCCTCATCATTTCTCGGAATGGGGCCCCGTTGGCATTTCCAGTCAAACTCGAGTAATGCATTGTGCAGGGCGTTTCAATGATTTAATACCGAGTAATTATGAACGTTTAATGTTTGCTTCTGTAGGCCTAAACCATAAATTGGTAACGCACAGCGAAAGAACGAATCACAATGATATGCATTGAAGAACGTTCCAAATTGAATTCATATAGCTCTATTTTTTTTAATGATAAGAGTTTTCATGAGATACTCTGACCTTTAAGTATGAGTTTTTTCAGCCGTCACAGTGTTTTTGTCCGTTTTTACTCATTTCAAATCTTTCGCATTTTTTCGCGAGGGTATTTATACTCCGCGATAAAGCGAATAACGGTTTTAAATCGAATATAGCCTTTTACATCGATTTGTTTCATCTGCTCGCAACACGATCCTTTTTTCTTAACCAAACGTTTTCTACCCTTCATATACGTGCAGAAATATGCCATGAAAAGTGTAGTTTTGTAATTCAAACTAATGGCTGAAAGCACAACCATCATTAGGAAATAAAAAAGGATGTCAGTCATAAAAAAGTCTACAACCGGTGCATGCTGGGTGGGATCATGGGAGTCAATTTTTTTTATGAAAGCTACATACCAACGCTGAGATATAGACGAAACTTTTTACACAAAAAAAACGCGGATCAAAGGTTTTCAGAAAACGCTTTGAACTTTGCCGACGTAGGTTTATTCAAAAGAACTCTTCAGTCATGTTCATTCCTCTCATGCATAGATTAATTTCAAGAGTAGTGGATTTGAGATAAGTGCTGGTTGCATTTAGAAATGGGTTTGTGAAAATTGTTTTATTGAATGTGCTAATTATAAACTTATTTTCCTACGTTTTCCGTAAACTTATTTTTCCTATTTTTCTACGTTTCAAAAATATTCAATAGTTCACAAATTTCAACCCAATTGAATACAAACTACTTCTTTAAACCATTAGATTGTGTTTGGTCTGCATGATCGCTGCTGCCGGATAGATGTTTGGTGTCGCCGACAATTGCGTCATTCTTTCTCCTGGCAAGTCTTCGAGTATTAGGAGTGCATTTCTCCCACATCTTATGCCCATAACGAATTTCAGTAAACAGTGGCGTCACTTAGGATTCGTAACATATGTAGATACTTGTGGGCGGTCAAATTTAGTTCCACCACATTTAAATGGGTTATTAAAAAATTGTCTATTTTATTGTCACAGGTGGGTAACTTCATGTAGATGGTAGGAACCTTTGTTTTCTATTTTTACTTTCTCGCTACGGAGCAGAGAGAAAATTATGTAAAGCTGCGCGAAAAAAAGAGAATTTTTGGAAGAAAAACTATTTATTACAGGTCCTTGGTAACGAAAAAGTGGATAAATCCAGTTGCTAAATTTCGGGGGGAAAATTACCTAGTGAACAGAATCCATGTTTTGTGGTCAAATCGAATGACGGCAAACGTCTGTGAACAACGCTCGCGGCTCAATCGTTCAGCAGATTTCTCCAAAATTGATATTCACCTATGTATGTGGCTGATGTCGCGGCCCCTTGAAATTGAAACCGAGATAGTATTAATTTTTTTTACAGAAACCTCTAGGACATTTTCTAAATTTTCACAAAAATGGCTCCATTGTCTTTGAAGGACGTTTAAGAGAATGGTGAAGGTCTCATGTTCGTTGAAAACCCTAATTTTTCGGAAACTGCAAAAGTTCAAAATTTTTGCGGTGTCTTCCTACGACTAAAATATTAAAGGTAGACATTTTTTCCCTTAATGAAATCTGTTCCTTAAAGATATATTTTGAAAATAGGTCATTTACAATTTTGTATGAAAGTACGGGTGAGAAAGTAGTGCTGTTTTAGCACCATTAGTTTACTTCCTTTCCCATCTCTTGTAATTAAAAAAAATTAATTTAATTTTCCGGCAATTTCTTAAAGTAATGAATTTGTTGAAGTGTAGGTACTCGTGATTACTGTACGTGACCGCGAGGCACAAAGTTATTGGGAGCCCTCACAACTTGCATTTTGTCCCCACACTGTTTGGCCTTTGGGGGCATGCAGTACTCTTCATAACGTGGTGCGAAGTGGCTGGAGTCGCGAGGCAAAGCATGTGCGAGAGCGCACTTGGCTCGCAGCGCTGGAGTCGCGCCGGGGCCCCCTGCTGCGCTCCAGCGGTGCAGCGGTGGGCGGCGAAGGCGGCGTTGCGGGCGCGGCGTCGGGCTATTTTTGGTCGCCGCGCCGCCGTCCCCGTCCCCTCTCCCCACCCCTTCCAGCTCCAGCTCCACGCCTCTCCTCGCCAGTCCCCGCCGCCCGCAGTAGTTCCGCACGTTCCGTTCCGCCCCCCTGCTCCCCGCCGCGTTCTCGCGTCCCGAGCCCACCCCACCCCACCCGCCCGCCCCGCCCCCTCATCCGCCGCTCCGCACCGGAACGCTCCGCCCCCGTTCCCCTCGATCCGCCCGGTCCCACCCCCGCCGCCCCATCTTGACTGCTCGGCTCCATCCCGTCGTGACCCCTCCTCGACCTCCGCCTTCCCCCTCCCCGAACCGCCGTGCCATATTCGCTGGTCCCTTTTCCTCCCGCTGCTCTTCTGCCTCCACCATCCCCCGCCCTCTTCGTCCCTTCCTGCCCCTCTCTACTCCCTCGCTCGATCCCGCACCGCCTCTCTCCTCTCCACCGCCTTCGCTTCGTGCCAGCCCGCCTCGCCCCGGCCCCGCCGCCCCGCATTCTCCCTTTCCTCTTCCCCGCACCGCTCCCGACCCCGCCCTGTCTCCGGCTCGCCTCGCCCCGTCCCGCCCCGTGCATGCCTCCGCCGCTGCCTGCATTCGCGGCGCTTATCCGCCTTGAAGTTGCAGCGGGCATCTGCGTTCTCCAGCGCCTGAGATGCTGCCAATGGAAAAGCACTTGCGATGAGTGATCGCTAGCCCTACTTCGGGATTAATGCCACGGATAAAACAGCTCTGTCGATGATGCTGTGTGCTGCTCTTTAGTTTTCTTAGTACTGACCGGTTGCCCGGTCTATTCCTATCTTGTTTACTGTAATGTTAAGTGTTTCTGTAATGAAATAATGCGCTAATGTAAAGCCCGGTATACACGGTACAGTTATCGTGCAGATTCTCATTCAGTTTCTATACAGAAACTTCCAGATTCCAAACTAGAAGTACAAAAGCCAAAAGTGGCGCATACACGGTCTATTCGTTTTCTGCACGAATCGCCACAGGCCGCCGCCAGGGTGTCTAAAGAGGAACAACTGAATTGCGCCGTCCGAGTACTGTCAGAGGTTGTATTTCTGTGTGTGCGTTCTGTTTATGACCTTTATTTTTGGTATTAATTAACTATGAGGAGCATAGAGAATAAAATGCAGTCTGGACTGCACGTTTTCTGTACGTCCAATCTGCACGAAAACTATACAGTGTATACCGGACTTACGATATTCACAATGATACACATTTGTGATGCATCATACTCCAAAAATCAGCAGGATGTGTAATACAATTAGCAGGCAGAATACTCAGTTGTAAATTGTGTTTTTACCAATATTCGAATAGACATGTTTCTTTATGAACAGTACATTGCCGTGTCGCCGGGACTTCGTAGAATGAATCAAAACACAATTCCAGTATTTTCTCTTTTAAATCAAGGGACACTGTCCCAATTGACTGTCGTCCACCCTTTTAGTTTGCTTTAATCTGGCGGCTCCAAACGCGATGAAGTCGGGCGGTAGCGGTACGAGAGTGGGTGGGCGGAGGCAGGGGGCGCAGGGCCTCAGCGGAAACCTCCGTCTCTGTACAATCAGGCTTCGCCCGGCGCCTCATTTCCTTCGCTTCCGGCAGACATTTCCGTCTATTTACTGAATTGGGCTCTCGTTATCGATCTAAAGATCGACGCGGTGAGGAATCGACGCAATCCGCTGCAATGGTACACGTGTGCCACTGTCCTGTGGACGAGTTTCATCAAGCTAGCAGAGCACAGTCAGCAGAGTGAGTCCAAAACCATAAATCGTATATCCTTATTTAGGAAATTTCTTCCTCTAACTCTTTCAGTGGTCATAATCCATGTTTTGTGGGACCTTGATACCGGAACATCTATTGACGGCAAAACTTCCGGTTGTCTGTCCGTCCGTGGTCAACGCTAGCATCTAAAGCGTTCAGACGATTTTCTCCAAAATTGAAACTCTCCAATCGATCTGAATGAACTCGACGCCCTACGCGTTTGAAACGGATATTTTTCTTTATATTTTCTTTAAATATTTTCGTCATATGTAGCAAAGAACGATAAATAAAGTGTTGTTGGTCCCATTTTCAGCGAACACTCTGGAATTTCGAAAATTTGCAAAAAGTAAGCATTACATGAGGACAATATTGAAGATAGTGATTTTTGCCTTAAATGTAATTGTTCTAAAAAATCACATTTAAAAAGGTAAAATATAATTGTTTTGAAAACACGAGTAGTTGTCGCCTAATTTCTGCTTGAATTTAATACAATTTATAAACAAAACGTTTTCTTAAAAATGGCTCCAAATTTTTTTTCAGAGCACAGGACGGTTAAAAAAAATGGCTCAGGTTTCATTTTCGTTGAACGCCTCGAATTTTCGAAAATTGCTTTTGTTGGAAAAATTGGGAGAGACAATGGGAATAGTTTTCAAGCGTCGACATAAGTGGTCACAGCCGAATGACTCCCGTAGGCTAGGTGTAAAGCGCATGGCGAGTTAACTCTATGGACCTGGCTCAAATCTCGGCGCGGAGAAAGAGTGCTAGTTGGAAACATTTTTCATGTAGTAGTATAATATTTCGAAATCATTACAAATAATGCGAGAAAGTATGTGATTTTGTAGTGTCGCTAGTTTCGTAGAAGATATCGACATAACTTGACGCGCTCTGATGGTCGAATGCAGTCGCTGTCTGAAGGAGGCCGGGTGCTCTGATCAATAGTTTTCCGTAGTTTCTCCGATCAACACCAGCCATATGTCAGAGCAGTAGCCTAACAAACGGGCAACAAACCGTGCATGATCTTTCCTTCCTCTTCCTTGTCCTATCCTCCTCCCTTGGTTTCTCACGCACTTATATGCCACCACACACCACCACTCATGCCGAGAGTCCACTCGGGAGGTTAGAGCTTGTCCCGCTTAGGGCGGTGCCCCGCTGGTGGGAGAAGACTGGAGCGGGTTATTCTCGGGATATTTGAATCAAAGCTTGTGATTGGAGAAACGCGTCCCACCCGATCAGTGGTCAAATGCAATTCAATTTAAATTGAATATTCTCCGATTTAAATATACTGGCATCTGACGTTCGATCAACTGAAAAGCAGTTATCCAATCGGGATTACCAATCGGGAATACTAAAAATTAAGTCGTAGGGAAGCTCCCGATTGGATAACCGCGTCCGATTGAACTTCAGATGGCAGTATATTTAAATCGGAGAATATTCTTCAATTTAAATGGAAGGGTTTTTGTCAGCTGATGGGTTGGGAGGCGTTTGACTCGGATTGTGATGTCGAGCAGCGGTGAGTGTGGACGACGGGGCCTCCGGGGGTGGCCGTGGCCCACACAGCGGCGCTTTGAGCCGAGGCGCGAGGCAGGCGCGCGCATGCAGCGGCTGACGTGGCGGACGACGACGTGGCTGGACGAGTGCGCGCGTGACGCCATCCACGCAGGGGGTGCGAGGCGCGTCACATCCTGCGACCAACTAAGTCTATCGACACCTCATTCGCTTTTCATTGTTTATTAGGAATTTCATCCGCCTCATCACTATCATAATCACAACCACAATGAAATTTAAAGAAAAAAGTCACTCAGTTACGTGTCTTAGGTTTTTATCTCAATTTGTAAAACAATTCGTGACATTCCAAACTCTTACTAGAGTCAGATCGACTGGCGATTCTTCAATTTGGAAAAGATCGTACGGATGGTTTAGGCGCTAGTAGTGTTCACGGATGGACGTTTTGCTTTCAATTGGTTTTTCGGCATCAAGGACCCACAAAACTGGGATTCTGGCTACACCACGTGTTAGAGGATTTTTTTTCTCTTAATTTAGCAACTGAATTACTTCTTCATTGCCACTGAGGTTTGCCGAGGGTTAAACTGTGTTTTGATACAAATAATAAACACATTTAACGTTTTATTCCTATCTTGGGATTGATCAGACGCTGACGAGCGGGTATTAATAATGAATTTATGATGGAGCAATGGTGAAAAGAAAGAAACCGTAGAACCCGAAGGAAACCTGTCATTCTAGTTTGTCCATCAACATTTCTACTTAGAACGAGTGGGAATTGAAACTCTTTATGTCAGTTCGGCAGTGTAGACTGCTGTTTTCACATAGTTGAACTTGACGTTTCGCCAGCTGTTCGGCCAGCTGTGACAGTGCTCCAATCGGGAGCTTACACGTCATAGTGACGTAGTGACGTGTAAGCTCTCGATTGGAGAACTGTCCTAGCTGGCCGAACAGCTGATGAAACGTCAAGTTCAACTGTGTGAAAACCGCTGTATAAGGCGAGTGGACTGACCGTGGCCCAACGGTCGCAAGAAATTTACTGACTGCTTCTGCATCAATTCGTAAACTATGAAATTCCTAAAATTTGTGTGTTCTTGAAAACTTCTTTCCACATATTTTATATCAGAAATCGAATAAATTATTAATGTACCGGGTTGTAAAAAAAGAGAGAGAGAGGGGGGGGGAGATGGTCTCACGAGTGGTAGAGGAAGAAACGCCCACAAACTTTGCTTTTCCCAGTTCGACCGTCTATGAGCATGTTGGAGCGATGGGGCAAAACAGCGTTCATGTGCGGATGCACGATTGGCACTGTATGCCTGTGGTGTAATGCTTCTCTTGTAATTGCACTGTCAAAGGAAACGATCGCCTGGCCACACCGCATTGAATGAGGGGGAGGAGGGGATCAGCCTGGCTGCCCGGCTCGGCAGCAACCGACCTTTATCCCGCCTTCCAAGAGGGAAAAGAACTTTAAAATGAAATTTGATTGCATACACGAAGGAAGTTTTTTAACATTTTTTACAAGGTTCATCTATAAATACCAATATGTAAGAAATGATGAACTATTATTTACTCCAAATATATTAAAACTCTATAATTTGCTTAAAGTTTGGTAGTAATTATTTAATATTTTATTACTTGTAATTTATTTTATAAATTTCCATAAAATAATGCATTACAATTTTAAGCAATAGTTTTGGTTTTATTGTTCGGTCCGATTATTCCTATAATTTACCTTTCCTTTTACCATCGAGATTTAGAGCACTCCAACATTTGCATCAAGGGAAAAATGTCAAATTACTGCACTCTACAGAATGCTCACAACTCCCCAACAGTATCTACAGATCAGTATCGCAATGACATTATACATAAGAAGTGGGGAAGTAAAAGGCTAGTACTAGTCAGAGGGACATATAAAACCTAAGACAATAGGGACCCACAAGACTTCTGCGACATTTAGTAATGCTCTTTCTTCGAATATTTGAAATGTTGCCTATCTTATGTCTATGCATAAAGCCTTATGTAACGTTAATTAAGTTAAGTTGAAACTCTTAAGACTTTCTGCAATAATGAGTTCCATTTACGTAATTACTGAAAACAATTTTGTACATAAATTATCAATTAAAATTATATAAACCAAGCATTTCCTGTGGCCCTTACAAAAGATACCTTAGTGCCCTCCATATTGATTTTTAAGTTACTTTAAACAGCCGAAGTCACACCCACTCTTAAATACGTAATTTGATCGCTGAAATGCGTTGATTGAATCTAAAGGTTTGGGGCAAGTCTCATAAAGCATCCTGGAAATCATTGTAATAATTTCTTTATGCAGTCCGGTAATTAATGACTGAAGCAAAGGTGCCATGAACACATTGTACGTGATTGTCATGGCCGTGAAGAGTCCAGGCACAAAGGATCTCCCAGCGTGCATGTGATTATTGCTCTGTCTATCGCGAAGTACCTTTAATAACAAATACGGATATAGCAATACGCGTTGAACGGAAAATGTTAGCACGAATAATTCTTGGTAATGTTGGTAACTATCTGCGAACTTAGTACGCTCCATGTACTGCACGCGAAATTAGTGTGATGATGAGAAAACATTGCACTTGGATGTGCTGACTGCAAAATTGTTGGCATGTAAAAGTAGTGAAGGATTTGAGAAAGATCAGAATCTACATTTTTATGTAAATGGATAAGTTTATCTTGATTACCGAAAAGATACTCATTTAAAACTCAGACTGAGGTTAGGGCTCAGTTTTTTAAAGGAGAAATGCCCTCGTGTTTTGATTGCTTATTAGCGATGATACACATCGGTAGTTGTGCATCTTTTGTAAATCTCAATTACTATTCTATCTTAAACAAAATAGAGTATACACCAGTAATTTTTTATTAAAGTATCGTGGCGTGATCTTTCTAAAACTGAAATGGAATGACCATCACAAGTGCAAACTTAAAACTAAAATGATGAGTACCGTTCACATTACTCTTGAATGGATGAAAGAAATCTCAATCTCAATAAGAATTGCGTATAAGTATTGGAACTCGTTTCTATTTTAAGCGCTGGCGAAAGGATAAGGCTTACAGTTTTATTCCCTCTTTCCTGGCGTAGGATAATCGTAGCGGTTATTCCCCATTACTTTCTTCTCCTGGATGGAAGGAGGTAATAGGATCATGAGGAACGATTATGGATGAAATGATGGTTCACTTATGAACGTGGTGGTACGAGAAGCCAACCACGCCAAATACATTGCGCCTTATGCAGGCCTAGAACCTGCAGATTTGAGCTCTGCCTTCTTGCATCGAGCCTACTACGCCACTGAGATTGGCTGTGATATTGTAGAAGACGAAAAATGCGAAATGTGCCACGACCAAATAATGCACGATTTCCTAATGGCGATTGATTCCGGGTACGTCAACGTCTACGGTCTTAGTCCCGTCAGTGTAGTGAGTGTTTTATTGCGGGTGGTGGGGGTTGTTCTTCCCCTGGATGGTGAGACCTGCTGCCGACGAGGATTCCCTCCAGGTATCTCCCCCAGAGGCACACCGTCCCTGCCGGAACAGACTGGTCTCCCGACAGTGGTAGTGTAGTGTATTCAAGTGTAAGTGGTGTGTAGGGATAGGACAAAGAAGAGGAAGGAAAGATCGCGCGCAGTCCGTGGCTCGCTTGTTACGGAACTACTCAGGCATTCGCCTGCAATTGATCGAAGAAGCCACAGTAAACTACCGATCAGAGCAGCTGGCCACTAGAATTCTACCTCGCTGTGTAACTAGTATCGAAAATTCGCCAGCGTTGGGAATCGAACCCTCTGTCAGAGTTGCTGCAGAGGCATCGGTCTCCTGGCTCTGGGCTGAGCCGGTGTTTTTTAATGAAGAAGAATCAACCTGTTTTGATACATTTTTAACTCAGTCTAATCAGTAAACGTTGAACTGTTCCGACATCATTTAGACATAGTCTTACTGTTCAGTAAAGGCAGCCAAATTGTTTTTAAAGGCGATAGAGTAATGACGAGAACAACTCGACAGGGCTAGCTGAATGGAATATTACCCAACGTCGTATGCAGGCGCGGAATGACACGGTGGTACACATAATCCCCGGGATGTTTCCAATTCTTGCAGCATCGCGTGGGCTGGGGGAGCGCACGTCAGCGATTGGTCCTCTGGTCCAGGAGCGCTGGTTGGCGGGGGCCGCGGGAGGAGGTTGCACGAGATTGCGCAACAGGCTGTCGCATCGATCCTTCGCCCGGCGCCGCGCCGCCGCCGCCGCCGCCGCCGCCGCCGTCTGACCCGAAGAGGGGGGCGGGGGCGGAAGGGGGCGGCGTCCGGGCGGGCAGACGCGTCTGGCGACAGGCGGCGCTCCGGTGAGGGATGGCTCAAGGGCGAAAGTCACCAAAGGTCACGGCCGGTGCCAGACGAAGAGCGTCCCGCTTCGGGGAGAGTAATGGAACACCTCTCTTTGACGCAGGGCCCTTTTATAAAGCACACCTCCGCCATTTTTTTAAATAACCCATTTATTTAAATCTTAGCTTTAATAGCAAATGTATATTTATAATTCTGGAAGGAAATACTGTTCCGGATATATTTCGAGCAATATGTATTAATTTTGAATAATTGAATTAGGGTTAAAAAGTACTGTCTGGTTTGAATATTACTTCCATTCTCTCACCCCCGAATTTTTCACTACCTTCACCACATCCGACATTGGTAAGGGATTGTAGTGTTACATACATGACTAATATACTTTTCAGGCATAGCTCAGCTTTGGGGTGACACCCTTTTGAAGGCAGAAACATGTTCGTGCATGAAACATTCAGCGCGGTCCAACGCGGTTTATTGCGCTTTCGGCGGGTCCAGCGCACTTCCATCACGCTCCAAACGCGCTTCCTACGCAGGTCCCACCTGCTCCCGCTCGGTTGCGTTGCAGTCCCACGTGTTTGTGAAGAGTAGGAGGGATTTTCATGACCTAAAACATCGCCATAAATGATCAATAAAATGCTTTTAAAGTGCTTTAAAAATGCTCTAAAACCAAAGAAAACCAGTTCGAATGAACAACTCAAGCTGTTGGATACGTTACTGATTTAATCGAGGATTCTTCCATTCGTTCGAGTGAACTCCGCTTGGAAACTTTTGGTTTGGATTGTTCTTTGCCAGGAAATCTCTGTCTTTAGGATTACCTCGAAATCGGCCGTATCGGCAATGACGCTGATATGTCACAAGAATTTCGTACTCACAACGCCTGTCAACACTTTCTAAGCAAACAAATCGAATAGGCTACTGAGTATGAAGCTACTGTGAAGAACATTTGTTGCAATGTTATTTGAAGCAAGTACCATTAAAAATGAGATTAAAATCGGTGATATCAGTAAAGAATGCATTAAAAATGAAAGAAAAAGACAAAAAATGACTTGTTAGTCAAAATCGACAAAAATGCAAAATAATGACCTATGAAAATAGGTTATTTCCTTTTGTCATAACATAAAGTTAATTTCTATACTAAACGGCATGGTTCTAAAGTGAAAAGAAAAAATGACATTTCATTAAAATCCGCTCCCTAGTAATGAGATTCTACTGTTTCCAGACTTGCGGCCGCCCTATATTGCCCTCGTGAGACGAAACTATGGTGGAGTTTTCACGTTCGCCAACGCGACCAAGAAGCCGATGTCGTATTTACGAAACGTCCCCTGCAACGCTGCATTTGTTCGGCCTTTCAAACTTATGAGATGAGCAATTTCTTTAACTTAAGAGTCAGTTTATGCCCGCAACCCCCATGACAGGTTTGATGGAGAGCTCTGGAAAATTGATTGCACTGCTGCACGGAAAGTGATGGTTGCGCTTGACCAGACCTGTGTTCGTGATGAGTCATTCTCTTCTCCTGGAACATTTTTGATTTTTGAACAGTTGAAGTTTTCTTTTGTGTTTTTAAGCATTGGACTCTTGAAACAAATTCATTGTCGATCCCCAACAGGGGCTGGAATTCTGGGAATTAGTCACCTCGCGAGGGGCCCCCATTTTTACAAACGAATTTCAGGTCTTAATTTTTTTCGACAAGGATCGACGCAATAACAATCTTAGTTGACAGCTCTGGGTGTTACGGCGAGTATGGTAACCTCTTATGGATAATGTCCGAATATCGCTGATTCCTAATTTCACATTGTATAACAATGTATGGTTTCACGCGCGGCGTCAATTTTAAAATTTCTTACCGGATTAATAGGCTGTAGTGGAGTAGAATTCATAGTTCTTCTCCCAGAAGTTTCGTAACCCCAGCAAACATCAGCAGCGATGGGGAAATGATCCTAAACTCCCTCTGGTGGGCTTCTGGTTGGCTTCTCGAGTTGCCGGCTGGCAGATGAAAGACGACGGCATCAATTTGCTGGTGGAGATCAGTCTGCCAATGGAAAGTGTTCTAAGGCTAATGAGAGGCATGGTGTGTAGATTCGAGTTCCTCTGTGACATTGGTAAATTAGAATTTCCACAATACCATCTATCCTAACTACAGTATCTTCTTCAGTTGATGCTACGCAACGCAAGTCCGAGTTAGCGACCAGACTCCAGCCATCGGTCTTCGCGACTTACATAAAACAACCTTAAGGAAGGCATCATTTCTAACTCATTTTTATACCAACGTACTACTTGGTAATACACATGTCGCGACCCACTTGGACAATCACCTTTCTTTAGCTTGTGGTTAATGTTAGCATTAGGTGAACGAAGTCCAAAATGATCGTCCGTCATTCATAGCTCTATTCAAACCGTCAGCCTAAAAGTGGATTAACCTGCTACTCCTAACATTAGCCATATTTTGATCTTATAGAGATATCTATTATGTATGTCTTTCCCTGGCTAAGTGAATTGGGAACACTAAGGGAATTGGAACATTATTAGAGAGGGAATATTGTGGGAGGACTCAATTTTGCATAGGATATACCAGAATACTTTTTCATGTCACAAGTGATACAAGCCAAGGAAAGAATTTCTGCTCTTCGCATATTCATTTCCTGCAGCGAGATATAATGCTAGTGTGCTAGTCCTTGTACCACACGAGCCATTTATTCCATACGAGAACACAGACACGCACAACAAAAGTTGACAGACCCAAGACTTGACACATGTTTCTCTATGTATGTCGACGCGCTGATTCCGAATCCGAAGCCAGAATTGCACCACCACCCTCCAGATTTTTAATCGCGAAAAAACACTGAGGACACTGATTGTATTTTTTATGTTTTGTGTTCGGGGATTGTTGTCAGACCCAAAGACGTGACACATGCCTCTCTATATTTATGTCGACACGCTGAATCCGAAGCCAGAATTGTGCAACCACACTCCAGGTTTTTAAATCGAAAAAAGACGTGTATACTAGATTTTGGTGTCTTATAGCATTATACTCTACAGAAGCCAAAGGTTTTCAGACCCAAGACTTGACCCATGCTTCTCTATGTATGTCGACACGCTGAAACCGAATCTGAAGCCAGAATTGTGCCATCACTTGCCTGTTGTTGTTGTTGTTTTAATGCGAAAAACCACCATGAAATTGTAAATTGTAAATTCCACGGTGTTTTTTCGCGATTTAAAAAATTGAAGAGTGGTGACGTAATTCTGGCTTCAGATTCGGATTCCGCGCGTCGACATGCATAGAGACACATGTCACGTCTTTGGGTCTGACTACTTTTTTTAATTTTGTATGCATGTGTAATTAAAGTAACTCAAGTGGAATTGAAAAAAAATCGTCCTGAAACAAGTGGAGAAGGAGTAAATAATATCAGAAGTGAGCTTAATTTCCACATATACTTGTTGGTTATCATCTGCCTTTCCCGCATTGACTTCACTTAGAATAATAGCCATACATATCCAACTACAGAAAATTCATATCATATAAGTAACCCAGTTAATTCGCAGTTTCGTGCTAGATCAACTCATAAATAGAGAGGAGACGTCTGCTATGAGTTCTCCCGACATAATCTAGTCATGAGATAATTTTATGAATAGAAGTTGTGAATATAGAAATATGATTTGAACATGTTCAACACTCTCCTTGTTAGCGGGATGTCTTCGTTGGTTGCTGCGGTCCCATGGGGCAAAGGCGAGTGATACTGAAGTGCAAATTGAGTACCACTCACCTTCGTCGTCACTCACGTACAAATTCGAGAATAGTGCATATCCCATTAGTGCACAGGCACTGCAGGCGGATTTATGGATTCACGCTATATTTCGTACTCAAAAATAATGTGTCTAGTATTTTCCGAACAATATTTACATTTTAAAATGGGCTAAAATATATTGAACCATCAGCTCTGCAGAAATTTTATAAAACTCAAACATTAAATAGTCTTAAATTTCATCACTTTTTGCCGTTTACCCTTCCTTGGTGTACGAAAATTCATCCCCCATTAATAAATGTTCATTGGAATAATTACTTTTCAAAAAATTAAAATCGCTATTCTAATTTCATGTATTTTCTTCTATGTTGTTAAATAACCAGGGTTTTCTATTAAGACAATCCACCCCCCCCCAAAAAAAATAATTTGTGTTAGTGATGATTGTATAAGGTATAAAAAGTATGGATTTTTAAATGCATTGCTTTTTTACCATTTTTTTCCTCAGTCAGTGTTTTGAACATGTCAGACCCTTGACCTGGTCCAATTGGGCTCGTTTGCACTGCCTGCAGTTCGGCTACTTGTCCCTTTGCCGGCGTCGGTTAGCTAGCTACCTCTCACGCTCCCTGCTGTTCTTGCAGCGCCCCCTCCCTGCCCGCCTCGCTTTCTCTCTCCCACATCCGCTCACCCCTCCCTCACGCCTTCCTCCATCCGCAATTCCCAACAGGATTGTTTAATCAATGTTGTTACAAACGGTTTACGATTTGGAAAAGCAAGCTGACGTAGAGCTCATTTACATCATTTTCTTTTTTCTGTTTATTATGGAAATGCTCATTTTTGATGGGTGGCAGTGTTCTAGAACGTCTCCTTCTTTCAGGTCTGTGTATCCCTACCAGGCGCTGTTCTAGAATGTATTGAAACTACTAAAATATGAAGACCAATATAGTGGTGTAAAACTCAGTTTTCATGATCTCTGATTAAAACGGTTTTGCCATGTCCGTGTGAATGTATGTGTGTTTTAAAAAAAAATTTTTAATGAGGTGAAAATCTTCAAAAGGCATTGGGCAGACCTTACTTCCGAGCGTGTGAGATTTTTACTCACTAAAACCGAAACTTCCTTCTCCTCCCTCCTCTCTGCGGAACCGCCTAAAAGAATTACATCGCGGAGAGTGGAATAGTGACCCAGTCACGTGACGTTTTTAATATCCTGGTGTTAGTCAAGTGGAATCATGATATATCCCTCCCTCTCCAGGCGTCTCAATTCGAGCAATACGTCTTGTGCAAAAGTACATCCCCGCACTCCAACTGCTTTCAGAAGCAAGCGTATTTGCAACTAGGTTTTCTGGTGCCATCTGGCCCGTCCCAAGCAATTACACAGTGACTCGTCGTTGAGGTTCGAAACGTGGGCATTGTAAAAAACAGGTGTTCGGCGTCCTCGACAGCAGATTCGCACACAGGACAGTACGGTATGTGTGGATGGATGTGTGGTGTCACGCCTAACTGGGGCAAATAAGATCTTGAGCTCGTACTTAGTGCACACTACACGAGTAAAATCTGGGGTGTTCCTACGAAGATTAAGATTGGTCCAGGGGCCGAGGAGATGCATATCATTTTGTACCAAAAAATTGGTAAAATCGAAAGAAATATCACTTTTGCCAAAAGGACGGGAACTAGGACATTAGAATAAAGAATTATATCGGTCCCCCTGCCCCCACTACATACGTCTCTTGACCCAGACTTGCGTGAGACAATCGGTAGGGAAATACATTCTTCATTTTGTGGAAAGACAATGTTTTTCAAAAGCGCGACTTGTCCAATTGGATGTCGAATTCTTTACACCGTTTCTCTCTCTTCCTATTATTTTAATCAATTTCGCATTGTTTATTCATTCCTCTCACAAAATTCTATTCCTTCCATATCCACATTTCGAAAGTTTGTAATACTTTTACATGGTACTTTCTTTGCAGTTTCTGCTCGAAACTCGCTTCTAGACAAAGATTTGGTCAATTTCTTGTTTTGTTTATGGGGGATATTCCATGTTCTTTATTTTTTAGGGAATAATAATAGCAATACGTTTGTATTTATCTATACGCACACGCTCTGGGGTTGGACTGGATGAAATTTGCACACAGTGCGTTTGTCTGGTTGGAGTGTTTGTGTGTATATATGCGCGTTTGTCAGTGGGTAAGCCTTCGCTCCTACATCCTTTGGTAAGAGGCTCCGCAATGGCGTCACCTCTATTATAAAGCTCAGCCCACTGAATTTACAACCTCCGCGCTCTTTCGGAGCGCACATTTTTTTGCGGCTTCGCGATCAGACGTGGCCACCGAAGAGCCGAGGCAGCGTGGGTGCGCTGCGGGCGTATTAGATCGGGGCCTTGGGGACGGGGAGGGTAAACAAGCCGAGAGCGCGTCCAAACAGCGGTGTTGATGCCCCGCGCTTCGTGAACTCTAGGGAGCGAATTGTTGGGGAGATGCTGCGTATGGTCGCTCTCCCCTGCACTCCGATTTAAATGTAGTTTCCTATCACAGTCACGGGCTGGAAGGAGAAGGGAACTCTGTCATCCAATCGGGAGATTCAGTACCAAAAATTTAAGTCGTAACGAAGCGTCGGATTGGATGACTGTGTTCCATTCTCCTTCCAGCTCCTGACCTTGAACGGGCACTGCATTTAAAATCGGAGTACAGAGAATTTGCATATACTGGAAAAGTATTGATTTATCATCTTCAAATTTATTAGCTATTAAAATAATATCTTCAAAGAATTTTCCATTTTTGATTTTAGAAAATTAATATTCAAATATTGTTTATTACCAAATGGAAACTCCCTGAACCTAAAAACAGACTAGCGAAAATATGACCAAAGAACACGTGGACACTTTAACCGAGTCATACAATGTTTGTGTCTGAAATAATGATTGTAATTGTTTAGATTGGTGATTTACGTGTGAGGAGTAGAAGACGAATTACCATACGAACAGGGAGGAAAGATCTAAAATATAAAGTGTGGAGGAGAGAGGCTCGGGGTGATGGTAGCTAGATCTAAGGCGATTTCCACATTGACTCGCCAAACCCGACAGCTTCTTACAGAATGAAAGTAACAAATGATGGTGGGTATCAAAACTTATCATCGAACATTTTACGTTTAGTTAACATTTCGAATATTATCCGAAGCTCCATAGACTCAGCTTTTAATCATTCCACTGCCTTTTTACACCATAGTTGATCTTCACCCTAGTTTCTATTCAAAAACTCCGGGTATCTCGTGAGCCCATTGCGACGGAGAACTGTCTTGTGTCTGTTGTCGCTGTGGTTCGTAAACCCTTCGCATGCAGGCATTCGTACTAATTCCCAACACCCAAATTTTCGCGGAGACAGTGGATTGTGAAAGAAAAGGGCTATGAAGATGTTATATGGTGGTTGGGATAAGACTCACCAAGCCAGTACTAAAGCAAACATCCATGCCCAAGATGGAATTCGAACCCGCAGACCCCGCAGCTCGCAGCTGTTGTCGTTACCAGCGCACTATGGGGCTCGATGTAAGCCGAACTTACATTTTTTCCAAATACCCGGCCAATTTCACTTGTACCAGTAGTGTCGCAACATCACCAGCAATTCAGGCAGCGTCGCCGCCGAAGAACCGAGCTACGTGGGTGCGCTGCGGGCATAGGTCGTCGATGCTTTGGGTGCGCGGAGGGTAAACAAGTGAAGAGCGCCTGCCCAAACAGTGATGATGCTATGCCAACCTTCCAGCAATCTGATCGCCTTCGCAAAGCTCAGCACGCCAGAAGCTGCTCGGATTGGTTAACGCACAACCGCTCTGGTGCAGATCAATATGACCCAGTCTATTCTAAAAACAGCTGCGTTCTTTTGCGTTAATTGCGCACTTGACGAAACGTTTTACGTTATGTTCATGACTTGATTCTCCCTGTGTGTGACTGGTTCTGTCTTCCGAAAATTAATATTACCCTTACAACCTTCTTTTTGAAAGTAATCGCTCATTCCGGATCATCGATCATTCTACCATGTTTCCCATGTCGAATACTTCCTCGAGCTTTCTAGATGGGGAGAGAATTCATGTTGATCGTCCGGAGCAAACTTTGTGAAAACAACCAGAGGCTCAGTAAAAAGCATCACAAATCAATATCCTGACTACAGAAAAAAATTAACGTCATTTTCTATTAATTTCGTTTGTTCCTCTTCTTTGTCCTATCCTCACCCCTTTACTTACACACACTTATATTTTCACGAACTACACTGTCATACGTGTCGGGAGAAGTGAGCTTGTCCCGGCTCCGGCTGGGGCGGTGCCCCGCTGGTGGGACATATGTGGTTGGGGAAAACCCCGCTACCCGACTTTTAGGCTGGTGCCGGATCACACCATGTAGAGGTGGAAAATCATTTCCATATCCCGCGATATATACACGCAGTACACTTACGGGACTGATGCCCTTAGCAGTTAACGCGGCTGGAAACACTAATCAATTAATCAAAAACCAAATAACCGATCTATTATACTGCGGTTTTCACAGACTTGGACTTACACGTCACTACTTATAGTGACGTGCAAGCTTCCGATTGGAGAACTGTGACAGCTGGCCGAACAGCTGACGAAACAAGTTCAACTGTGTGAAAACCTCAGTATATCTTAGCGGTAGTTTTCCGTAGATTCCCAATCTTCACTGCACATTGCAAGGGGAACTGCGTGACAGACAGACTGGGTTGCCGTTTGCTCCGCGTGGGACGAAGGGATGGGACGGCGACCTGGGCGCGGCCCCGCCCCGCCCCATCCCAGCTCGCGAGGTCGCATCGCCCGGTGACTCATGTCCCCCTCCCCCGCCGCAGCGCGCGGGAAGTGACGTCAGCGGTCGGCGCGGCGTCTTCTCGCAGCCGCGGAAGCCGTGTAAACAGCGGTGTCGCTTTGCGTTGCTGCGATGGAGCAGCCATCTCTCCCTCCCCGCGTTCTAGTTCTGTAGCGGCTCCAATCTCGCGAGAAATACGAATTCTTCAATAAGCCAGACTCCGATTTAAATGTAGCGTCCCATCAAGGTCACGAGGTGACAAGTTCACGAGCTGGAAGGAGTGTGACACTGTCAACCAATCGGGAGCTTCAATACGCCAAATTTAAGTCGTAACGAGGTTCTCGATTGGATGACAGTGTCCCCCTCTCCTTCCAGCTCGTGAACTTGAAGGAACACTATAATTTAATCGCAGTATAAAATGTCGCTACCCGACTCTGCACTAATGTTAGTTCTTCGTAGATCCACGTGACATTTGCGGGTTCGCGGCATGTTTTCTCGGAGTTCTGAGAATTAACCTTTCCATTTAAAGACATATAATAATAATCAAATACTTATTAAACAAAATAGTGGGAACCTCAATAAGTGGGCGTACGTGCTTAGTCGGTTTGTGCGTAATATACACCTAACTGATTTCAATGTGCTTTGTTTCGATGTCGGGTATTTGGAAAGCGACACGTATGTTTCGATATAGTACTCATGTCATTTGATATCTTCAGTCTGTACACATACTCATGGGCGGGAATCAGGAGAAGGCAAGGAGGTCCTGCCTTCCTCTGTAGTCTATCGACCTTTCGTAGGAACATTCCCACAACCCTTCTCCGGTTTTGTTTTGTTTGTTTGTTTTTCGTTTTTTGGGGGGAGGGGAGTGTAAGGTTCTTTTATTCTTAAATAGTTTTCATTCAATGATATGAGAGAATTGAATATCTACTTCTCCTTCCACGCAAATTGCGAGAACCGTGGCACTGCTTGTTGACACATTTCCATGAGACCTTGAGGCAGATATTTTTTGGGGGTGTTGTCTATATCGTCCGTCAAGTCAGCACTCTCACTTTTAACCGTTGATATTTTTACGCGTCGATATTTTTTTGAGATGAAATGTTGTAATTTGTGACTGAAATTAGCCTTTAATGAGTTCAAAAATATGCAATTGTTTATTTTCAATGGAGTGTATTTTCTGAAAAATACCATTCGGCTTGATGTTTCGGACTTCTCGATCATCTATTAGCCGCACATAGGAAGGCATTCGGAGGTCAGAGCCATCCTTCTCCTAGAACAGAACGTGCGATTAAACGGGCGGTATTAATTTATTGATTGATTATTTCCTGTCTCCGGGCGCGTTAACTGCTGTGATCTTTAATCATGTAAGTGTAGTGCGTGTTTTTATCATAGGAGGTAGCGGTGTTCTTCCCCCGCTGGTTGGTGAGATCCGGCGCCGTCCTACTGATCGGCTTGCGGGTTTTCGTCATCCAGGTATCTCCCACCAGCAGGGCACCACCCCTATACCATCGGAGAAATTATCTTATCTGCTGACTGGTCTCTCGACATGTGTGGTAGTGTAGTGCATGTAAGGGTAAGTGTATGTAGCAGGGGTAGAGATAGGACAAGGAAGAGTCGTTCTCTTCAAAACAGCGACTGAATTCGACATAGCATCTAGCTAGAGTCGAAATTACTTGCTGAAAGGACCAGAGCAAGTTTTGATGTACTTGAATCTACGAGTAATCTGGCTTATTGAATTTGTTTTGAATAATACATTGTTCAGTGATAAAACAAATTGGTTTAGAGTGAAAAATGTACATGACGTTATTTCTATTTTGTTACGCGATATCTTTCCAAAGTTTAAAATTTTAGATCCAAACAATCTTCTTGAAAATTATCGTTATTATAAAAGGTTGAAAAAGTTGGAACATTTCAGTATTCCCTATAAAATAATCATACACTGTTGTACAAAAGTAAACTCACGAGAAACGTGTTTTCCTGGCATGCGCGGCGTATATACCCCTACCCTGTTATGCATATGCCCTAATTAAACTTAGTTACTGTTAGTATCATTTTTTTTCAACAAGTTACTGTATCCATATTATTTGATTCTTGTATTGCGCACCTATTCTACTAGAAGCAGGTTGTACTTCTTTTTGGAAAGCACCTATCCGCTTTCCTGTCAGTCACTTTAAGTTGCATGATACGGTCGTTTCTCTGTTGACTTCTCGTCAGTATGAGTATCTGTTTTGGAGGTGGAGATCGTATGGAGCTCAAACGAAGATACAAAGTAACCAAAAATAGTAATCTACTGCATCTCAAGTGTCTGATTTATTATTTATTATCAGTATCGAGATCTACTTTCCCCCAAAATGCCCTGAAGCATGTCTATGGGGTTCATAGAGACAAGGCAAGGCAGTCTTTGCGGTGCTGGCCCATAGTTTACCGCGATCCAGGCCAATTTCTTCTTCTTCAACTTGAATAAACCTATACTGGTATTCCCGTAATCAAGGAGTGTAAATACGATGTTAAATTCACTCAATTATTTTGACGTTATAATCCATATTCTGTTCTTTCTCTCTTTTTATTTTCCCTTTGTCATTCTCCCTATATGGCCTTCTCTCGCCCTGCGTCAATCTCTCTCTTCCAATTCCCCTCCCTCCCACTATACATATCTCTCTCGTTTTCTACTTCTCTCTCCCCTTCTTTCTTTCCCTCTCGCTCTTTCTCTAAGCGCGTGAGGAAGAACCCCCGACCTTATTCCGTTCAGCGTTTCGTCGCAGAATGCATTTCCGTGCTGCAGTTTGCCGGGTCCTTGGATCACATCCCTACGAGCAGCATGAACGCGTCTGGGAAGCCCGGCTGCATCTCATTGGGCCTCGAGGCCGCTGCTGCCCCGCTGTGCAACTGTTCTCCGCGTGGGCAGACTTTCATTAGCATTCCGTCCTGCCTGGCTGCATGTGACCGCCTGCACTCCTTACTTTCTCACGCGCACTCGCAGGTCTTCTTGTGCGTTCATCTTATTTTGCTTTCCTGGCGTTTTTTCTAGTCTGCAAGGGAAGACGTGTTTGGCTTTCAGCCATGGGCTTTGTGAGTTTATTTTTCACTCTTTATAAGAGTTGAACCAATCAACGGATTTTAATAAGAGGAGAACCAAACGACCATTTTTATGCGTAGGTGTGAAGTAGATTGCATAGAATAATGTAAAAATCAAGATAGACACTGAAAAAGTGACGTATTCAAGGACTTAATCACTTAACTGTCCAAGTACTTAACCTAGTTAATAAATATTGGAGCTTTTACAAGGCTTGGAGGTTTTACAAGGCAACTCAAATCAGCCATAGCAAACTAAGGTTCAAACTATTCATATAAATCAATAATACTTATATTTGTTATTGTTTATGTCAAACGTTAATAATATTCCTAATAAATGTTCAGTAATAAGTATGTTAATTATAAATAAAATCATTTTACTGTCCTTGATTACATCAATTTAAAAAGGAACATATATTACAAATTTTAGTTTTGCTAGCGCCAGTATTTTTGGATGTCGTTGATACGCTAGTCAATTTCTTATAGTTTACGCAAATGTTAGTCACGCGAATCCACGTTTAAAACTGGATTCTTCAGAGATGGGGGAAGAAAAGGTCAGGGTGAGAGTCGGAAAAAAAGATTTACTCACTGGGCCAAATGACGAAGCTTTCCGCGTGATCCATTCACAATGGCTTTTCTTCGCGGACGAGATGAAGTTGCCTCAGGTCAGACCTTGTTCCCTGCGGTGCGTCGCGTCTGTGGAGAGGTGGGGGCATGACGTGAGGGTTGCCATGGCGACTGATAATGGCGTCAGGGAGGCCCGACAAGAACCAGACACTGGCCCTCCTCCCACAGATCGACCGGAGGCGTAGAGGGCGGTCAAAGGGCCACTCGGGCTCTTGGCATATTCAGGACAGCCCCCCTAACTTAAGGGCCATTTGCAATGAAAACTTACTCTACTCGTGAGGACATAAGTGATTTTAACATAAAGATGAACACATTATTCTCAATGTTCGTGGGCGAAGAAGTGAACGTGATGGTACACTCTCGGAAGGGATGCAATAATTACTCCGCACTCACCTGGAGAAGTGACTCAGGGCATCAAATGATGTCATTGAAATGCCTCTTCCCGGAAGGTCCTAGGGTTCAAATCCCAACGGTGCACGATTTCGACTCTAGCTTGTGAGCTAGATCGAGTTCAGTCGTTGTCTGGAGGAGAATTCTACCGCCATACTGCTCTGATCGGTAGTTTTCCGTGGTTTCTCGGATTAACACCAGGCAAATGCCGGAGCAGTACCCCAACAAACGGCCACGGACAAGGCGCGATCTTTTTTCTTACCCTTTCTTGCCCTATCCTTTTACTTACACGCACTTACACTTACATGCATTACACTAACACACACGTGTCAGGAGACCGGTCGGGAGCTCAGACCTTGTCGCGGCTGGGACGGTGCCCTGCTGGTGGGAGGTACCTGGTTGGGGAAAATCCCGCTAGCTGAGAGGTAGGTCGGCACCGGATCTCACCATCCAGCGGGGGAAGATCATCGCCACCTTTCGAGGAAAGAAATGCACCGCACTTTCTTCTATCATCAGTTGTCGTCGTCCGGAATCACTAATCAATCAAACAAAAGTGAAATGTGTAGTTAATGCGATCATTGCACGCTTATGTAACGTGAAATGTCAGTTATCATTATTTGCTACCTAACTCCTCAATTGTAATTTTCTATATCATATTTATAATATTTATTTATTATCACAACGATCCCATCCGTAATCATTCACACCTCATTATCACCCCTTATAATTATCCCCATTCAATGGAATTCAATGACGAACCACCAATGTGGTCATCTGTTTACAAAAGGAGAGGTCGGAGACGTTTTCACCTCGCGTGCTGTCAGAAATGCTTGTGACGCTTATCAGTGAAAGGCGCTCAATTTGTCTCGCGAAATGTTAGTTAATTTATCAAAGAGTTTCGGACTAATATTTTTTTCTGGCTATCCTTGTGCTGTACTGCAAGTCCAACTATGCTGAGAGCTGATGAACACGTCTCAGTACTTGCCAGTCTGCATGCTAACCGTCTCGCGGCTTTTGCTGCCAAACGATCTACCAAGCGATGGCAGTCACATAGAAGCGGAGGCGAAGTGATGTCAGCCGTATTTTTTCGCCTTCCCCGCTCAAGTTGCTTATTCCAGCTCCAGCGGAGCGCCTGGCGGCCACGCCCTTTCCAGAATAGCCCAGACTTCACGCTCGTTTCCCAAACGCTCACAGTTCAGGCCAGTCAAACGCTAGCAGTTCCAAAATCCCTGCGTGGAAGGTAGTGCGCTAACCAGATTATTGGCTCTAAAGTGGAGAGATCTAACGTTGGCATTCAATGCACATTCTCGACATAATTAATGGAATTTTTTCAACTTCACACTTCGCGAAGCACGTTAAGTAAATGATTACGAGTACCAGTAAATACTAATTCTAAACGCTAAACTCTACCTGGTTGTCTAATATTACGATATTAATTTCGGTTTTAAATTAAAAAAATATATTTTGTATCCAAAAGATAGAATCTTGTACTGGTCGCACAAATTAATCGGCATTATTGTTTATTTTGGGATGAGTTTAAACCCGCAAACATACCTGTAGGTAATAGGTTTCTGGGCATAGGTCAATGTGAATATTTGATGTTTTTATTCATTCCATAAGTTTGTTTTCAAATTGATATATTTGTTAGAAGGTATTGGCATTTTAATTCCAGATCCTACCAAAGTTTTTACTATTTACCGAATAGCTATAGCTTACTCATAGTTAGATTGTCGCGTGAAATACAGGAATCGAGTGCCACAAAACGTTGCCCATTGTAGTAAATTTTATGTTAATGTGTGGTCGATTCTTATAACCCACAAATTAATAAAGGCTAATCAGTCAAAAGCTGCTAATTACAGGAATAATAAAAACGGTTAAAATTGATGTCAACCTCTTTCGTATTATTATTTATGTGACAAACTTCTAAAAGTTCTTGAATTATGTTTATTTAAAAGTAATTTTATTTTGCATGGGTATGAAAATTTGTGTGATTTCCACCTATTAATTTCGATTTCTGAATTGTTTAGAATTTTCCGTTTGTGGATAACGCTGTCCTTAAATGTGTCGTAGTATCTTCATTTTAGAGATCTCAAAAATTGGGTCCAAATGTTACCAGAAAGTTATGTCTTTAGAAAGATAATGTTTATAAAATGATAATAAAGCAATTTATTTTAAGGAGCGCTCAATACCCTCTTAAAACTCCCAAACATCACTCATGAAATTTGGTCCGTGCGAATAGACGTTCAGTTCGTTGGGAGCCAAGTACTCGGTTGTGTCCTGCGCAGAAGTTGGCGACGGAGCCGCGGGGGCGTCTCCTTGAAAGGAGAGTTTGCTGCCAGTGGTCCAAGTACCCTGGCAAACAGCGTCCCGACGGTTCTCCTCATGCGAAGCGGACGCGCGCATGCGAGCCGGCCAAGAGGTCGCGCTGACTGCTGCGAACGCTTCCTAAAACGGGCATTTGCCTCCCAAGGCGGTTGCCATCGCTCAAATTACCGTTGCTTCGCCACAAAGAGTTTGCTGATCGCTTTCCGGGCGGACGGCACTTCAAAAGTCTCGGAACAAATGTGAAAATTCCGTTGGAGTTCAAGTTGACCTCTAAAATAACGGTGTGTTACGAATTCTTGAAATTCGTTTAACTTAATGCTTTACAATGTTACTTTTGTGGTAAGTCTTTTGAAATTTTTTTGTTTACCTAAGAAGTTGGAGATGGATTCAGTAAAGGGATGAACAATTCTCTTTCACTCTCCTCTTCTTTCTCGTCATATTTATTCCCATTTATTATTTTAAATCCTTCTAGTACTATTATAAATTCTGTTCTTTCTAATGAGTTTTAAAATCATGACATATTTAGTAACAGTTTGTAGTAAATACAAAAACCTCTTAAATCTCCTCAGTTTTATGATAAAAGCCAAAATTTTCCAACCCACCCAGAAAATATGGCAATTATTTTTTATCGTTTCTAAGATAAATTCCACGTTTTTAAATCAATCATCTATTCAGATCTGACTGTCAGTTCCTTGTATTTATGTTATCCAAAGATTCTTTAGTTCCATGCCCTTAATTGAGGCACTTTTAATATACGTCGACGTATATAACATTATTCAAGTGGAAGATCGAAGCCAGTGTTTAATCTTCGAAATGATCTTCTAATTTCTGTGAAGTACTATATCTTTAAAGAAAGAAGTGAAAAATAGAACACTGGAAGTGGTATGTCAAATTGTTATCTGTTTCCTTTGATACGAACAATAATACATAAAATGTGATTCAGCGCATTAATCGCGAGTTATGGTTTTGATACAATAAATAAAACTACGATTGACGATATTACATTCCATGTCAGCAGCGGAAACATCTGCATTAAGTAATTAAACCGTATGACGAGGGAGCCATCACCGCGAATAAATAAAGAAAATAGATGGAAATCATAAACTGTAAAACTACAGATCGCCTTCCCGGCAAGCCACAAAATGTACTTTTTTTTAAAATGTCTTAAATACAAGATCTGTCGTCTTTTCCTGCTAACATGACGATCTGGTAATTCAAGAAGGGGGCCGAACCCTGGCCCCAGTCCAGCTATGAATGGCGAGCAGTTTCACCGCTTCACCACGGGTGCAAAATGGGGCTTTTTATGCAAATTATCGGATTGTTTTGTGAGAAGTTACTCTTTGCCGTGGAAATTCCTATCATTCCTACGTATTCGGCCTTCCGCACTCCGCAGGCAGCCACATTCTTCTGATCATATGCTGCGGTTCAAGCGATGGCGTGTTGCCAGATGCTTGTTCGAACGAAGACAAACGAATTGACGCTGTGCTGTACTGTATAGTTCAGAATTAAATGTGGTTGGCATTGCTTTATCACTTTTTTTTTGCTTATGTGCTGGAGCGAGTTCATTGCGATTTGCTTCGTTTTTACAGCTCTTCACGAAGGATTAAGTAAAGCTCAATGGATGGAACACCACAGCGGCCATGATACTACTTTGAAATCTAAAGCAAATTTGCGATAGTCATTATTGCCGTCCTGTTAATGTAACATTATTGGATATATCATTTTTATTATTGATTGATTTATTACGTATGGTTTTTGCAGTTCTACTTCCCAAAATGGTAAATTATCTATTATTTAGAGTTTAATATTATTTACATTAAATAAAACTAAAATATTTAATAAAGTAAGAATATTTTTTCTTATTCAAGTATTGTAATGAATACTTTCATTATCGTTTCCCTTCATATACTACCAAAACCAAAATTCATTTGGCGACGTATTAATTTACATTTCGACGAGTGTCGGGGCCACCATAATTTTCAATTGGGTTTCACATCTTCTTACTTGGAAACCTACTCGGTAGTAAAACTGGTCATTTCTTTAAAGCTACGGGCATACGTGTAAACCTGCGAAGGTTCTTTCGCACATGTCAAACTAGGGTCACCTCATATAAATATTTTAACGTACAAATATTCACATTTCCAAAAAAAGGGTTCAGCAATAAATGCGACTACAAATTACATTACAAAATTCCTATATTTCTCACTCCCTCTATTTCTTATATTTTTGTAGCTTCATTTACATAACTTTTCTATACTCCTCTATTTCTAATTTTATTTAAATCTTAAGATTTTAAAATTGTAACGAAATTGCAATGAAATGCCGCTCAGTTGAAATAATGAAATCAGTTGAAATACTTTCACTCACATGGCAGATTTCTTCATTTGTTTGACTTTATTAATTCTAGTTCAACATCTATAGTAAAAGAAATTCCTGAAGATATTGGTGTGTGGCTATGAGGAAAGCAAAGAAGTTATGTTGAAAATCCTCTAGTCATTTGTCTAAAAAGATAATTAAAATATCTTTGTTTTTACATTGAATTCAACATTTTATGACTATTAACTTCTTCTAAAAATATTTCTAAGTCTGTAATTCAACTCTTTTATCACCGTCAAATAGCAAAATTTGTTGTTGTTTTTTTTTACAGATGTGCAAAATAACAATGTTGAAAGTGTTCAGGAATGTGAATGTTTTCGATGCAACACTTTATCTTCTGGGATTTCAGTGAACTTATGAATCATATGTGAATTCAGTGCATATATTTTATGATCTCGTCTCTTTAATATCAGTACACAAGATTTTATCATCTGTTTTTTCAGTGGATAGGCGAGATAGGCACTATACTCGTACGTTGATCCTTCCAATGTAAATTGTTCATAAAACAGCAACCATAACGAATGAAGGGGAAGAGAATATCTCATCAGTACGCGTTTACTGAAAACTGAAATTATGTCTGAACGCCATAGCTATCACGTGAAAGTCGCTAACGCGCGAGAACCGTCAAAGACACTAGCGTGTGTTGCTTTGATATTCAGATTATTAGAAAGAATCACTTGATATTGAGTGAAGTTTTATCGGAGCATCTCTGCAGTTTTAAGGTCTTTGCGTCTCCCCGAATGTGTTCCGCTTGTTAGTTTAATGAGCTCGGCAGAAGGGAAGCGCAAGGAGGGGAGGTTGAGCCTTTAATGAGCTAGAGCGTCCTCCAAACCCTCTGCAGTTCACAGCTAGAGCGATCAATGTTAAATCACGTTATAATGAATCAAGGCGCTCAACCCCTATCAAGAGTTTGTTAAAGAAAATTAAAGATATAACTGTAAATGGATAATATTCCTTGATGGCTTGAAAAATGCAGTAATAATAATAATAATAATAATAATATTGTAATAATAATAATAATAATAATAATAATAATAATAATAATATTGTAATAATAATAATAATAATAATAATAATAATAATAATAATAATAATAATAATAATAATAATAATAAAACATTAATATCTGAGAAGACACAATAAAGTGTGCTTATATCTTCACTGGCATATAAGTAAACCATTGAATGTCCCAGAGATAAGCAATAAATGGTACAACCACACACCTAAACCAGTAACAACAGCTAGGCATAACACCATCTTGTATGATCAACATCTTGTATGTATTCACACACATCGCACTGTTATGGCTAACAAACCAGATATAGTGATACGAAGTACAACAGAAGAAACATGTCTCCTCATTGATGTTTCTGTGCAATGTGATGGAAATGTAACAGCAAAGTCTGCTGAGAAATATCTAAAATATAAAGATCTTGCAATCGAGGTCAGTCGAATGTGGAATGTTAGAGCAGAGATTGTGCCAGTAATAATAGATGCCCTGGGCTCCATTCCTAAAGATCTTACTATGCACTTGACTTAGATCCCAGGCTGCAGTAAGCACTACGAAAATCGGGATATTGTGCTGTATGGTACGACGCACATTTTGCGCAAGGAACCGGTCGGAACTCAAGATCATTCGCCGTGAGAAAGGAACAAAGTAATAATAATAATAATAATAATAATAATAATAATAATAATAATAATAATAATAATAATAATAATAGACATGGGAATACGTATTAATAATCTTTGGTGTTTTTCAGGGCATTCATTTGAGATTTCCACTGAACCGAACTTTCAGATTCTGGCTCTGAATGAAAGATAATGATTTCATCATATTATATGCGGACCAGTGACGAATTCTCCGATACCCCGCGTATGACGGCGGTATATCTAGTAATTCGAAGTGTATAAGAAATGTTTCAGGAATATGGTAGTCCCGTACAAAGTTATTAAGATTTTGAACGTTTTTAAAACATGCCAAAAAAGAGTTTTGCTACAAGAGCCAGTCTTTCACATCCGAAAGTTTCAGCGTAGTAGTACGTCAGAGAGAGAGAGAGAGAGAGAGAGAGAGAGAGAGAGAGAGAGTGAGAGAGAGAGAGAGAGAGAGAGAAAGAGAGAGAAGTTTCAAACAGTTCTTAATGCTGCCCTGAGAATTCACTTGCGCAGGGGAGGCACGGAGTGCAAACCGCGATAACCTTCCTAGGGCGGGGAGAGGAGAGGATGCCGAGGTTGGACGGTCGGTAGGCACCGCAAAATATAGCTGTGAACAGTCCTTGGAGGGTCATTCTTAAGTTTCACTTCTCTCGAGGTTTTGTAAATATAGCATTCGTTAATGATCCAGAAGCTAATGGTTCGCGTGATTGTGTTATAGAATAACTATTAAGGATTGAGTTTCATAGTATTGGGTTTTCAGAAAAGCTCAAAATAAAAGAACGGTTGGCCTACACCAGAACTTTCAGGTTTGACTGCAAAATGTCAAGACAGGAAGCGGAAGTACAACAGACACTTATTTACTTCTAATTCTAGGCACAAATGGGTAACGGGTTGCCCTAAACTGAAGAAACATTTTTGCTGGCCGTGTCATCTTTTTAGCGGAGATATCCGACAACGTATTCTACAGTTTCTACAGAGTTGCGTGAGAAGTAAAACAGCTGTTACGATGTCATCCAATCTACCAATGGAGGTTGAACACCACCATAGTAACGTGTAAGGTCCCAATTGGACGGCATCGTAACAGCTGATGAAATGTCAACCGTAGCAATGTAAAAATCGTAGTATAGTTTCCCTTGCTTCATGTGTGATACGTAGGTTTCACTTTTAAGGAAAACTATGGCAAGAGAAGCTTCCACAAGGTGCGGTATACTTATGATAATGTTCAGGATTTGCCACTGAGGTGGACTCTGAAATTTAATTAACTCTAATGGTTACAAAACCGCCTACAACTGAACACAATTATCGTAGTTTGTGTTAATTGTGCGCAGTTGAAGGCGGTTACCAGTCTGCATCGGTCGATAGTATGTGGCGTCGCCTCCTCGTGAAGCATGAACATAAAAAAGAACATGATGCAAAAGATATTTTCATCATGATACCAAACTACATTATTTCAGGGCATTATGTATGCATCGACATCTGACAAAATGGGAATCATCGTAAGGCAAGCTATGAAGCATGCAGAAACACAAAGCATAGAGTGCTATATGTATTTATTTATTCATTTTATTATTTATTTATTTATTGAATCAAAAACAGTAAAAACTGTATGTGACGTATGGGGGAGAAAATCATCTGCGCCCGCTTTCTTGAGTTTCAAAATCCCTTCACAACAATTTAATAATTGATAGTTGAAAGATGAAAAAAATAGTAATAATAATAATAATAATAATAATAATAATAATAATAAATTTAAAAAGCGAAAGATTAACATTTCAAAACTAGATATTTTGGTTTCCGAGCTATAGAAAACTTATTTGTTACGGTAAATGAACTGCAGATTTGATTTTCCTGTATTGCTAACAAAATAGAAACTTATTCTAAAGCTCTACTACCACAGTGGAGGTATCTTATATTTCCAGCTGTTTTAGTTTCCTTCACTCCTGCAATGCATTCCAATTTGGACTGTATGAGTACTAGTAATTTTTAAAGTTGATAATTTTGGTTCGCAATGCATCAATTCGGTTTATCAAAGTCATCTTAAAAATATATGCAAAAACAAATGCCTATAAAAGATTGATGCCCATCATTTGAAGTCATCACGAGAATCATCTGAAATCTCACACTAATTTCCTGTAACATAAACATCGTAAATGTTTTAAAGTAGCAGAATTTTATTAAAAGGTGCGAATAAAATCAAAACACGTTCTTTTCTGTATTCATTGAAAATTTATTAATTTTGTAAATTAGGTTTTCGAAGAAGTGAATGTCAAGAAGAACGCCAGACAAACAATAGACAATGAATGGACATCAAGACGAGAGAAAGGATAAGTAGAGGAATATGTGTTCTGATAAAGTAAAATAATAGAATTTGTAAAAGAAAATTGTCATTAATTTTTTTTATAAACTGACGAACTTTGGGGGAAATTGAATTGCTTTCTATCGTTGTCTGTCCAAAAATTCTAATGTCAGAAATAACTTCAATGTTTTCCTTTTTGTAACAATGATTAGACGTATGTAGTGACAGTTAAAATGGATGAAACAGCTATATGTGCTCTCGTCTGATGAAGATACTCGCATGACAATAGAAAATAAATAAAGCAGAGATAAATATGGTGCGTGTTCCGTGGAAAGAAACAGGAAGCGATAGAGATAGATAGCTCAGAGATTCTAGGAAGTACAGAGCATTTGGAGAAGAATACCTAACAAGAACATAATAAATTGAAATAAGTGATGCAGTCGGATCTGTTGTAATGAGATCAGCCAGATTTTAAGCTTTTTTAAAGATATGTTAAAAGTTCCCTATTTACTCGTTCGTTCATGAATCAGGGTTCAGTCCAAGAAACAAGTGTTCAGGACAAAATTGTTTCCTTCTTCAGAATGAAATGAAACATTTCCTGGCTAGTTGCATTTAGCGTATAATGTTTAAAAAAATGATATACTGATATGTGCTGTGATAATTTCTGTTAATGGCGTTTGTGTTTGGCAAATTCGGTCTGTTAATCGATAACCAACATATAAGCTATTAAATTTCGTTCAAATATTACATTTAATGAATGCTTGAAACAATTTGCCCATATACACTAGACATTTGTTTTAATGTTGATATTTTACGTAATTTATTCTTATTTCTGAATGTTCATTTCTTCTCATTTGTTCTAAGTGCAAGTGACTTAGACCAAATTTCAAAGATTTTCGTTTTACTAAATGTACCTACTATACTGTCAGTGACGTTATCCTGCAAGGCCGTTCCTTTTCGGAAAGTCTTATTACACGCAAGTTATTGATTTCCAGTGATTCATCACATGACCATGAGTGATGTCATGTGTTTAGCTGTCATTTACCGTGCTTGTCACGTCCACGTCGTTGGTTCTGATAACGTGCTCGTAAAAGTCCGTAGGGTAGATTTCGCAATGTCGCTTAAAATGCATTGTGTAAGCTAAAAGACTGGTTAATGTTTATAGGAAGAACATTATTCCTTACAACTGTTCTACTAACTACTGAGTTTGATTAAATGGTTAAGAGTCTGTGATAATTATTTTAACAATTTCTTTTATTAGTTCGTAAATACTTTTGAATCTTTTATTTGCAAAAATTTTATTTTATATCCACTCATTTTGAGCACATAGTATGTAGAAAAATTTAATGTTCTCCATCTTTGTTCAATGCTTTGAATTTTCAACATTACTTGTGGGCGTAACATTTGGTCATGCTTAGGGCTCATTAAAACATTAATCCGTTGCAAATGATTCCTACGATGGCGGGCTTTCGACAGCAGAATAAAATCGAAGGATTGCTGCCAGGATGAGAATTCTCGATTGTTCTCATCGGTCGCTGCTGTGGTTTCCTCCGATCAACTCCAGGCGCTTCCGGACATGTCGAACCTCGCCTAAAGCGCGCACAAAATTTACGGCAAACTATGGTTTCCCCAGCAACAGATAAGCACTCTGCGGTCCCTATTAAAGACTAATATTTATTACGCGCGTGAATGGAGTATGCGAAGTAACTGATTCGACTTGTGTGCTACATTTGCAATCATACTAAAACTAGAGGAGTCCACCTGCAACTGACTACATAGTGTTTCAATGTACTTTAATGTATTCTACCATGCATTATGTTGTACGCTTTATGCAAGTACAACACTGATCATCATCAGTGCCAAAAACAGTCCACAAAACTACGGGCTTCTTTCCATTCAATCATGTGCTCTAACATATACTAGGATATTGTGCAATAAAGACTTCGTCGATAGAAACACTAAGAAAACTTATTTAGTACAAAAATTTGATGATATCGAAATGGTGAAAAAATCTCTAATGGCACTTCTGCTGTAATAAGTTACTATCACAAGAAGAGTTGCAACCACGATTTTTCTCGGTGTGTGTGGGGGAGGGGAGAGCATCAGTTATAAGAGTTCAGCCAAATTGATCATTTCTAGACTTTAGAATTTTTTCATTTACGCTAAATTTTAAATGTATTTAAATTTGTCTTGTAGTTCATATTTATAACGTTAATAATTGTTACATTTAATGACTTGCGTTAGTATAGAACATTGCTAGAAGCTATATTTTTGAAGATTTATCATTGGGAAGAGGGGGGGGGCCTGACTGATCACAAGTATCAGGTGTTATGTTGTGCTATTTTTTGCTTTTGCGAATGGTCGTTGCGCGGTGTTGTGGTCGTTTGACGGTCAGAGGGACTCAGTTTCTACTCAACGTGTCAAGCACGCTTCATTTGAGTCTGCGCAACAACAGGAACCAGCGCAATGTCGAGGCCAAGAGATAGAGTTGCGTTGTGGAGTCATACACTTATAGCTAGGAATGGTAGATTTCAGCAATTGCTAAAAATGCGAAATGTTACCAAATGCTGAGGAAATTTTATGTTTGACGGTCAGTACAGCAAATTTCTGAACGTTTTCTATCTCCGATAAAATGCGAAATCACGCACAAAGAGAGAAATGGTCGTGAATCTTCGATGTAATTGCTAAATTTCATTTCAATTTCTTTCGTGTTCGGTCTCTCACTAGGGATGCGACATCCACAACACATCGATATTTGAAAGCATTAATTTCACAGTGGCCAACAGTGTAGAAGCTGAATGATTTTTCAGTCAATATCATTTAGTTTTTACTGATTGAAGAAATAGGTTAAAGGAAGCCAAAATTTAAATATGCTCTTAGGAAATTGTCCACTGATTGTGTTCTATATTGATAATAGATATTTGTATAAATCGATTTCATTTAACAAAATATAAGACATTTTAAAAGAATATTGAGTTGTTTTAATAAGTATTCACAAATTGCCAGACGATCCTTTTCCTCTCCTTGGAATAGTGTTATTCAGAAGCTTGTAGTTCTATACAAAACACAAGTTCTAAGGATTTAAAATTACTTCTTTGGATATTTGTTGATGTTCAGAAATGACGAAGTATTAAATTAGTTCCCTCATTTTATGATTTTAGTGGGGAAATCTAAAAAGCATCAACATATATTTTATCTCAAAGGGATATATAATAATGTTATTTATCCCTTAATAATAATGTTTCAACAAATGTTACAAAACGCTAAATCTTCATTTTTATAGTGCTATAAAATGTTATATCCTTGTTTTCAAAATGCAATTTTTTTAAATGTAAAGTTCTAAATTCTACCATCCGATACATAGATTTCCGATACCAAGATTTAGTTCGTATAATTGGCTCGTATCAGTGATGCTACTTTGGACCTCTTGTTGTTCACAGCTAGAGTTTAAAATTGACTAAGGTAATGACAATGAAAAATTTAAAAAAATACAGGAAAGAAACACTTCGTTGAAAGAATGCAGATCGATCGGACTGGTGTTTTCAATCTTGGACTGCCTCAGATGAAACATAAATAACAACATAAAAGCTCGAGAAAAAACTATTAATATTGTTTGAAAACAGAATCCGAAACGGAATGCAAACGAATTTATTAACCAACACGGCTTGATGCCTTGGTCAGTATGAAGTGTTCCCGCCTGTCGAATTTGTAGCGCCTGTGCAATGGAAGGCATCTTCCTCGCGGTTCAGCTGTTTTTTTTTATTGCGTAGGCGATGAGTGATAGTTCTTAGGTATTTGTTCTGAATAACCTGAATTTTGTTATTATACTTAGCAGCATTTGTCCAAATTGGACAAGCGTACTGGAGAATCGGTTCAGCTGTGGGCTGAGTGTGATGGGTGAATGGGCGTTGTCGCAGCACGCCCCTCCGCTCCGAGCGTCCCTGCGTTTACTGACTGCTGCCGCCGCGCCGCCGTCGAGCGGGAATCCAAACGCGGCCTGCGGGAGGCCAGGCGCTGCCGCGTGCCAGCGCACCGGCGCGCCCAAAGGCGTCCTCGGCCTTCCGCCCACGCGCGCCGCCCACGCACGCCGCCCCAAGCCGCGGCGAAGGCACGGCGCTGCTCGCTGCCGCTGGCGGAGGCCAACTCGCTCAGTCGCGCGCACACCCCCACACACCCATCCACCCTCCCAACCAACCCACCCAGCTCACCCATCCACCTCTCATGCAGCCACCCCTCCCATCCAGTCACCCCACCTATCCAGCCATCCCGCCCATCCAGGTACACCACCCATCCAGCCACCCCACCACATCCACCCATCCAGCCACCCCTCCTACCCCACCTATCCATCCACCCTAACCCATTCAACTACCCACCCCAGCCATCCATCCTTTTCATCGAGCCACCTCACCCCATCCACCCCTCCCATCCAGCCACCCTACCCACCCCACCCATTCACCCTTGCCACCCCACCCATCCAGTCACCCCACCGCATCCACCCACCCATCCCACCACTCCCATCGAGCCACTCCACCCTATTCACCCTTTCCATCGAGCCACCCCACTCCATCCACCCCTCCCAACCAGCCACCCCACCCATCCACCCCACCCATCCACCCCACCCATCCATCCCTGCCACCTCACCCATCCAGTCACCCCACCCACCCACCCCACTCCCATCCACCCCTCCCATCGAGCCACTCCCCCCCCATCCCCCCTCCCACGCCACCCCACCCCATCCACCCTCCCACGCCACCCCACCCCATCCACCCACCTCATCCCGTCCCCATCCTTCTACTCCAACCCCGCCTCACCCGATCCTGTGCTGCCGTGCACACGTCCCACGTATAATTGAAATGCGAGGTCACGCTATGGACGAGGGGTATCGAACTTCCTAGACCTCACGGGCCACAACTAAAAATTTAATATGGTTGCGAGCTATATTTTCATTATTCGGGCGATCGACACATGAGTTCCTCGTAATGTTGATCACGGCAGTATGCCTGCCTGCACTGAATCGGAGGAGAATGGAACCATGCGTGATATCAGGCCGTACCATGCATAACGCAGTGAAACACATTGGGATGATTTTGAATTTCTGAATTTACTACAAAAATATAAACTTAAACCTATTTTTACATTTAGGGGATGTTGACCCCGACAGGACACATGCGCTACGCGCACAATATTCACGCCCGACATCGATGCAAGGGACTTTTACGTTTAACTAATACCCTCTGGCTGACCCTAATAAATTGCACTGCGGGCCGCATGCGGCTCGCGAGCCGCCAATTGGACAACCCTGCTATGGCCGATGTTATTTTAAAGGAGGAAAGTGGTGGGTCTTCCACACGCTCGTTTCCCCTCAGGAATCTCGTGCACGGAGTGGTTGCGATAGTTCAGAGGTGACATTATTGCACCTGCAGCATCGTTAAGTGGGAGGTCCTTGAGTTCGAGTCTCGCCGCCTGATTTTTGACCCACCTCTCCCCGACATGCCGATCTGGTGCCAGATGTCATGTTCCAGGGGAAAAAGAATACCATCGCATCCGGAGCATAACTTGCACTACACTTGCAGGTTTACTGGCCTCAGTAGTTGATGCACCCGAAATCAATATTCAAAGGTTCCACGTGTAATCAAGTGGGAGTTTCATGATACACCAGTTCCATCAGTCTTCTAAAATCTTTGTTAGAGTGTATTTTGCTTCCAATAGACGCACACTATCTGGAATTATTTTGAAAAATTTGAAACTGAACTTTTGAGAATACTGGTGGCCGCCAAACCAACAAATAAAAATTAACGGCGATATATTTTGCGATGACGCAAATCCGTTTTACTGTTTACGCTGCTAGACAACACTGCTGTATGTAGAAAAATATCTCAGCTTGTAGCGAACACTGTATTCCGCGAACACCGTCACAAAGAATGCTATTTGTCACCACAAACAACTCACGGATGAACTATGGCAAAGATGAGAGAATGAAACATCTTCGCTCAGCGATCATGACGCATTTAAAGATAATATGTGTTCAAGGCACGATTCGAAGAAAACGTGGAAGTTTTAAGGTAAGCGTATTTGGTTGGTTTTAGAGAAAAATGCTCTGGATTGTGTTTGCATTTCCTCGTAGAATTTGTGTCTTCTGAATTATGTGCGTATTTTTTTTAGTCCATCCAAAATATCTTTTAATTGTCACCTAACACTTCAAAGGTTTACCTTTGCACAATCCTGGTTGATATCAGTCCCGGATACTCCATTTGCAAGGGAGAAAAATGATCAGATTGTTTGGGATACAAGGTTGAATATAGGTTATACGGTTATGTTGAATATAGGTTATATCAAGGCCTTCCAAAAATTAAAATGTTCCTAAAATGGGCTCTTTGAGAGACCGATAGTGTGATAAAAGATTGTGACTTCCGAATGATATCAGAACACTGGTTCTGCATGATATCAAAAACTGAACAGTCGTGTTCTCCTGTGACTTGTGCAGTGTACCGATATATTGCGAAAGAGGGGAAATGCTTTCGATTGAGTGCGCCAATCAGTTGAGTCATTTGCTTGTTTTTCATGTTTTGCTAGTATTTTACGAAAACATACGTAGTTTGCTTTGTAAGAAGCAATTGTCTTCACAAAATATCTCAAAAACTCTCTTTGAAAGAGCCCTTACAGATGAACAGTTCAGCATCCCGTAGCGACATCCTTATCTGCAAACGAATTTTTTTTTACGTCAAAAAAAAAGTTAAAAACTGCGTATGACGTGCTATGGGGAAAAGTGAATTGTGTGCACATTTTCAAAATTCTGTGATACCTACACTAAGTCATATACTACTTAAATTTTGAATTTTTGAAAGGGAGAGAAAAAAAAACTCCCATGTAATAAAATCTATTTTCAAGGATAAACAAGCAATAAATTTTGAATTTTGAAAGGGAGAAAAAAACAACAAAAAAAACTCCCATGTAATAAAATCTATTTTCAAGAGAAATAAGCAATAAATTTTGGCTCTTATTACTTCCTGCCGCGACAACATGGAAACGATAATATGAATAATTGTATTTCCCACTGAATTCTAGAAGACGTGCACAGAAAATGAAGTTACATTTATGTCCAGAAGCAAAACAAGGGGCCATCTCAGCATTTGCTCAATGGATCAGGGAAACTGGACGAAAAACCTGATCGAGATGGGATTTTTGCTTTGACTTTGCTTGGACTTGTAACCTTCTGTTAATGTGCAGACAGTAGCTTTTCGAAGAACCTCCTTCGCGTAGCTTGTATTTCTCAACGTTGTTTGACAGCCGGTAAAACTGCAGGGTTTCGCATCTCGTATTTCAAATGTATGTTTATGAGAGCGGACTTGTGTGGGTCTGCACCCAGTAAGAGAGAAAATACACACGTCGACTTAGAACCAATTCAAGTCTCGCCTTTTGCTGCACAAGCAGTTCGGTGTTAGACTTCAGTTAGGTTCCGTTCACACGCCTACATGTTGGACCATGGGAAGTTAGTACAGACCGTGCCATTATTCATTAGGCAGAATGACTTACGGTGTGTACAAGAAATGTAGGTTTGAACGACGGAAATTCGTGCTTCGACAACGTCTTACGAAATGCAATTTCAAATGCCTAACCTCCGCATAAACAATTTGAGAGAGAAATCGACATATTTCCTTCCTCCAAGTTTAGAGGTGTAACAAAAAACAGTTTTTTGCTACTTGACACTTGTAACGAATCCCATTCAGTTTTAGTTGTTTTATAAAACAATGGTAGCACTGAAAAAATAAATAAGATACTGTAATAAAAGGAAGAGCTTCAGAATTCAAGTGACAAATGCTGGGGATAATTTAAAAAATACAATAATTGTTCCATTATTTCCAAATATCAATTATTTTTTCAGTGCCATACACTGATTAGTGCGAAGGCTAGTCTCCAGAATCCCCTGGCGCCTTCCTGTGAGACTTATCCTGAGCAAGTATCCCTAGGGTAGTTTGCCATTGCCCTAGGGGTGCGAGAGCGCCAATTTCGACGTTTTTAAAAAAATATCATATTGACATATTGCGGATTACGTACGTTGGTGTTATTCATCATTGAAATATCGCGAATTTCCTAGTTTCTGTGGTGAAACTGGAATGTTATTTAATGGAAATAATATTGATTCAACGTTGTGCAACCTAGTACACAAGCAACAGAAACATATTCTGATCGAAAGGTATTCATTATATTATTCCGTGGTTATTTATTCTTTTTAAGAGTTGTAAATTTATTTTTGTTGATTATTTGATCACTTGGTAACTACGAGTATATACCGGGAGAGGTGGCTCAGGCCATCAACTGGTACCACTGCAGTGCCTCTGACCGGGAGGTCCTAGGTTCGAGTCCCGACGGTATTTTTCCGTGTGTATTCCGATCAATAACAGGTGAATGCCAGAGCAGTACCTTAACAAACGGGCCACGGACCGCGCGCGATATTTCCTTCCCATTCCTTTTCCTATCCTACTCCCTACTTACACACACATGCACTACACTACCACACATTCCGGGAGACCGGACGGGAGCTTAGAGCTTGTCCCGACTGGGACGGTGCCCCGCTGGTGGGAGATACCTGGTTGGGGAATTCCCCGGTTGCCGATAGTAGGTCGGCGCCGAATCTCATCATCTAGCGGGGGAAGATCGCCGCCACCTCCCGCAATAAAACGTTCACTAAACTTAAGGACGAAAGGCCTTAGCCGTTGACGCACCTGGAATCACTAATCAACCCACTTGGTAACTATAGAAGGAACGCAATCTTCATTCACCTAGTGTTGAGTGTTTTGGGCCCACTGTTCTTCGCCGCCATCGCCGCCGCCTGCATCCGCTTCCCGCGTACCCCTCTTCCCGCTCCTCTCTGTCCCCCTCCCCTCCCCGTCCCGCCTGCCACGCCCGCCCCGCCCGCCCCGCCCGCCCCGCCCGCCCCGCTCGGCCCGCCCCCTTTCCCAGCCCGGCAGTTTGCTGTGCTGCACCGGCGGCGCTGGAGATGCGGCATGACGTGCAACGCGTGAAGCGATCCATAGTGAAACGCACGGAGCGCAGTAACACATACGCACTAAAAGGGCGACTTCAGGGTATTTTTAAGGAAATAAGTTCTTTTATTAAAGGAAACTAAGAAAATGAAATAGACGTTAGATAGAAGAATATTTCTATTAACACTACTTTTCCTTCTACGAAAAAGTTAAAATTTGATCTCGGAGGTAACCTTTAATATGTTATATTGTAAATGTATAACATATTTTGTATTGCTAACAGTATTATTTGGGAATTTTTACAATGTCCTTTTATGTAGATTTCGAATTGTTTAAAATGTTTAATTCTGAATATCTTCAGTGGAGAGCATGCCCACAAAGCCCCCTCTGGAACTGCCCGGGTCACACACACACACATACACACACGTGCGCGCAATAACACGCGTATACATACATTCATGTACACGAACACGGACATACACGAATTCAGAATCTGCGAAATGTTTTGTACGGAGTGTAGGGACATAATATAAATGGCTGCGATAGTGTATGTAGTTTCGGTTCAATCGATTTTGGTAAAAACAATTCTAATGGATTCTTAATTTGTGTCACGAGGAAAACTTTTTGACATTTATATTTAATGACACAACTTCAATGGTATTTAAGACATTTTTATTTGGGAAGCTTGGAGTAAGAAAATGGATGTACAAGTTAGGAAATTAGTAATGTAATAGTGTGATAGATATTTGCAAGTATGAACGCATACTCTATCTTTTATGGAGACAAACACACCTATGGAAAATTTCATCACCAATTCGAACTGATATAAACTTTTTCTTAAATAACATATGATCTTGTGTCCATGTGGTTTGATATTATTCTAAACAAATACGGACCAAAATTTTAATTCATTGGCGATCATTATATAGTTAATAAAAAGTAAATGAATGATATGTTTAGGTCTTATAAGATTTATAATGTAATCATTAGTTCAATTTACATCTTTATGAATAAATTGTCACTTCTTTTGTTCCAGGTGAGTTGCGTAGAAATATATAGCTCTTGAAGATGTCCTCGATACTTACAATCAGATCAGTCGGTAAGTGTAAGTACACATTTTCTTTGACTAGTAAAATTAATAGGCGCTCGTTTTTCTCGACGGTTGTTGCTTCTTAGGAAAAAATCCACGAATAGCGCTGAACGGTTTTTGTTTCCCAATATCATTCTGTTGTCGTTTCGTAGACTATAGTGTTTGTTCCACGTCTCATAATAACATAACTATGGCTATTCCACAACTAATAACGAGAATAAAAGATATTTTATAATGAGTATAAATTGCTTGGTAGCAAACTTCAAAATTAACAGCTTTAGAACATCAATGTTCACCCTCAAAGAGCACTGGAGAAGGAATTTTCACGAGCAGGGAAGAGTAATGTTGAATTAATAAAAGGGGTCCAGTTCTGCGAATGTCCATTTGAGATGATTAAGAATTGCCCTTGAAATGTTCTGAATGAATATAACTTAGTTCTGTTGGTCTCTAAAGTTAAACATCTATTAAAATTTCTTTAAAAAATGATCTGCGTAGTTGCTTATTACGTTCATTGGAGTATGTAGTTTCGAGTCTAAAGCTGAAGATAGTAGACCTGGGGTTCCTAGATTAGAGTCCGGGCAGCAACAGATTCTCGACTTCAGATAATCAGCTGGGACGAGGCCGCATACTGAATGATAATTATACATAAGGTCCCTTGATGTTTTTAGACACTGATTAAATAGGCACTGTTGTAACGGATTTTTTATTTAACTTGTTCAAATTGTAAATGTCAAATGTCGTTTCGTAAACCTGTAATTGTTCCCATCTTCAGGTATTTAATTTTCTCATGGTCAGTTGTATGTTGAATGCTCACCAGTTAGACAGCCAAAATATTTGTTTGTTTTTTTCTGGAGATGGAAAAACAAAAAAATGCTGTCTACCCTAAAGCACTTGAATAATAAAGTCAACAAAATATAATAAATATTATTTATACTTCTATTTTATTTATCATTCAGTATCAGAAATTTCAGAATCGACCAGAAAATAAGTTGCATTCGTTCTATCATTGGTAATTAAACAAGATAGCTCTTTCAAATATCAAACAAAACATTTCCACAATTATTTCTTCTGCGGCAGCAACGCGCCGGGTACCAGCTAGTGTTTTTATAGTATTTTGACGAAATTATGTGTATTGATTTGGAAGACCATGCTTGGCTGAAAGATGGAGTTAAAGGATGTAGCATTCACAGAATTCAACAATTCACAGCATTCAAAGGTATGCAAGCATTCACAGAAATGAGTAGAGAATTCCTGAGGCCAGCTACAGTGATCAATTCCAGGAGGAGTATGCCGAAGGAGTACCTTGAACACCGGGATATTGACCGCACGCCAAACTTGCACTCAAGAGGGGAAATTTTTTCTTCCATTTTTGGGAAGTTGAAGCAGATTCTAGAAATCGGGTAACCTCCGTGTGCTCGTTCGTTACTCGCTGTTAGACCTCCCGGTTCACTATTCAGGGCAAGTGAAGAGTCAGCCGTATTGGCTTAGTCTGCTGCTTGCAACTAACCTATTTTTTATCCTTTAACAACATTGTAAGAGAATTCTCGAAAAAACGTATTTTTCCCTTGGGAGCGGGGTTAAAGCTCCTTAAACGAATTTTCAAGGTACATATAGTGGTATACCCTTATGAATTACTATTCTGTCTTCTGGTATAACATCAATCACAATGGTTTGATTCACCTGATGAGCGATAATGAAACCTTATAATTAAGCATAGTTTTGAAAGTATTTCTATCGATAATGTATGTATAACTTTCTGTTGACTAGACAGGCTGAATGATATTTCAATTTTCGTTTTATTATGAACTTGTTTTGTTTAAATTTAAAACAATGAACACGAAACCCGCAACGTTCAGCTTGGGTTCGATATTTTAATTAATTCTGAGGGTTATCTTGATTGTGAAAAGATAGTAAATAAATGACCCATTGAAATGTTTAATATGTGTCCAATATTATACACATGATATCTATTAGCAAACCGTATAAGTTTCCTTTCGTGATAACCAGAGCTGTCTATTGTTCTCGATAAATTTTAACATGGGATAATGAAATATGTTTTTTGGAAAGAACCTTAATTAATTATAATTCAATTAATTCAATTGATTATATATTTTAATTAATTAAATGTACTTCTGAATTATAATTTTAATATATACCTAACATTATAGTATTGAAGTATTCGTAAATTATATTTTAACATATATAGCCGTCAAAATATTTCCAAGGGAAAACTACGCAAAGGAGCCCTGCTGATTTATTTATTCGGAACCCTCGCGCATTCCCTGGCTGCCGGAAGTTGGTAACAACCTCGGCCCTCGTTTACGACTGCCTCCGCCTTGGCTCGCTCGCCTGCGCCATGGCCAGGGAGGGGAAATAAAGTTACAACGACCGACATTAAAGCCTGAATTTCGCGGGTAAAGATTCAATTGGCCGCTTCTTATAATGGATATGATATCAACTACAGGCGTTTTCGGGCTCCGGTTACGATGGCCGACCTTAATGTCGTCCATTAAAAGACTCATGCAATTCTACTGCCGTATGTCATGTGAATCATTCGCTCAGGAATTTAAGGAATTTATAATAACTCATCTGCAGAGATCTTGCGTTGACGAAACGCATTCACACCAATTAAATATTTTTTAGGAGGGTTCCATAGTTTCGAACTACAGAACACATTTATTTTTCTATTTCCACTGGTTCGTCTTATATCGCGGAATCATGACTTCTCTCAAGTAGTTGTATGTTGAAGCTAGTTATTTCACATGTAATGTAATTTAAGTCATACCGCAGCTGCGATATAAAACACACACACACACACACACACACACACACACACACACACACATACATACATACATACATACATACATACATACATATACATAACATATATATATATATATATATATATATATATATATATATATATATATATATATATATATGCATATTATGTAATGTATTTACTAGCTGGAACCGAGCGAACATTTGGCACTTCGTATTTCATAGTTTTAAAAATTAAAAAAAGCTTCGTTCTTGAACCCAACTTCCCAGTCCCATAGTTATAGCCTAATAGATCTGGTTCTGTGCGTGAGGAACAGTGTAAAAATGAACAGGAAATGAAAGAGCCACTTTAATATTATCGTGGAAGATTAATTCTCTCTCTTTTGCATTATTTATATTTTGCAAAGAATTCTAGTTTCTGCTCATTTCTGACTATCTATGTTGTGGAGAACGAGTAAACACAAGAGCTAAATATCCAACAATGTACTTTCAGAAGTCTAATTTTGTTGATTGATAGATGGTTCCGGGCACATCAACTACGTAGGTCATTAGACCCCTTGAGTGTGTGAATGTTTTGTCGCGGGGGGTGGCGGTGTTCTTCCCTCCAATGGATGGTGAGATCCGGCGCCGAGCTACGTATCGGGTTGAGGAGGACTTCCGCCTCCAGGTATCTCCCTCCAGCAGGGGTTCTCCCCACCCGGGACAAGCTCGAAGTTCGCGACTGGTCTCCCATGTGTGGTAGTGTAGTGCATGTTAGAGTAAGTGGTGTATGTAAGGGGAGAGGATAGGGCAAGGAAATTAAAAATTCGTTCGTGAAAAAATTCTGTTGTAGACAAAAGTACACAAGTTTAACACCCCTGTACACATCTACTTACACAATTTTTCTATGAAAATCAAATAATCTAAAAAATATTTTGCTTGGTGACAATAGTTGGTTTACAAAGTATGGAGAAATAGATTAATCTTCCATAACGTACGTGTAGGTGAACTTTCATTCAATCAACCTACGTGGTGGGATATTATTTCTTACTCCCTGCCTCCTAAAATAGAGAATTCCTCAAACTTTCCGCCGTAACCTTCTACAGAGACCCTGGTTAATATTATGTAATTGCTCTGAAAAATTGTTCCCCTTGTTTTTCACTTTTATCAAAATCGAAACATTTATAACTTCGCCGAAATTATGACTAGATACTGGAAAAATATGTAGTATGAAACATCAAGATACGTTCATAAATATGTAATGAAAACAGTAAGAATTTGTGAAAAATATGTAAAATAGGATATAATATGTAATATTAAAATACTCTAATTACGAGTATAAACAAATTTTCATAATACAAACTTGCTTCTTTAAAAAAAACTTTCCATACAAATTTTAAAATCATTCCAAACGTTTTTAAAAGTCATTTGGGAAGGCGCAAGTGGTGCACACTTACGCCATACAACTTTGCCATAGGTAGTAAAACCTTCTCAAATTGTTATCCAGGAATGTAGTTTAGCAGCCAGACTAGACGCAATAGAAGTCATCGAACAAACTGGCGCTATCTACGACCAGAAAACAATCACTACAGCATGGAATATTCTCATCGAAGTGTTTAAGGACGGCGATCGCCAAAGTTTCTTGTAAATTAAGGTTAAAGATCGCCACACACGGCTTCAACGATAATTTTCACACCTAAAGTTGAAAATGAACTGTCGCTGGACGCACCCTTCCCACCCTGACATAACTGAAGCAGACGCGCCAAACTTAGGATATCCAACCGCGTCTTCACGTAGCGTATGTACCTCGAGTACAGTACGCAGTAGCATCCAATAGTAATGTAGGAACAATTCCTGAACTTTTTGAAAATACTTCTTTTCATACAAATATGTAAGAAAATTGATGAAAATTGATAGAATAAAAAAAATATCTTGAGAAAATAGCAAAATATGTGAGAGATATAAATAGTACCAAATATGTAAAAATATGTGTAAGATATAATATAGCACCAAATATGTAAAAAAATGTAACAAAACAATTGGATATTGCGTTAGTATGGCGACAATTTGCCAAGATAAAAAATTTTGAGAGTGGTAAGGAGAAAGACAAAAAATATGTAATTACAAAAAAATCCGGTCTCTAATGATGACCTTGACCCGAGGAGGTGCAGCGGTGGCGCAGCATCCGCGGTGGCGCAACGCCGTTCTCCGCCGCCCGCGCCGCCAGCACGCGCCGAAGACGGAATCGATAAGCGGTGGGCGGGCGTGCGCGAGTGGACACACGAGTGGGCAGGTCGGCGTCTCCCCTAGAAGGGGCTCAGGGTCACGAGGCTCTCCCGAGGGCCCACGCGCGCCGGGGGCCGCGGAGTTCTCCACAGTGAAACCTCATTTACCCGGGAATTGTCGCAATAGATCGGTGTGATCCAAGCCACGGCAATTTTATGTTCCTGAATTATTGCGATCGATTAGTCGTCTGATATTTCACGAATACCTTCATTTTAAGTTTCTGAGATCGCCTGGCCTTTTATTTACCCTTTCGCTGAATCATTTCCCGCCAGCATGTTCAAGCTTGATCCCTGCGCTGCGCGATATCTGATGTATATGTTGGATGTAATGGCGCCAGTGCATCGTGAGCTCCTGACCTGAGCGCTACGTATCATGCCATTATTTTCAACTGTGTCTCAAGTGCCTATTCAGAACATGAAATAATTTGCCTTTTATACAATCGATTGCCTCAATTTCTTACCAAAGAGATTGGAGATGCGCAGGAGACGTCTGTAGGGAAATGAAAAACATGGGAACCTTACAAAATAGAAAAGACAAAGACTTACTAAAACTTTTTGTGAAAAAGTAAAATATATATTTGTTTATAACATGCCGAAATAGTTTGAGTAAATGTATTTAATATTATTTAATGGGATAATACGATGTTTAATGATTTTTGCGTGTACATTGTGCATTTTTATCTTTCTCACCGTAACTATTCAAACAATAATTCTGCAGTGTGATATTAACAATTGCATTGGGGACATGCACAAACTGAATAAATCACATATTTCTGTTAAAGGTTCTTTGGATTATTGGCATTCACAAAAAAGTGCAGGTATATCTGAGAGATACATTGCAGGCATTGGCGTGAATCTACCTATTGCGGGCACTCCCGGGTTAAATAAAAGGTGTTGTCAGGTATCAAAATGTGTTTAATCTTAAGATCTTTTCGATCGTGTAGCGATCATCATCAGAGCTAATCTTGTAGCGTCCGGGCGGAGGTCGAGCCTTCCTTTGAATGGTAAAACAATCCATGCCATTTCGCCTTGTAAAAGATCAAGTGTAAAATACTCCCTGTGTATAATAGGAATTGATCGCTCGCCTGCAAATAGTCTTTTAGCTCGTGATCAAATTGCATGAAGCGACATACCATCAAATAGTAGTAGTAGTAGCACGAAACAACTTGGTCGCGAAGTCAATGTTAGAACAATTAATACTTCACATGGGCGTAATCTGGAGTATACTTCGATTAACACGTTCAGTCCGTTGACTCTTGAGCTGTGACGTCATCCAATTGGCAAAATCCAACATCAATATAATGACGTCACTATGGTGACGTTCAAGCTCCCGATTGGAGGACAGCGCCGCAGCTGACAGAGTCAACAGACTTAATGTTTTATTCGAAGTTTAATTTGACGAGCACCTATCTTCTGGGCACAACAATCTCTTGAGTCTGTCATCCCCCACGCTTTGATACGAAGCTGCGTTCAGACTGGCTCTCAAGATGTGGCGTCTCCAGTACCGACAACGCGTAAGCGACTCTGACAGTTCGATGCGCTGTTGCCACACATTACTAAGTTCATGGCACCCCCTACATGACAGATCAATGAAATCTCAACATATAAACACCTACTGACAGGCGACGACACGCCTCGATATCATGTTCATAACCTTCGTCAGAGCCGAAACTTATCATCTCCGCGACTTCCTGGGAGTCAGATGAGCGGCAACGCTGAACCCTGGCTGTGAGACAGTAAACAAACAAATCCTCGTCAGCTGATTGCTTCAGAGCAGGTCACGTGACGTACCACAGCACGTGGCGAGAGAACTGTCAGAGTCGCTTATACGCTGCCGGTACTTTATAATTGGGTTTCTGTAACCTGGCTGATGACAGCTGATGAGCTGTTACGGTTTCATCCAATCGGGAGCTTAAACGTCATCACAGTGACGTCGCCGTGATGCCGTTTTAGCTCTCGATTGAATGACACCGTAACAGCTGATAAAGTGTCATCGGTCAGGTTAAAATAACCCAAGTATAAAGTAACGCTTGCCAGAAATGATAGAATATTGTGTTATTATAATATTAGGTCTTCACTCATTTCCATACAGTTATTATTCGGCAGTAATTTAAAGTTAAGATGAATTTAATATTTTATATTAATACTGATTTACACATTTTATAAAATAGTTTAAATTCAGTGAAGCTCGTAATATTGGGGGACGGGACAATGTCCCCCCCCCCTTGCATCCCGCAAGATACGCCCACATTCGTCTACAAAACTGTTAGTGGTGATTGGTAGGCTAATCCGCTGGAGTTGTGCAACGTCTTCGACCGAGGCGTTTGAACACTCGTGAGAGCGGTGGCGGCGCCGACGTCTGCTGCAGAGACGGCGTGGGCGGGGAGGGGGAGAGCACGTCCGCCGGAAGCCGGGTCTCCTTCCCTTGCCGGAAGTCACTGCATCTCCGCCACCTCCCCTCCCTTCCCCCTCCACTCTCCCTCCTCTCCCCCGCGAAGTGCGGCGAGATCCACTTCCATCACTCACAGCTAGGGGCCGGCGTCTTCTTTTTCTGAGTCCTGGTGAGGGGATTAGTTGGATATCAGGGAAACTCATCATTCAATACTCATCGGGATCGCCATTTATAATTATCCATTACAAGTTAGCAAACATTACGGAATGCAATAAAAATATTTTCAATAAATTTGTTTTGGAAAAATTATGTAATATTTGAATATGTAATTTTGTGAAAATAATAAACAACTACAGCATTTGTGACTAGTGCATATTTTAATGTTGGAAAAACAGCGTTTGCCTTTTTTGTCTTCCGCAGTAGAGCGCAGCAAAGGGAATTGCGAATTTTTTTTTTTAAATAGATTCCAGCTTCAATCTGGTTCTTTGCTTAGTGAGACGTTCGAGTTTATTCTCCGCGATTTCAATTAAACAGATCATGCATGTTTAGTATATTTGACGGTGAGTAGGCTCTTTTAGGTTCTAAATGTGAAATGCGCAGTTCTAGACATTTTAAATACGACACAATGACGTCGTTAACTTATGAAAAGAAATCGAGTGTCTCAATCAAAATAGTAAAATATGTATTTGTCTAAGAATCCACTCTTTAATTTTTCCCAATTTTGCGTAGATTCCCCAAAATACTTGTGCCTAATAATACGAATCAGGAATGTATCAGAAAATTATCCAGTACTAAATTGGGAGTAATATCTTGTGTAGGCCACCCAGAACCACGATTCATGTTCCCGGCGTGCACCTTCCGCCTGTTCGCGTGTTAACAATTTCTTTACGGCCAGCTGTTGTACGGAGGTCACTGACCTGAGACCCCATCGCAGAGTCTGTGCGCGCGACCTCATAGGTCAGCAGGTGTGAGTCAAGAGATTGAGTAAGTATCTTAGTTGCAGCTGACGCATGATGTAAAAGTGTTGACTTCGCATCGAGTGGGTAGGGGAGTGGGCCGTTTGTGCTTGAGAGTGATCGGAAGATGAAACTGTGATGTAATGACGCATGAATCAGCAGATTAAAGAACCTCGTGTTATAATTTGGGTGGAGTTCGCCACCCTACGCTAACTGCTTAGATTTTCGCAGCGTTTAGCAGTTACCCAACGCATTGACATTCTATTTACTTAAAAACATTTAAAACATTGTAACCTTAATGCCGTTCATTCTGAAGTGAGATGTGGATTTTCTCTTTTAGATTTTCATTTTTATTGACAATTTTGTGGGTTCATTCCTAATGTTATCGTTGCGATGAACTTTTGACAATATCTACTCTGAGATGTACCGTTTGTTCCATGCAAATAGTCAGGATATTTCACAATTTATATAAGTTTAGAAAGTGTAAGAGTAGAAACTGCTATTCAATATTTCTCGTTATAATAATTGTAGTATTGTTTTGTTACATTTCAATAATGCTTCATTTTACAACTTAAAAGATTTGAACTAACGTTTTTCCAGGCTGATTATATCCTCTCAGGCGTTAAAAATCGTGTACCTAAAGCACTGCCCTCGAATTTTGTTGGAGTTTGATCTCGCAGCAGCACTTTGTGTTCTTCCTAACTCAGGAAATCTTCAGGCACTGCAGTTCAATTCGAAGATTTGCCCTAATATTTGCGTACGCACAGTACTGTCAGTGTAAATAGAATATTGGGAGGATGGGCCATGTCGGATGTGGCATCCCATCGCATCTTCTGAGGGTAGGAGTCGGGACTAAGGGGAATAAAACGGGCAGTCCGTGGTCCGTTGTTTGAGATAATGCTCCAGCATCGCATTGTATTTGATCGGAGTAAACCACGGAAAAGACCACGAGCGCCTTTTGACCTCAATATTTTCAATAACATCCAATAGTTTTTATTTGTAAATTAATATTTTTATTACATAAATCTTCAGTCAAACATAGCAATGATATTTGATATTATGGTTGATATTTGTGTTGTTTAATATTCAGATTGAAACGAAAACGTGAGGTACACAGAAAAGTTTTGCTTTCCTTCGTTGGTCAAAAAGTCAGACAAGCCTGGGGAACAATGTTGTGGAGAATATTTAGATTCCTCTCAAGATGTAGGATTACCCCACGAGTTCACGTTTTCATAATTTAACGAAGCAGAACCATAAGCATATGGATTACCAAACGCTCTTAACTTACTTTCTCGCTTTAAAACATAGTAAAGCGTAAGTATTATAATTCTGTGGCTGAGATTCTGCGAGTTTATCCATGCTTTTTCCAAGAGTTTTAAACTCAAATAAAAGACGTACTATAGAATAGGACCTAAGGAGCATTACTCGAGAAAAATATTTTTTAGGACAAAAAGTGTACTACTTCTCAGCTGCGCACGATAGATCGTGAGGAAAAACTATTTACGTTTTTTGTTGATATACATGTAGGTCTTGTTACCATATGTCAGATCTTGTTCAAATGCCTATAGTTTGCTACCTCATTCATGGTTGTGCGCTTTGTAGATGCGTAGTAAAAAGATACTGTCAAGATAATGTTTGGCATGATGATTGTAAGAACAAGCTTAGTGCGTTTGGTCGTGCAGTTGAGTTGGTTGATTCGCCTCCTCCGATCTAATCCACATTGCGCAGCGCCAGTCTCTCCAAAAGGCTGCAGCGGATGGCGGTCGCCGGAAGGGGTGGGGGAAAGCGCGGGCAAAGGCCTTGGCTCGACTCCCGCCAGCGGGTCCGGCCCCTGCCCACGCCCCCGCACAGTGCGACGGTTTTGCAATCTAGGAGAACACTATTCAATTTTCAGAAGGTTACAATTTAGTAGGACAAAACTTCAAGTTTGCAATATAGGCCAAATATTAGATTCACATATATCCCAATAGTACGATCATCTTCAGAGAATGGATAGTTCGCGCATCCCTCTTCGAAGTTTTGCATACAGACCGCAAAGCAGAAGAAATGTATGACGTCCACGACTGTGATGGAATGATCAAATGAACTCCTGGAGACGGAACAAGCCTAAAGTTCTAATTCATGCTGTATATGATGATGATGATGATGATGATGACAAATTAACAGATTAAAATTTAAAATACAACTTTCACTAATGTAATAAGTGGAATAATAAAAGTGGGATTCTGAAAAAAATAACAATTCGAAGACATATGTGAATAATAGAAACCTCTCAAAAGAATAATTCCGTTCACATTTATTCCCACTCTCGAAGAAACCTGGCTGGAAGTGTCGATCAATAGTTTCTCTGCGTGTGATGAAAAGTGATGACAGTTTCCTTCAAAGTAGCTGAACTCATACGGAAATTTTATGCATCTGACACTGAATTATTGGCATTTTTTACCATTCAATTCTTGAAATATTGTTTACGAATTAAGTCAAAGTATTTTCGGAAAATAGTTATTTGTTTTTTGGATCTGCAAAACGACAAGGAGAGCAAGTCGATCAAATGGTAGATCCGAAAGCAAGTCGATCAAGTCGTTGATCCGACATCAAGTCGATCAAGTCGTTGATCCGACATCAAGTCGATCAAGTCGTTGATCCGACATCAAGTCGATCAAGTCGTTGATCCGACATCAAGTCGATCAAGTCGTTGATCCGACATCAAGTCGATCAAGTCGTTGATCCGACAGCAAGTCGATCAAGTCGTTGATCCGACAGCAAGTCGATCAAGTCGTTGATCCGACAGCAAGTCGATCAAGTCGTTGATCCGACAGCAAGTCGATCAAGTCGTTGATCCGACAGCAAGTCGATCAAGTGGTTGATCCGACAGCAAGTCGATCAAGTGGTTGCTCCGACAGCAAGTCGATCAAGAGGTTGCTCCGACAGCAAGTCGATCAAGAGGTTGCTCCGACAGCAAGTCGATCAAGTGGTTGCTCCGACAGCAAGTCGATCAAGTGGTTGTCAAGTCGATCTCCAGCAAGTCGTTGCTCCGACAGCAAGTCATTCGATCATGGTTGCTCCGACAGCAAGTCGATCAAGTGGTTGTCCGACAGCAAGTCGATCAAGTGGTTGCCTGACAGCAAGTCGATCAAGTGGTTGCTCCGACAGCAAGTCGATCGCGGTTGCCCGACAGCAAGTCGATCAAGTGGTTGCTCCGACAGCAAGTCGATCAAGTGGTTGCTCCGACAGCAAGTCGATCAAGAGGTTGCTCCGACAGCAAGTCGATCAAGAGGTTGCTCCGACAGCAAGTCGATCAAGAGGTTGCTCCGACAGCAAGTCGATCAAGAGGTTGCTCCGACAGCAAGTCGATCAAGTGGTTGCTCCGACAGCAAGTCGATCAAGTGGTTGCTCCGAAGGCAAGTCGATCAAGAGGTTGCTCCGACAGCAAGTCGATCAAGAGGTTGCTCCGACAGCAAGTCGATCAAGTGGTTGCTCCGACAGCAAGTCGATCAAGTGGTTGCTCCGACAGCAAGTCGATCAAGTGGTTGCTCCGACAGCAAGTCGATCAAGAGGTTGCTCCGACAGCAAGTCGATCAAGAGGTTGCTCCGACAGCAAGTCGATCAAGTGGTTGCTCCGACAGCAAGTCGATCAAGAGGTTGCTCCGACAGCAAGTCGATCAAGAGGTTGCTCCGACAGCAAGTCGATCAAGAGGTTGCTCCGACAGCAAGTCGATCGGTGGGTTGTTCCGACAGCAAGTCGATCAAGTGGTTGATCCGACAGCAAGTCGATCAAGTGGTTGATCCGAAAGCAAGTCGATCAAGTGGTTAATCCGACAGCAAATCGATCAAGTGGTTAATCCGACAGCAAATCGATCAAGAGGTTGCTCCGACAGCAAGTCGATCAAGTGGTGGTTCCGAAGGCAAGAAGAAAATATTAATCTCACATAAGCAGCAACGGGTCAGAAATAAGTTAACAAACATATTGAACGGACTTAATTTAAAGAACAAACTTCTTATTGTAGTGCATACAATAAAATATAAAAATATTGTGGTACATGGTGTGTAATAATGACGAATTATGTGTTAATGAATATCATTTGATCACTGGCGAATCATGATTGATTAGCTGCAATGAAGCTGTTATCATTTAAAATGGTTGCCACAAAAGCTTGCAGTAGTTAGGATTAGGCCCAGTAGATTGCAGTTCTATGCATTTCAACCGATAACAGTCAATAACAGGATAAACGAAATAACTGTTATTTTGCGTAACAGTTACGAAACGTTAACTGTTGAGAAATAACAGTTTAGCTGTTAAGGGCACATCCCTATGACGATGTAGATATAGAATTGTAAAATATAAATCAATGCATAGGAATGGCAGCTAATGAAGCAATAATAGGGGAAAAGAAGTTCAGAAAGAGAAGGAGAAGAAAAAAGATTAAGAATATGGAATGAACAGATAGACATTTCAGTGAATGATTAAGAAAAAGCATACAAAATATTTCTTTGTAATCGATCACAGGAAGAAGGATCGTTTAGTTTTTTTAAAAATAATATTTATTGATCCTTGTTCGACAAAAATTTGTCTTTCAAGGGTATGAAAAATTACATTAACATCATACAGAATATGAGGAGAAACTAAATAGCAACCTCTAAACAAATTACTGATATGTAGACTTTTTTTTAATTTTTGAGAGTCATAATGATCTTAAAAATAAACTATGTTTATAAATAATACATAATTCATGAATTTTTTTTACAATAAATGATAGAAACTGTGAGAAGAGACAACTAAGGAGGATGTAAAAGATCTTTAGGATAACGTGATTTAATTCGCGGGAATGGATTAACTGTTTTTCCTAATTGAAAAGATGTATAAGCAGGAGAAGAAGAAAGAGAAGCATAAAATTTATCTGAGAGACGAAGGATCCAGGATTTTAGAGGAAGAATACCAAGTTCACGTAATATTTGATCGTTTCTTATGAACCAGGGTGCTTTCAATGCTTTCCTTAAATAATTATTTTGTATAACCTCTAATTTTTTAATATGAGTTTTTGCTGCACCACCCCAAATGGGGCATGCATAAGTTAACGAAGGGCGAATTATATATTTAAATATAGTTAACGCAGAATCTACAGAGAGGTGCGAATTTTTATTCAGAAGTGGATATAATTTTAAAAGCTTGAGATTAGTTTTATTTATTATAGATAAAATATGTGTTTTCCATGTTAATTTAGTATCTAGTTGTAATCCGAGATATGTAATTGAAATATTAGAAGGAATCCAAGGAATTGCTTTATAATTAATAATAAGAGGATAAGTAGGAGAGATTCGTTTTAAAGAAAATATTTTTGCTTGTGACTTTTGATTATTTATCTTTATTTGCCAATTGTTAAACCAAGTAACAAGAATATTTAAGTCATCTTGTAAATTATCGCGTGCTGTTATAATGTCTGAATGGGAAGTAAATAAAGATGTCATCTGCAAAGAATGCTATTTCTGAATTAAGTAAATGAGGGATGTCTGAAATGTAAATATTAAAAAGAATAGGAGATAGAGGAGAACCTTGAGGTACTCCAGCCTGGATATTGTATTCAGTAGAAAATATATTGTTAACTTGAACTCGAAATTTACGATCCAATAAAAAACTTGAAAAAATTTTTTGTAAATAAATAGGAAACCCAAATATTCTAAGCTTATAAAGTAAACCATCATGCCATACTTTATCGAACGCTTTTTCAACATCTAAAAATAACGCAAATGTTAATTGTTTCTTTTGAAAACTAGTCGCTATAAAATCTGTAATTCTCAACAATTGTATTGTAGAATAATTAGATCTAAATCCAAATTGAGAATTTGGAAATAAATTAGTTTGATTAATAAATTTAATAACTCTCGTTAAAATTATTTTATCAAAAATGTTTGAAAATGAATAGATTTCAATCAGTATGCCGGATAATAAATAGAACCCTCTTCAATAAAACACTAAAAGTTACAAAAATCGAGTTTTACAAGACAATGGCTGTTCCTGGTCTTTTCTGACAGTGAATTGTGGTTAATTAAAGAGAGCCAAATCAAAATTCAAGCAGCTGGAATAAGATTCCTCAGGAAAGTTAAAGTCTTCCCCAAATATGATCTTATAAGAAATGAAGGCATCCGAAAAAAATTGGGCATTTATAATATAAATTTTAAAAAAACTAGAAAATTATAAAGATTCTTGAAGAAAACACATACGAAGAATGAACGACAATTGAATCTCCCATTTTGCAATGCTCTATCGACTTAGTGATAAAAGAGATGTCGGAAGACCTAAGAAAAGGTGATAATAATGGGTAGTAAAAGGTATTATTATTATTATTATTATTATTATTATTATTATTATTATTATTATTATTATTATTATTATTATTATTATTATTATAACAATAACGATGATGACGATGAAAAAATAAAGAGAGGATGAATGAAGACGGAACAGGCACGTGTGCCTATTCCTTGAAGTGAATTTGAATTATGTTGTATTCATCATTAAAACAAAATAATAATTATAATCCAGATAACCAAAATATGACAGAAGCGAGAGAAAAGAGACGTTCTATGACATATTCATGTAATATTTTTACTAACGATGTTGTCTGGTCTTATCTGATCCTGTCCGTTTGTATTGCTCCTAAAATTTCATCTTTAGTTCTATTGATTCTTTGACATAATTTGTCACATGACAAAACATGTTGATGGTAAAAATACTATCTGAACATATGGTTTGTACAGAACGTATTGTCTCGTCTTCTCTTTGTCTACTTTCCGTCATATTTGGGTTATCTAAAACTGATGGTATACAAATGTCCCGCGCGAAAAAATACGTTCTTCTGACTCCGCGAGTAATGGCGAGTTAATGATTCAACAATGCAAATAATTCATTCGTCATAGTTGTTTTCAAGCTTGATGTAGTGCAACTAGAGCGCCGCCACGACATTATAGGGCGGGAAAGAGCCTTTCTTCTGTACTAGCCAGAGGGCCAAAAAGTTGCTGTTCTTTCAGAGTTCTCTAGCCCCTTAAGGAATTGTAGAAAAATTAAAGTTCAATATATATTTTCTAGATAATTTTGACTTCTTTAATTTTGTATAAGGAGACCGTTTCGATATAGCGCATAGTTGTCGAATTATAAGTGAAAAATTGGAAACAGTACGATTTTTTCTTTCTTCAGTTTTCTTTGTGAAGCTGACATTTCTTGAGGTGACAACCTGAAATTCGAAGTAAGAATAAATCTTCCAGAATTTTCCCTGGTCCGGATGCCCACTGTCCGGGCAAGCTGACCTCGTGAAAACGGCGCTTTAGGCATGGTGGAGCCCTAGGCCAGCAGCGCGGCTTGGCGTGGCCCGGTCCGCGATCGGGGGCGATCGGTGTCAGGGCGAGGCGGGGGGAGTGGTGGGGTGGGGGCAGGTGGGTGGCCGTGCGCAGATGCCGGCCGCCGCGCCCGCGCGCGCAGCTGCCCTTCTCCCCGCCCTCGCGTGCGCTCCCTAATCGCTGCAGGCCCTGCGGCCGCACGCCGCCGCGCCGCGTCGGCGCCTCCCGGCCTCTCAGCTGGGCGCAGCGAGTATACTTGGGTTTTCGTAACGTGGCGAATGACATTAGGTTAATTGATTGATTGATTTTTTCGTGTTTCTGGGCGCGTCAACTGCTTTGGTCATTAATCCCGTTAGCGTGGTGCATGTTTTTTCTCGAGAGATGGCGGTGATCTTCCCCCGCTGGATGGTGAGATCCGGCGCCGATTTACCGTCGGCTAGTGGGGTTTCCCCCTAACCAGGACTCTCCCACCAGCGGGGCACCGCCCCAGCCGGACAAGCTCTAAGCTCCCGACAGGTCTCCCGGAATATTTGGTAGTGTAGTGCATATTAGTGTGAGTGTGTAAGGGGTGAGGATAGGACAAGGAAGGGGAAGAACAGATCGCGCGCGGTCCGTGGCCCGTTTGGTAGGGTAATGCTCCGGCATTTGCCTGGTGTTGATCGGAGAAACCACGGAAAACTACCGATCAGAGCAACCGACCGCTAGAATTCTCCTCCAGACAGAGACTGAATTCGACCTAGCTGAAAAGCTAGTGTCGAAAATCCTGTCGCCGTCAGGACTCGAACCTAGGACCTTCCGGCCTGAGGCGCTGCAGTGACATCAGTTGATGCACTGAGCTACCGCTACCGGTTGACATTAGGTCATTTTTACACCTTTTGCTTTATAAAATGAATCTTTTTAATTAATTCGCGAACGTCCTTCTCAACGGGGCTCATGGCCTCAAACATGTGCTTATCACTGTTATAAAAAGCCCCCGTTGAGAAGGACGTTCGCGAATTAATTAAAAAGATTCATTTTATAAGGCTGGTGGTGTTAAAGTGACCTATGTCATCCGCCATGTTACGACACCCCAAGTACAGTCGTGCTCGCGGGCGCGCGGCGAAGCGAGGACAACCAAGATGTCACGCCGCACTTGTGTTTAAGGGGTCCATGCACGCTCGGTCTGACTGCCTCTCCACCCCAAGCCGGGCAATATGAACCTATATCTCGAGAGGGAGTAGCGTGTTGGGACCACATATAGCAATGTTTGTCCCGGCAGACTGAAGAAAAATGTGACGTATCCGCAGCAAGTATGGGCCTCTTATTAAAGAAGCGTTTAAAATTACATTCTGACGTTGAACTACACGTACATCAGCGAAATTGCGTATGTGCTGTTGCGATTATTTCGCAAAGGTTGAAATTTAACATTTATTGATGTAACAGTTAGCTAAATTAAAGTGTTTAAGTAATTACTCAAGTAATAAAAAAAGGCGGTTATTAAAGGTGAACCTTTCCTTTCAACGTGACAAGAAAGGCCCTTATATATTTTATATTTGGTGTTTCTATTCTGAATTCTGTTCATTTAGCATGTACAACTACCAAAACCCAGCCGTAAACTCATCTGACTACATTGAAAGAGATTATTTTATTTTGTTTTTGAGAGACTATTCACCCCTAATTCTCTCCCAAGTTTCGAAATTGCAATTCTTTATTAAAATTACTTTTAAAAATTAATTTGCTAGACAAGATTACATAAGATCATAATTATCATAATTTTTCGGTTCATTATTTACGTATGTTAATATAAATTATATTAAAATGGACTTAAAAAAAGATTTGGAGTGTTAATTGATAATTTTTACTAATAATTTTGTTTCCGAGTCTTACAATGTCTTACTGAACATATGCTGCCCCACGTCATTCCACATTTCAATGCTTCAGGACACCCTCTGTTACTTATCTTTGTATTCTACTGAATGTGAGCCAGTTGAGTGCAGCTACTCCAGCATTCACACTGCAATATGATCATAAGCTTTTTCTGTGTTCAGTTCAGGACTAATGACAAATTGAACAAACCTGAACGATAGCTTTTGGGATAGCCTAGTCCTAGAATCAGTGATCTCTACTGAGCAGAAGTTTCGAAAATTAAAACACGGAATATCTGCTCCTGACGTTTCACAAGTTACCTAAAACTGTTACACTCCACCCTCTATGTACTCTTCTACTTGTTCACGGGCTCACCCTTTTCATTGTTTGTAAACAATCCCAGATTGTATACTGGGGCTCTACCTCCCCACAAAGCACCTTCCATTGTGTATTTATAGAGCCCCTTTAAATGCCTAAACAATCAAATAAAGCCGAAGGTATGAACTGACAATCTGATCGACATCCTGAACTGAAGAGGATCCGAAATTCACACATAGACACGATATTCCGTTTTTTCACTGGTAAAATGAAACATATTCGTAACTTAAATAAATTATATTCAAATAATTGAAAACGTGTAAATTTTCTAACGTTACGCTCATAATTTTGTCTATAAGTAAAAAGCGAATTTTTAGAGCATATATTTTTCCTCCCGCTTTTATTTTATAAAATGTATATTTGCATTCTGATGCAAATAACGTGTTTTTATTGGACACGTAAATACTCTTTTGCCATTGTAATGTTCTTTTTACGTTTATTATTTTTATGCAACATATGTTTATGAAAAATCTCATATATCCTATTTTTTGTATTCTTCATTTAAAAATAATTACCTACATGAATTTTGCAGCAATATCGTAATAATTGGTCGACACAGCGGATGGAGAAACATAGCGTTCTACAATGAGCTGTGTTTAGGTGCAACATTTTTCTGTGTATTTTAAAAATACCTCAACTTTCTTGATAATCAATTAATCATTTTAATAAATTTTCTCTTCTCATATTTAAATAGATATGTGATTCATTTAAATTATGTATTAGCAACTGTCAAATAATAAATCTGTTTTCGTTCAAAAATCCCAAGACAATAAACAAATGACTCCTGATCACGAAACAAATGACTCGAAACGAATCAAGATGACAACTAGATCAAACTGTGTCGCACCGTTTATCATGGTACTCCCATTTATGTTTTTATGCATTTGCCGGTCACAGAAATATCATCATATTTCATAACTAGAGCCAGGATAATTTTGTAATGTATTTCCATAACGTAACTCTATCAAGTCGAATCAACAATATATTCACGTTTCATATCGGTTAGTGCCAAAAACCGTGGACTTTTTAATACATATATTTACATATTTTACCCCCCCCCAAATAACATATTTTTACATATTAATGCATTTTTTAAATTTAATTATTCATTTTCCTATGTTTTTGATAAGGAATTTTCCAGACAAACAATTCAGTATTGTCAAACATTTTTCTGTAGCCTCCTCTCTAAAATGCCGCTATTGCATCGCGTTGAAATAAGTCAGTCCATAAATACCGACGGCATTGTAAATAAAAGGGCAAGACGACGACGCAGTCCATAGCTTCTGGTGTGTTAGTTTTCAGCGCGAGTATCGCAGAGAACAGAAAGGAAGTTTGGTTTCTGAATATGATACATTTTACAGGTAATATCGCGTTGCACCTCGCATCTTTCGGGGGTCTCCCTCGATCTTGATACCCTTCACCAGAAACTACACGCATCCGCTCAAGAGGCGTCGTTCTTGTTACGGTGATCGCTGTAAATAATAGGATTAAGAGGAGAATAATGTTGAATATTGGTTTTTATGTTAATGAAACAGAACAATATACACTAAGATAAAAGTGTTTTAATAAAATATAATTGATATAACAATAATTAATGTTACATATTTCTTACTTTTTAGTACATATTTCTGTATATTATAATACATTTTTATGTACATATTTTCCCTCTTTTTAGTACATAATTATCCGGGCCCTATTCATAACTAATAAGAGAGAAATACGTACCTATTCTAAAGGTCAATTCACAAGTGGTCACAAATCTAGCTCGAAAATTAGATTTCTCATTGAGTTCGTCAAAGCATTTCATTCAGCAAGTCCGGAGGTCGTTGTTCTCTTCGCGCGGAATAATCACCTGGCGCCGCTCCGGCATCAGTGTGGAACAAGCGTAAGCGATTGCCTCACGCAATCTAACGCCGGCGCCGGTCATCTCCGGAACGGAACAGCGGTCTTGGTAGTACATGGACTGCTCATGCTACATTTACAGGTACAGATTTATTATGGGCGGACTTCCGACCGTCGTTGAACGTTTTTAGGAACTCCGGGGAGAGCAAATCTTATCTGACAGGAATTGCGGTTAATAGAACTACAGCTACCTGCGGAGGTTATTGAGACATGAATGAATTTTGCATTAATCGTATTGTAAGGAAATTTCTGTTAGTCGGCACAGCGGGTAAAATGGTACATGAACCGTTTATTATCTATGGCTTTTACAATTAGTTACTCAAACTATTCCTTAATATTATTTTTCAAAATTTGGTATATTTTGAGTTTTTATTTCGGCATTGTCTGTGACTGTTAATGCCGTTCATACTCTATCCAATTTTTGTTTTACGATTGCAGCCGATAACATTTTAGACATCGTGAAAGAGCCGAACAGTTTCCTTTTGCCCCTTGTACTAGACATTTCTGCCAGTGTAGTATTGTTATGCTCCATATTTTGACTTTTATAATTCGGTAAATTTTTAGGTAGAATTCAGACATACTACAGAAGATGGATGTGGCCGACAAGTGTAACAATCGTTATAACAACTATGTCATTTACAACATTTTAGCTTACATTAGTGATCAAGCAATGTTTTATGTTTTATTGGTCAATTTTTTAGGATTTTTATGGCACATTTTTTTCTACGGCTTCCCTATCCAATTATCTTCATTTTACACGTCTATTCAATCGTCTTTTGAATGTGGCTTGTTCTCGATCTTGTACAAATATTATGAAATGGGGAGTGAACTCTCCCAAAAACGTTCCTGCCTTGGGTCTTAGAGCTCTATGGGAAGGGCGGATCGTGCGCGGTCTGCGACCCGTGTGTATAGGTGGTTCCATAAGTTTCCGGCCTGACCAAGATAACGCTTACGATAACGATATGTGTAGTTTTGTCTTTAATTGTTGCAATGACACAAGTTTGCAGCCGATATCTCATTCATTTTTGTGGAAAGAGGTTCTTGAGTTGGGTGCGGTGCGTGAAATCTCATGTTTAGCTTCTTCACGACAACACACCTGTGTTTACTCCTCAGATTGCAGTGTTGTGAAGAACTATGGCTAGTATATGATTTTTATTACGGGGAGTGGCAGTCTCCTTTCCTCGGTGGATGTGATTCGCGCCAACCTTCACGTCGGCTTGCAGGAGATGTTCCTCAACCAGGTATCTCCCAACAGCGAGCCATCGCTCGTACCGGGTCAAGCTTTAACCTCTCAACTGGTCTTCCGACATGTGTGGTAATGTAGTGCAACCTACTGAATAGATAACGGTAGGGATAATCAAGAGTATGTTATGAGATGAATAGTTGTGGATGAGATATGTGGGGGTGGTGTGGAGTGAGATGTTGGTTCGGACGGGATACAACCACGCTACAATAACAAACGGGGTACTGGAACCCCCATCCTTTGACACTGCGAACTTGAACGCCACTCCAAGCCCCATCATTGTCACGGTCCATCTACATCGCGGAGGAAACCTAATTCATTCGATACTCCCTGCAGCCCATCTGATCTTGGATTTTGGTTGATTGATTAATGATTCCAGGCGCGTCAACTGCTAAAGGTCATTAGTTCCGTAAGTGTAGCGCAAGCAAATTTATGGGAGATGGTACTCACCCGCTTGATGTTGGGATCCGGCGCCGACCTACGTCGACTTGCGGGGTTATCTCCAACCAGGTATCTCCCACGAGTGGGGCAAAGCCCCAGACGGGACAAGCTCTAAGCTCTCTACTGGTCTCCTGACATGCGTGGTAGTGTAAGTAAGTGTGTAAGGGGAGAGGCTAGGACAAGGAAGGGGGAAGGACAGATCGCGCGCGGTCCGTGGCCCGTTTGTTAGGGTACTACCCCGGCATTCGCCTGGTGTTGATCGGAGAAACCACGGAAAACTACTGATCAGAGCAGCCGGCCGCTAGAATTCTCCTCCAGACAGAGCCAGGAGGGTGGGAGGCGCGACGGCCCCTGGTCTCAGCGTGACGAGCATCGTGGTGGAAAAGCCCCGCCATTAGCGCCCGCCGAGCGGCTGCCCTCTACACCTTTACGGCCGGCCCGTGCTCCACCAAGCGCGCCCCAGCGGGAGTCCAGGCGGCGCGGCCCGACGCGCCTCGCTCCGGAGGGGGCGGGGCTGGAACTCCTCTGAAACGCATTTACGAATATCCTTTCTATAGTTAGACCGATGTACACACGTAACGGACTCTTTGATATAAAACCTCTAGTATTTTTCTTATAAAAATGTATTAAGGAAGGTATTAAACGATAGACGACTAATATCACAAATAACGGACTCGTTGGTTATGAAACCTCAACTATCGCCTCAATTTACAAACTTCAATAGCGTCCGTTACATCGATCCTCTGGAATGACGAGGTTTCAACTAACGTTTCAGAGTTTTGAGTGAATTAATGTCAGTTTTATCAACTCATTATTCAGCCATCTCATCACCTACAGTAGTGATTTTTATAGTATGTATTTGTTCACAGATTGTAGTACGAGTGTATTCTGCTTGTAGCGGAAGTCGGAACCTTGTCACACTGACAACATATTTTCTTCAACTTTGGAACCTCGTCATTCGAAAGGGTAACGGACGCGATTGAAGTTTGTAAATCGAGGCGATAGTCGAGGTTTTTTAACCAACGAGTCCGTTATTTGTTATACTAGTCGTCTATCGTTTAGTACTTTCCTTAATACATTCTTACAAGAAAAAATCACACATTATGTCAGCCACAATTCTATTGTTTCGGTTGTTCTTAATGGGGGCGGACAATAAAATTCTTTAAAGGGCGTTGACCGTTAAAGAGTGGCTTTTCGTTTCAATTTTTGCGTGAAGCCGATGTATCAACACTGTATCACGATTTTGTTTTTAATGTGGTTAAATGCACACTCTTATCAAATAACTCATAAAGACATCGGCTTCTCATGGCTCAGTTCCAGCTTTGATCTAACATTCGCGTACTCGCACTACTGTCGGTGGCTTTCTAGATCAGGGCCCATCAGCAACGGTGCAAAGAGACCTCTCCGTCGCAAGGGCGGAGCCTCCGAGGGAGAGCCACAATGTTCAAGGGGAACGGACGAATGGGGCTCGAACAGCTCCCTCGCCTGTCGAAAGGTCGGGTTGTTTGAAGTTGGCATCCAAAAATGGGAATACCTGAACTTGGACAGAGCTCAGAGCTTAAAATTAATTAAATTTGTCGTGTTGTTACCAGAACGAATACTGAAGTACATTTATGAGTGAAGAGAAACTACATGGGCTGAGATGGCTCAGGTCAACAAAACTTGTTGCTACAGTAACGTCAGTAACGGGAGGTCTCAGGGTTTGAGTCCCAACGGTGGCGATTTCCGATACAGCCACTTAGCTAGGTCGAATTCAGCCGCTTTTTTGGAGGGGAGTGTTAGCGGCCGGCTGCTCAGTTTGGTTTCCGTATTATTCTATTAATCCAGTTCCCGTTTCTCGTATTTATACCAGGTGAATGCCTAGACAGCACCTTAACAAACAGGCTATGGTCTGCAAACGATCTTTTCTTCCTTATCTCTACCCCTTTTCCCCTTAACCACTTAGTTAGGTACACATACATACACTACACAACCACACGTGTCGGGGGACCAGTCGAGACCTTTGAGGCTGTTCCGACTGGGGCAGTGTTCAACTTGCGGTGATATGTGGAAATAGGACACCCTGTAAGCCGACGCTAGCGTTGAACACAAGACGGACGAACGGACGAACGGACGAACGGACGGACGAACGGACGGACGGACGGACGGACGGACGGACGGACGGACGGACGGACGGACGGACGGACGGACGGACGAACGAACGAACGAACGAACGAACGAACGAACGAACGAACGAACGAACGAACGAACGAACGAACGAACGAACGAACGAACGAATGAACGAACGAACGAACGAACGAAGGTTCTCACTTTCTAGCACGGGAAGAACACCGCCATCGTTCGCGATATAACGTTCGGAATATAACGTCGGCGATATAACACTTACGGAACTAATGATTGTAACAGTCGATGCGCTCGGAAACAAAATAATCAAAACATACATCTATGTATAGGAGAGGAGACGAGATGGGGAAGGAATGTTTCCACTCGATACCTAGTCCATTGTTAAAGGTTCTGCTCAAGCATCCGCTGGACGTGATCGGGGGAAAGCACGAAAACGAGCGATCAGAGCAGCTGGCCTCCGGAATTCTCTTCCAGACAGACACTTCTTCAGACTTAGACGACCATCTAAAACACCGTCGAGCCTCGAATTCATGATCTCCTGTCCTTCGAAGATTTAGATGATAACCAAACTTCATACGCTAACACTCTCGCACAAACTGATAGATGAGCATTGAATCATTGAAACTGTTATTGCAACGGCTCAGAATTATCTTCAGAAGCAAACAGTGGACATGTATCATATCTAAACCCGAAGAGATTGCAATAACTTAGGCAATATTTCCCCACTCGTATTCAACTTCAATCACGAGGTCAAGTCATTTGCCACACTTGCGTACGAAACACTGTGTCTAATATCGTTACGAGATCTCTAACAATTTCTTTTAGCCATCGCCCCGCCGCCAGCTGCTCCTGCTCCTTCATTCTAAACGGCCGACCCTTGAATCCATGATCCCGATTAAAAATATTGTTGAGAAGTGGATAGAAAGTGGCAGTAGAAAATATTTGTGAATAGTATGTTGAAGTAGAAAATATTAATAGATAAAATAGGTGGTCGTAGGACATGGAATACATTCGTCGTACATTCATGGAATGTAGTTGAACTAAAAATATCACATTTTTTTGCAAATCACATCAATGAAATACACAATGAAAAACAATATGTGGACGCAATTCTTAAATTTTGTTATGAACGTGGTAGAGGTGTCAGAGGAACATCACGGAGTTCAAATCCATGAATGTGACTTTGGCCACGCTGTCGTTCGTCGTTTGTTCGTGTGCGGTACTCCGGCGTCTGGGGCCTGCAGAACAATGCATTGAGGCCAAAGGGCGGCGGTGGCGGTGCTAGCAGCTGCTGAGCAGTGCTGGGGAAGGCCGTGACGAGAAATGCAAATGTTAGTAATGATCCTGAGGAAACTCCTGTTCGACGCGGATTGGACTATCAGACGCTTACTCCTGTGATTGATCAGGTTTGATTCTAGATGCAAGAACATTGTCTCATTAAACCAATATTCTTGACATGATACGTATTTTCGTAATGAACTGTTTACTCATTTTTGCTTTTTCGCCCTTACTTTGATGAAGAGAAAGTGTTGTAATCGTACTTCGAAAAGCGGAGAATTATCGCCAGAAAAGTCTTATTGTTGGGCCCTGGTTACGAAAAAGGGGATAAATCGTGTTCCTAAATTTAGTCAATTACTTTTTCTATCACGTTGTGTAGTCAGAATGCATGTTTAATGGTTTTTTGAGACAGAAAAATCGATTGACGGGAAAAGGGTTCGTCCGTTCGTCTATGAACGTCGCTAGTGGCTAAACTGTTCAGCCTATTTTTTCGGATGATGATGTTCCCCAGTCGATTTATAGGAACTCGAAGCCCTGCGAGTTAAAAATATATTTCATTTTTGGAGATGACTTAATTTGCAGTCGCAATTACATTTTGAAAATTGTCTCAAAAATGACCCCTATTTTTTTATGAACGTTTGTCCTCGAATAGTGTAAAAGAGGCTTCAAAGAACAACACAGTTGTATTTTCGTTGAAATCCTTGATTCTTTTTTGAATTGCAATAATTCAATTTTCCCGTGTCTTTCTACAATTACAATATTGAAGTTAGAGATTTTTTACTTAATTAAATATGTGGTCGAAAGACAGATCTTCAAATAAGGTCGTGTCCAATTTTTCGAAAATGTAAGTAGTTTTCGCGTAATTTGGCGTGAAATTTGGGCAATTTTTCAACAATTATTTTCTCGAAAACAGCTTCAATTTTTATCTTAGTTTTCTTCTCGTATGTATCAAAGAATGGTAAAAAATTGGGGCTTGTCCAATTTTGGTGGAATTTGGCGAACTCTTGTATTTTTGAAAATTGCTTAAATATAACACTCTAAAACTAAAATTTTAAGATTAAAGATTTTATTTTAAACAAAATCTGCTTAAAAAAATTAATCTTTGAAAAAGGTTAACCAATTTCTGTTTGAAGTTAATGCAAATTATTTTAAAAATAAAAAACGCTCCATTTTTTCTCATTTTTTCCACGTATAGAGGATCGAACAAAGAGCGCTTAAAAGAATGGCACATGCCTCATTTTCGTTGAACTCTCTGAACTTTCGAAAATTGCAAAAGTTAGTTTCGGTGTCTCAGGGACAGGGAGAATTGTCAAAGGGGAAAGAACCGAAGGCTGCAGGTTTCATCTCGTATAGGTGTGATTTGCAAGTTTTCACCATGTGTTTGTGACATAGTTGGCTTCTCATACCATTCACGTATCCCATCTGATCATCACCCCATACATCATTATTCATCTATCACCACCCCTTATTATCCTTACCACCATTCATACCGTAGAATTGGCACCCAATATTGGCACCCAACTTAAAATGACTAAGACCTGAACTGTTATATCTCGTAGCCATGAAACAGTCAATGTGTAAACATTTTAATATTGATAACTGTTTATAATTGCTAAACTAACGTAGGTTCTGTGATCCGTTCGCTTAAATTACGCAGAATATAAAATAATAATTTTAATTTTACATGGATTTTGAGGTTCAGTGCAAATTTCTGAGTATCCGTGCTACGAAGAACAGATACACAAAAGTTATTATTCTGTATTCTAAGATCCAATTAGGTTGAAGATGAATCTTTTAAGAAACCCACCGCTGATTGCTAAAGTGGTCCACAAACTTGGCTTTAAGGGTCTAGAACGCACAGTTTCACGTTATGCGCAATTGTAACGTGTGTTGCCGGTTGCATACGCGCACGCTCAATTTATCAAGTCTCCAATATGATTCTGAAATTCCCTATCCAGCAGCATCACATTTACGTTTTACTTTTTGTCTTATAAACCGTACGAAACTGTTACCTTTCCTCAACGTGTTTAGAAGGGATATTTCCAATCGGAACGCATCGTTCATTGTTTTAATGATATTCTTTTCAAGGAGACGTAAACAAATTAACCCGTTGAAGTGTGTATAAGTTCTAAAATGGAACTCTCTGCAGCTTTGCAAATGATGAAACTATATTACGGTAACTCTCAGCAGTGAAATGTTTGCTCGAAATTCTAGTTAAGGGAAAGATAGTGAGTATTTTCGAAACCTATTGGCAAAGTGATCTGGCAACCTTGGCGACGCGCGAGCACCTACGCCGAGCTTTGTCTCGACTTGCGCTGTGCTTCGATTCGCCCTGCCCCGGCTGCAGCCGCGCAGGTACGTATGCCATTGTGCGGCGCGGGAGCAGACACAACTGCGCGCGCTGGCGGCGGCGGCAGGAACGCTCACGCGCAAGGGGCCATCAAGCTGCGGATACGTGCGTTTTACCCAGTTTTCCAGTCGGGACAAACGGTCGAGCGCCTGTCCTCATCTCGGGGCGAGTAAAATTGCCGTGCGCGAAACCCGTCGGCGTGTACTTTTCTTCGAGGAACGTGATCGTGACTGCCCGTATTCTGGTAGTGCGTGCGCGTAACCCTGTTTCGGATACATTTCTGTACAGGGCTGGTTGCGATGCGCCTTCTTTTGGACAAAGCCGAGCAACTGTTAAGGATGCAAAGGGAGCAACTGGGAAGGCACAGTCTGATGGCAGACGAGCGGAAAGCCCGAAACGCTGTAATTTTACGTCCGGACGGACAAATTTGATCATCTATGGGCGCCTTCGGGATTCGGTTAATTCCTACACACGCAACACGGACGGATAAAACTTTCGCTTATCCTCAAGATCGTATGCTTAAAAGTAGTATATAATTGTCAATGAAGGTTGCGCTCAATATGACGGCGCACTCTGGTTTAATCGCGGCAAAAACCTGGCCATAATTGCAAAAATTCAAAGTGCGCGTTTGGAATTCTGACTTATCAAATCTCGTTCGGAAGACATTGGAGCATACTACTTCAGCTTCAGAAATTTATTTCAATCATTTTTGTCTTCCACACGGTGTCGTAAAGTTACCGTTGCTCGAATGGCTCGAATTCGTTGATTCTTGCCAACGATATTCATGAAATTAAAAAAAGGGTTTACAATTTTTTTTAGGATTCTTTTTGTATTTCCGAATATAAGACACTTATGGCTATAAGTTAAGTATATTTTTAAGAAAAAGTGTATAATATTTTTATATATGATGCGGTTGAATTCTAAACCATGTAGCGTAACAAAGTTAGTCGTATATATTGTAGATTATATTTTTTGTCCTGCGTAGTCCTGCCTCAGTTATTATTTTTATTTATCAAGTAGAATGTCCTTAATCAGAATAACACAAATTTAGCTGCACATATCTGCATCTTTTTGTTTTAAAGCGACTATACTACAATGCTACGTAGTAAGATATAACACTAGATCGCCCCCGATGGTTTCTTCGATGCCACAGGGAATTGATTTCTTGGAATAATTTTTTTTACTTCTCCTTCAGATAATTACTTTTAGTAGTAAAATTAATAATATAAATTTTTGGAGGGATTAAACAATAATAACCAAAGC